>JBBMOL010000075.1:1800000-2198779 GCA_037954665.1 Laguncularia racemosa
CCCCTTATTTAGAAGAGGAAGGATGGAAAAAGGCAGGAAATGGAATTACGAAGTAAAAATTTCTGTAGGGCTCACAAAAAGCATTCCTTCCATGTCTGGAGACATCTGGGAAGAAATTAAAAGAAGATTACTATTAGTCCTAATTCTTTTATTATATCCAAATAATGTAATATATAATTATCTTACTCTTCACTTTTTCCATTTCCCACATTCGACCGGCAGGATTTTAATCTCTTCCGATTCAATTAATCATATGGTGGTTGTTTTGGATTGGGTATCGGTAATGTAAAATTAGACCTACAAAGTAGTATTATATTAATGCTAATTATATTCTTTTACTGACAACAACAGAAGTGTCCGATCCGAGGAACGCGTTTTGTATCATTTCCCTTCTTTTTTTTTTTTGGTTTTAAAAGGGGTAGCAACTCGAAGCAGCTTTCTCTTGGGACGTGTGTTTTTTCTGAATTTTGGAGACTTATTACGCCAGGAGGCCGGATGAGGTTAGCTCTTCTTCATAAGTAGCCAAGACACCCATATATATATATACATTATTCGTGCACACATAAATATGTAATCCATTCTTTCATATATATATTTTTTACTAAATCATAATCAAATGTCATAAATATCAGTATTCTAACGGACTAAACCACGCTTCAATTTCTTATTTTCTGTAATTATAATACATAATTGTTGATCCACAAAAAAAATAAAAAAAAGGGTTAAGTTAAAGGTTGCAAGGAGACTCCTCTTTAAAGACATATGCATCTCGCTTATATGTTAGCTTGATCTAGTATGCTAAAACGTATCCAATTATTCTATTTACAATGTTTAGGATTTGATACTTCTAATGGAGTGAAGATAGACATGTTAAGAACACTTTTTGCCTGTTTCTTTTACAATTTAAAAAATTCTAAAATAATAAATAAATAAAATTTAAATGGCCTTATTGGATTGTCTTTCTTTAATTATATACTTTTCTCTGCATTTATTTTGTATTGGTTTGAAATTTGATGTTTAGAAACTATCTATTATGTATTCCATCTGTTTCAATTTCCCATCTTTCTCATTAAGAGGCATGTATAGACAACATACTTAATTCAATGGAAATAAAAAAATTTATATGGTTTTTCTTTTTTGTTTTTTTGGGTAAAACTTAATAAAACAAAGGTAAAAATAAGTTTATTTTTGTAAAGATTTGTGACAACATACTTCTTTTTATTATCACAGCTATAAATTATATGTTAGGGACAGCTTTCATTCTACAATATTAAAAATTATTATAAAATGCATTTTACTATTACTTTTAGTCCACTAGTAAGTTTGATCAATGTATCTCATATCTTACCCACATCATCTGTGAGAATTGAGATGTTGTATTTAGAACATAAATTTGAAGTCCAATTGTAATTATAGGAAAGGAATATAAGATCATCCAAGTTTTCATTTCCTGTTGACCCCATCTTACCCCAAAAATATTGAGACCAAATCCAGTAGAGATTGAGCAAGAAGTTTCTTTGACCCTTTATCTCTAATATATTAGTAGATCGGTAAAACTTCTTTGTCTTTATGAATATAGCTTGAAGTAGATGAACATGATTGGAGTTGTCTCTTTGTTGAGGCATTTATGACATGAAAAAAAAAAAAAAAAACTCGTTACAAATTGTTACATCGAACATATAAATATTGACTAACTTGGCTAACAGCAAACTTGATAAAATGAGTGTGCATTTGTGTTAGTCGATGACAGTCCATGATACAGACACGTTACATCAATTTACCAGACCCAAACACGTTACATATCACAGTAGTTTTAACTAATAATATCTCTACCTCTCTTGCAATTGCAAATAGTCTTATAGTTTGAAGTAGGAAAACGTGGCCACTATAAACTATTTATTACTAATATTAATTTGGTATGCAATTTAAATTTGATTTACGGCATCAAATGTTATGTTTTCTTTGGCCTATATATGTATCAGGAAATGGTGTTAAACAGTAGTCTAGCGGCAGGTACACCTGTTCCTGATGAATTGTCTTGCGTGGGGCTGTCGCTATACTTGGTGCTGCTGATCTAGCTAACTGGAACCACTTTCTGATAATATTTAAGGATTAGTTGTTCACTGGATTTAGCTGTCTCATATTTATGGGCGTTATCCAGTCAAATAAAACAAGCCGAATGGGCAATAAATTCAGAACTGATAACCATCGGTCCAGTGTAATATCTATTCGTTTAGGAGTAGAGGGATCCCTTTTTTTTTTTAATTTTTAATTTCAATTAAATAGTGTTATTGTAAGGGAGAAAGTAATGTCATAATAATATCAGAAATTAGTTAAAAGACCTAGCATAATTCAATTTCTTAGTCCATGTGACTAACCCTAAAGTCATGACCCAAAGAGACTCGCCAGCCAAACCCATATTTTAATAAAACCCAATTACAAAAGTCGAACTCCACCGATCAGATATTTTAGAGGAAGGCCAATGAGCGGACCATGCCGTACGTGCGTGGATCAATTATTTGCTAGGCTGCAAGGTTTCAACAGATTCACTCATGTACATCGAAGCAAGTACAAAATGATAATAATAATAATTAAAAAAAAAAAACAAAATTTAAAAGATTTGTCTCCATGATTAACATCTTTTAAGTTCAAAATTACTTTCTCTTATGAGAATCATGAATTCTATCACTTTTTTTACTCCTTATGGGTAATTATTTATCATTTTTTTTTATAGAATATCTAAAGAATAAATTAAACAAAAAAAAGAACAATTATTATAATAAACAAAAATAGTCACTCCGCTAGAGACACAAATAAGAGGAATGGCTATAAAAAGAAAGACTATTCTAGTTCCTTTTTTCTCGATCCCTTACTTTCTTTAGTATTCGTACTTCGCGGCTTGTCGAGCAATACGGGTTTATTTTTTATTAACTAATGTCTTATATAATCGTCGTTTTATACTGATCACTAGGCTATGTCTCACATAAGCACCAACAAGTAGACCCTAGCCAAATGTGCTGTAAGGCCCCATGTAGCCAACTCTAATAATGACACCTCACCTTAACACTAGAATCCCCTTATCTGAACTTCTTTAAAGTGCTTATCCGCCCTCACAGAGCTGTCGTTTCAACAGCTTTTTAGGACAATTGAGTTTTAACTTTTCATCATATTAACATGCCGGGCAATAGTGGCAGAAGGTTTCTTTCGGACAACTATCGATTGCTCGTTAAATCTAGAAATGGAAAAAAAATAAAAAAATGTTTGAACGTCTGCTCCTTGTATTGCTGGGTAATATATTTAAATATTATATTTAAAAAAATTATACAAAAATTATACTTATTAAATATATTACTAAAATAGATTATGAAATTACGGATTTCCTAGGTGATTTTAGTGTTAAAAAAAAATGATGATGAAGGCGTAGACTAAGTTCACACTTTCAGTACAATTTTTTTTTATTTTTTTCTGAACCTTACGCTGTAAACATAAAAAACTTGTAACACTACAAATCTATAAAGTTTATGTAAACCGATGAAATTATTATAAAAGTACGTTTGCAAACCTATAAAATTATTATAAAAATATACTCGTGAACTTAAAACTGATATAGTAAATTTACACAGTAATACACAGGAAAAAATTTGCACCGACACTTTCAAGTATAAATACGAATCCTCAATTCAGTTCATATGTTCACATTTCACATTTCGGTATTTGAATTTCCTCTGAAAACAAAACTTCACTATACAAATTTTTGTTTTCATAATTTGTGTTTTATGCAGGTTTTAATCTACTCAAACACGTGTGTGGAAATATCTTCATCAAGATTGCGATATATTTTCTTAAGAAAATATTTAATTTTATTGCTGTTATTGAAGTAGTATACTGCATAAATTTTATGATATGTAAATATATATATACTGCATAAATTTTATTAAAGTAGTAGTTATTGTTAATTAACTATTAATTAGTAATTAATTAATTATTAATATATGGTTAATTAATATTAGTAAATGAATCATGTATATATGTTATGATAATGTATTTTTATAAACGTAGTCATAAATTAAGTTATTGTTAATTAACAGTTAATTAGTAGTGATTAGTCGTTACGATATCGTTAATTAATTGTTAAGAAATTAATTAAGAAAAATTTTTGTATTGAGTGGAAATGTAAAATATTTTTATGGTTTAGTAAAATTAGTCATAAAAGGAAGTAGTTGGTAATTATCTGTTAATTAAAAATGATTAGCCGTTAATTAATTGTTGTAAAATTAATTAGTGAAAAATTTTATATTTGTTGCAAAGTGAAAATATTTGTATGGTTTTGCAAAATGAGTTATAAAATTAATTAGTTATTAATTATCCATTAATAAAAGGGGATTATTCGTTAATATATCGTTAATTAATTACTATGAAATTAATTTGTGAAAAATTTTGTATTGGGTGGAAATGTAAAATATTTTTATGGTTTAGTAAAATTAGTCATAAAAGGAAGTAGTTGGTAATTATCTGTTAATTAAAAATGATTAGCTGTTAATTAATTGTTGTAAAATTAATTAGTGAAAAATTTTATATTTGTTGCAAAGTGAAAATATTTGTATGGTTTTGCAAAATGAGTTATAAAATTAATTAGTTATTAATTATCCATTAATAAAAGGGGATTATTCGTTAATATATTGTTAATTAATTACTATGAAATTAATTTGTGAAAAATTTTGTATTGGGTGGAAATGTAAAATATTTTTATGGTTTAGTAAAATTAGTCATAAAATTAATTAGTTATTAATTATCTATTAATGAAAGGGGATTACTCGTTAATATATCGTTAATTAATTACTATGAAATTAATTAGTAAAAACTTTTATATTGAGTGAAAATGTAAAATATTTATATGGTTTAGTAAAATTAGTCATAAGAGTACATAAGTAATTATCTATTAATTAAAGGTGATTAGTTGTTAATATGTGGTTGATTAATTATTGTAAAAGTTATTAGTGAAATATTTTGTATTTGTTGCTTTTGTAGACTGGGTTATAGAATTAATTAGTTATTAATTATCTATTAATCAAATGGAATTAGTTGCTAATATATCGTTAATCAATTGCTATTGGTTGCAAATGTAAATTTTTCGTACGGTTTTGCATAATAGATGGAGCCTAGACCTTTTGATCCTTCAATCTTGACACAGCAGGTCGGTCATCGATCATAGGCATTCTGGGATGGAGAGATAACATACGTTTTACTAATCAATTAGTTTACGTTGCATTAGAAATAGAAAAACATTTGACATGTTGTTAGCATAGGAACAAGCAACCCTCATTGTGCGATGGCATGAGTTATCACTTCGTCATGACGAGCATACGACCCCATTCGATGTATGAATGGAGCCATACTTGTAGTTGGCTAGATTTAAAGGTGTTAGTCAGCTACCGTTCATATCCCTTGATTAGCACATGATTACAACATTAGTAGAGAGATGACTTCTAGAGATGCATACATTCCATATGCTGACATGAGAGTTTACCATCACGCTATAGGATGTAGAGATCCAGTTAGGACTCCCTATAGATGGATAGGTAGTTACAAGGAGTAGCTGCCTAGATTGGGGAGTACTATGCGAGGAACTACTTGGGGCGAGACCTGGGTCCAACGATAGAGGTGGGCACATTAGCATGATATGGCTCAATGATATGTTCTGGCTAATCCAACCGGATGCCAACGTGGAGCACATATATCGAGCTACTTGTGCATACATTCTACAGTTGTTAAGGGGATTTATCTTCGCCGATAAATCCAGTACCCTCATGCACGTGATGTGGTTACTATTGTTGGAACAACATCGCTGGAACATATAGTTGGGGGGGAGGGGGGGGGGGGGGGGGGGGGGGGCGCACATGTCTAGCTTGGTTGTATCACCAACTATGTGTCGTGTCCTCACTGTTGACACATGAGATTGGAGGGGCAGTCATATTGTTACAAGTGTGGGCCTAGGACAGATTTCCCCACATTGCATCGATTAGTCGAGACGGACTATCTGTACTAGCCGAATGTCCACTAGTGGCATGATGGAACACGCAGAGGGATACGTAGTTCTACCCTATCCATGTAGTTGGTGCATATCGGGATGCACTGGATAGGCAGAATATGTCATAGTTACCTCAGTAATCATATTTATTTCCTTGCAATTAATCATATTTAAGATTTAAAGTAAATAAAATTTCCTACTTTCAGGTTGAATGGGAGTTGTATGACGCGAATTTGATTAATATACTATCGCAATTCTGTAAAGTTGGCATGCAAGTTTAGACGGCTTGGGTGGCACTCATTTGTTTCCACATTGTTGAGTGGCATTTCCCAGATCGAGTGGCCAGGTAGTTTAGCGGGTTCCAATATATCCTGTAGTTGGTGAATATGTAACCAGCACTACATGAAATCGACCTGTGTGGTCGGATTGATGTCGACTGGACCATCTTGCATGAAGTGTATTTGAACATGTGGGAACGGTGGGTCGGTCGAGCCATTCCTATGGAGGACCCTTGCGGTATGCATGATAGCTACCTGCAATGGTATGGGTCGATAAGTAGGAGATACATTAGCCGTACCGGGGCAGTTCTTAGATTTTTGGTAAGAACGATTTACATACACTTTAATTAATGTCCAAATAATTACATGATCATATTAACTTTAATTTACGTTTTCTTCACATTTGTAGGGTGACACCTTATGATAGATTTGCTTGTCATTGGACATAGACACGACCGTGAGAATAGCTGCTTAAGGTCTTTAGTTCATGCTTCACCACAGGGGGGTTACATTGTATCCGCAACCGCGACATCAAAACCTCTAAGAGGAGGCTGAATTGGTTTCGGTGCGATGATGAACGGGGGGACGACGTTGACCTCGAAGCTGCGGTGAGCCAGAGGAAAATCTTTTGTAGGACGAACAGATATATGTTGATCCTAATGCTGTGTATCCTAGCTTAGGGCCTACGTTCAGCCAATATGAGACGCCGCATCGACATTCTATTAGTGGTCCTGTACCAACACCGCCAGCTCCATGAAGGCAACGCCCTGGGAAGCAACCTATGGAGCAGGTTGAATCATTGGATCAGCCACATCAATGGAGTCCTGTGCAACCGTAAGCATTTGACAGTTCTCCCCACCAGCATGCTACCCAAGAGTTTGAATTTCCTCTAAGTCCGTGTGCAAGGCCGTCCAACGCCTTCGCTTGGCTAGTTACGCATTTCATTAGGGGTAGGAGATAGGCTTTTAATTATTTTCATATGTATATGGTCTACTACAAGAATGAAATTTATGTATTATTAAAATTTGTAAAAAATTAGTATGCATTCCGTAAAATTCACATTCAATGTGTACATGCACGATGTTATGTATATATACAGAATGTGAAACATCCCCCTTTTGCTATGTCTTTAAACGAACTGGATGAAGTAGTTAAGGATTCACCTAAGTTGCAAAAGAGAAAAAACTAATGTTAGCATCACAAATGCAATGTCGAACGTAATAGAATATGTAGTGGTATTCATGAGTTACTACTATCGCGTTGATGTGGGCACATTCTTCTATTATGCCTCCTCTTTTCACAAATTCTACATGCAATTTGATTTAGACGCTCCTTAATGTCCATCTCTATGTGGTATTTTTTCCGCCTCGGCTTTCCCTTCTTCCGTACAAGGTCTCCCCTTAGGCGCAGTCTTGCGAAGTGCACTGGTGCCCAATCCAACTTGTCCCCTATAGGCATGAAGTGCATTGTATATGTTTAGTCCTGATGTATCCATTTATACCAATCAGGTATAGAATGCGTTAGGATACATCTGCGTGGGAGCATAGAATTCTGTATATTTACCACTTTTGGTAGCTACATGTGCTGCGAGCAAAGCCGACAATGTACCTTAACCTGTTGGCAACGCGACAACTACCAGTAAGGACTTCAAAAACTTTGTCATGCCTGCTGAAGTCAATGACCCTGTGGTTGTTAGCTTGTGAACTCCATTAGTCGATCATTTGGCTGTATATTTGGTGAAAATGCTACCCTTTGCTATATTCTTCAATGCCTTCGTTTGCTTCTACACGAAGTACTCGATGCAGTTATAGAATGTTTTCTTCACCAAAGCAGTCACAGGTAATCTCCAAGCCCCCTTTAATATGGAGTTATAGCTTTCGACAGCATTGGAGGTCATATATCCAAATTGATAGCAGCTGTCATGAGCTAGTGTCCACATATCCACTAGCATGTCGTCAAACTAGTCTAACGCATCTGAAAAAATCATCCCCATCTGCTCCATCATATAATTCAACTTGCAAGATTATGCTTGCAACCCGGCATATGTCACCAACTTCTTGCACTAGGTGTTTTTATGTACCGAGTTGAAGTTGCTTGCAACGTGTCGGAGGTAGAACTGCCACACCACAAATGGAGGCAGTCATCCATTCATTGCTTCTTAGACTGCTGATCTGATGCCTGTGTGTATGTCCGATATGAGGCAAATGGTTTCACGACCTTCATGCTCGCTAGCGACATATTCCTTCAGTTTTTGCAAAAACCAGCCCTATGTCTCAACTGTCTCCTAATTAATTAGAGCGAATGCCGGTGGAAGTATATGATTGTTGCTATCAACGCCATAAGCAACTAGCAACTTGTGGGTGTACTTCTTGTATAAAAAGGTGGCATCAATGGTAACAACAGGTTTGAGGAATCTCCACACCGAAGGCCTAGAATACCCACTTTAAAGTGGATACACTGGGGGTACTCGATTTGCTCCACCCTCAATCTATTCGTGTTTTAGGATTCATATTTTCTATTACATCGAGAAGTTTTAGGAGTTCATCATAAGACTTCTCCCAGTTCCCGTACATGAGCTCGATGGCACTTTTTTTCCTTCCCAAACTTGTCTCTTGCTAATATTGTAGCTAAATTCCTATTTAACAATAGAAGTTAGCTCGACCACCTTCATATCGAGATTCTTCCTAACAAAATTTACAAATTGGCTAGCAAAGAGATTGCAATCCAACTATGGGTGATCCTGACTAATCAGTGAGTTATTGCATGAGTGTGGAACCTCAAATCTCATCACCACGAACATGCCTTCTAACTTCTTCTTTCGAGCCTTAAGCCTCCATTTACAACTATCGTCCTTTCTCAAACAATAAATAGACCACAACAGTGGGCTGGACTCTACAACAGTGAAGTTGTAATGGTTCTTCACATGGTAAGACTTCACTGCTTGAATGACATTTGCTTTCGTCCTGAATCTCATGTCCCTATAAAAATCGTCACTACTGCTCGAACAACTACAAATATTGATTTGCTCCTGCTCGAAATAAGTGTAACCACTATCGCCCCCATAATTATAATATGGAATAGGATCTTTAATTGGCATGGTAGGTGGTTCAACTTGCTCTACTCGATATATTGGTTGTCTCGAGTAGGTATGTACGTTTGGAGACTCTTCTTCCACTACTTCATCCCCCTCGTTCTCACTCTCCTCATTTTCCTCTTCAGAACTCTCCTCATTATCGCTGCTCTCTTTCTTAACACTCATTCTAACATCGGTGTCAGTTGCGGCCTCCGCTCTCACACGAACCATGTATGGATCCCGTGTCTCTGGTCGCTGTAACACTATAGTAACTGCTCTATTTATTTCATCCTCATCATTCACTTCCATGGGGGTTAGAATTGGGGATTGAAATGTTGACGGCTTTGGCTACATTTCTACAATGTGATGTTACGACTGTGGTGATTACTTGTATCGAATGTTTGCCTTACGGAGCCCCCCCTTGAATTGTTAGAAATTCTGATGAATAATTCTTGTATGCCATGATATCCATATGATTCAGCCGTTTCAATAAAATTTTCAACATCTTCATCGTCTCTGATTGCCATCAACGCATAACATGTATTGCCCCCATGGAATATAGGATGCTTATGAATTATCTCAACCCCTACTTCTGTTGGATCAACTCCGATGTTGCGATATATTCTATATAAAAATTCGTTGTACCTGACGTTTTTCTTCATTTTCAACTTTTTTATCGGATCCCTATCATACTCCAACCCCCAATTACCGGCCACAATATTTCCAAATGCATATATCATTAACTTCACATAATCAACCATTTTGTCTCTATCCATAGTATATATAAATTATAAGTTTTTTAATAAATATGACAATTTCCATTAACATTATTCTAAAATTAAAAAAAAAAATAAAATTTCCATAATATTTCAAATATTAATTTTTTTTCCTATTATTGGCGAATGATTTTTTCTTAAAAATTTGTCATATGTTTTTTTAATAACTTTTTCGCTATTAAAAATTCCAACCATTTTTGTGTCATTTTACAACACTTTAAAAAATATTTCACATTCCAGATATTACAAATTTTCATCAAAATAATTTTATTATAATTTTAAAAAATATTTATATAATTTTTTTAGAATAATATTTAAAAAAATTACCTGTCATTTATCATTTCAATTTCAATTTTAATTGTAATTGTAATTTTAATTTCAATTTCAATTTTTGTTCGGTTATTTCTAAACAATTTTTTTTGTCAAATATTTTTTTGAAATTATTTTTTAATTATATTTTTCCACTAAATTTTTCTAAATTTTTGTATAATACTACAATAATTATTCCGTATTTTATATATTTCACATTCTTTACAATACTCAATCCTCATTCTAATACAAAAATTAATATTACATGTTACGCATATAACATCTATATAAATAATATTTAATAAATTATAATATAACAATACCGAGTAATCTTTTCTATAAAATATACAATTATACTAACATTTTTCTAAAATCTTCATCAAATACAAACACAAATAAAAAAAACTTCAATACAAATAAAAAACTTCAACTATTATGAAAAAAAAAAAATACCATAACTAAGATTAGTTATTCAGAAATACTTAGATCTGGGCAAATATTTATTTCTCGTGCAAAATTACTCATTCTTCTTCCTTTTTCTTGTGTGCGAATGAGAGAAAAATGAGATCTGAGTTAGTGGATATTTTCTGTGTGTTGTGTTTCTGTGTATTTCATATTTATATTTTTAAATTTTCATATTGTTATCACGTGTTATAAATCAACAGTGAGAGTAGATCAAATAAAAAATTGGACGGTGATGATGGGTGGTAGTTGTATTGAAGGTGTGGACCAGGTCTGCGCCTTCATCCTGATTTTTTTTTAACACTAAACTCGCATACAAGATCTGTGACTTCGTAACTTATTTTTGTAATAAGTTTTACAGGTACAATATTTACGTAATTAAAAAAATATATTTAAGTATATTACCCTTATATTGCTTCGCTAATAATTAACTGTGCTCTAATTAATTGAAAATAATTTTGGGGACTTTTTTTTTTAAAGAGTACACATTAAATGTTTTAAGTCAGATGAGAATATTCTATCATAGTTGGGTAAAATAATCTTTACTTATTTTTAAGTACAAGTATGTCCCTATCGTTTTTTTTTTCTCATTTTTCATTCGAAAATCAAAACCAACCATCCTCAGTCAATTGGTCAAGACCATTAGCGCATACCACTACCTGGTTTCAAGTTACCGTAAGGAGAACCCTCTTGATAACTTTGAAGTAGTAGCCTAATATTGAATGATTAACACTACTACGTTGCATTATTTTGTAAACGTATAGGGTTTTTAGCCATTAAACTTGGTCTTAAATAGGATATTAGGTAGTGTTTGACTTGCAAAGATTTTAATGTATAGATTTAATAAATCAAGTTGTACCATCTTTGGCTTGCAAAAGGGACTTAAGTAATGAACATAGTACCTTATAATGGTTTGGTGCAAATCTAAAAACTTTTTAGCTTAATTTATATAGTACAAAAATTTATGTATAATACAAAAAAACCCACATACTGACCTCTCTAGCCTTAAATAACTTCACCACCACCTCCAGCACTATCATTACATCCTAAGTAGTGGCATAACTATCACCACCACCTCATGATCCTTACTTTATAAACCACCATTTGCTACCTCTAATGCACTACTACCATGAACTCTACCACTATCTCCCCATTGCATTACCATTGTACCCATTGTCGTCGTCGCACCAATAGTATTATTACACCCTACTATTGTAGCTAACTCCTCAAGAAATCCTTTTCACCACCACTACACTATTACCACCATCAATAAGACAAACATACATAACAATGAACTAAACAATTCTTAAGTCACATCAATCACAAAAACCCTTGTAAAAGAGGCTTCTATGGTAGTGTTCTCATGTGTTTTATTGTACTATACTTGTGTTATGTAGTCATGTAACAAAAAATACCATTTAATTAGGATCTCTAAAGTGCCTCTACACATTCTATGAAACTAGTCATAGTTTGTTGATGAGTACATGTTACCACACACTTAAAGGTGCAATAGAACTAGGTTTCTCTTAACTTTAATGATTCATAACTTGTTATCATACCAAGTGCATCTACTAGGTGATGAATCATTTACCAAGCTTTTGCAACAAATTAGCTTAGATATAGGTATGTCTATGGTATACTATGTATGTTGAAATTCATAGTCTCTAGTTTAGAAGAGAGAGTAGGTGATGAAATGGATGCAGGGCAAAGTCAAAATGTAGTACAATGGAATCCTAGCTAGTTGACCAAGAGAGGGTAACCAACTAGTAATGGGCATAGTTGATCGCATCAAGGTCTATGGTTGATGGAAATGTATCTTATGCTTATGCTAGCTTCCTATTTAGTGGTTTTTTTTTCCCTCAATACTTGAACCTTTTTATTTTAATGTGTATTGGGGTTTAGACTTTTGTAAACACCATATATGATATGAAGTGCATCAACTAGTATAAGAGATTTAGAGAAATGAGAGGAATTGATTTAAAGGTAATTGTACTCTTTAATTATGAGTGAACCATTTGATGGGGACAATTTTTTTTTTTTGAGTGATACATGCAAAAGCAATTAAAATTAAAAGGAATGAAAAATGAATACTTTTCTATGTTTTTAGGGTATTTATAATCTTAGGGTTTCTACAATTTGTTGAAAGAAAGAAATTAAACTGCATATGAATGTACTATCTTTGGATATGATAGCACCAAAGAAAACACAAACTAAGGTTTCCTTCTTTTAATTGATATAATAGTAAAATTAAGATCATGAAAAGGTATTGAAATAATTGATTGATATGACAATGCAATTAGTTGAATTCGAAGATTTGAAACTAGTCAGTTGATATGGTAGCTGATTGAATAATTTTAATAGGGTTTGGTTGCTATGATTCGATGATTTAATAAGAGTTAAGGTTTTTTGAGAAAAACTCTCAAAGGATCTTAGTGTAGCAAGCATGAAAAAGGCAAAGTGAAGATAGTACATGCATAGGGTAATGGCGACTTCTTGTTTTGTGATTTTCTTAGTGCCTAAATTATTTCCTTTTATTTGTATTCAGGTTTGAACTTTTGTAAACATTATATAAGTGCACTTGGTAGTATAAAAGAGGCAAGACCCTAGGTCCTTGATTTAAAGAAAATTGGAATCTTAAGTGAACTTTTCTATTGTTGTTGTTCACATTATAATGATATTTTTATTCTTACTTATGGTTCTTTTACACTTGTTCTTTTGAATTTTCCATGTGAAATTTGTTATGCTTTGATGATAGCCCACAACATATTTCAATCAAGTAAGACATGCTAATGTTTCTTTAACCAATTTTAGTTTCCTTTTATAATTTTACTTTTGAAAATTTTCATTAATTTAGTAAACCATTTGCTAGATGGTTCATTTCATTTCCACTATTCCATTTTAGTTTTTGAAAATGTCTATTAACCTTTAAAATTTCCAAAAAATTTCTATTGAAAATCCATCAAATAAAAAACAATATAAAGTCCATAATAAGTCCCTAGCTAGTAGGCTTAAACCATAAAAAAGTTCTTCAAATAACCCAAAATCTCTATGTTCGAAAGAATTAAGAAAGTCCTAAGTCTAGTAATAGTCTGAATGAACAACTTAGTATCACTCTACTGGTAGGTAACAACATATAACACTAAATGCCCACATTTCTCACATCAACCAATCACCCTCTTTGAGTGTAAAACCCAAGTTGTCATAAGTAAGATTGAGATAGAGATTGTCGCCTGAAAAATTTAAATTTAGGAGTAAGCTACACGAACTCCGTACATAGTAATTTCATAAACACAAACCATGCCACTTGCATGTAGACTTACTATTAATGCATCTAATAAAGTTTATTAAAATAACTAATTTAAGTGTAGTACATATAACATAGAAGTACTTATGACTCTAAACAATATGATGGGGATTATAGGGTTCTAACCCATGTAACGGGGTCAACCATTGATGATTGTAATCCGCTTGTGTTGTATTACTCATCATGTCCCATAACCTTAGGTAATACTAGGCAAGGTTTCATCCTTGTTCTCGTTAGTCTTATCTAACACAATTCCTTTTTGTCAATTACTCGCTTAAGTTATTATAGTGTCTTAAGCGCCAAACTAATACATCACCTAGTAATTATGATCGCAAGGTCATTCGTTGAACTAGTATGACCAAGCATAAGGAATACTCAATTAATCTAGTTGAGTATTAGTTTAGTTATTTTAATTTCGACCTAGCATGCACAACCATCATGTAGTGACTACCAAGGTTGTCAAAATCGCGATTTTACGTAGAATCGCTAAGGGGTCCGTATAATCGGGACGTAGAAACGGAACGTAAAGACATAAATTTCTACAACCTATGTAAAATAACTTCCAAATATTATAAATTTACTTACAATAGTCATTAAAAAAATATAATGAATAATAGAAATAAGGAAATTGAGTATTTATTTTAGCCATAAATTGCAAATTTACAATAAAAGTTATAATATAGATAATCGAGCATAAGTTGTATAATATAGATATTTTATTTCTAAAATGATAAATTATGTATAAAACAAGTTTCACCTAGTTATATATACAAAAGATAAAAGATAATAGATAAAATTTAAAAATCAATTGTGACTTTAAGAAATTACTAATAAATAAAAATTGATAACGAAGATAAACCATTAGAAAGGAGTAATATTAAAAAATGACAAATAACTACTAAACAAAAGTATATAATAAAGAAGATACTATAACAAGAAAAAATTTTAAAATTATATATTACTAGGTAAATTTTTGCACTATTCGTGATTATTAATTCAAAATATATTTACTTAACAATATCTCACATTTACTTAACTATGAGAATGATATATTGAAAAGATAGAAATATAAATACATTTATAGTTTTCCTATAAAATTAAAAATCTAAAAAATTCTTATAAAGTTAAAGTTATATACCCTTTATTTTATTTACTATTACAAAAATATTAGTTAAAATAAGGAAAGTTGCAGCAATCAAACACGAGTGCTTTAATATGAACATGATCACAAATAGGAATAAGAAGACTAACAGTCGACGAACACAAACACAAAGACTTTAATGCAACGTAACGCACTGATAAGAGAGGAGTAATGATCGATGAACATGTTGGGGTATGACTCATACTCTCCTACGACAGGAAAGCACATGGGTCCCGCTCCGGCGAAGGTTTCAAGGGGGCAGCGCCCCTTTGATGCTAGAGGGCTTTTAACAATTAAGCCCATAGTTGTTTATTAAAAGTTTGGGCTTGAGCTATGTATAGCTATTATTACATATTTGTTTATTCGGATTCAGATGGTTGAAATTTTACTTAGTTTTGCAATATTGTGGAATCGATGGAAACATAGTAAAATCGCGATTTTGATGATTTTACTGTTCAAAATCGTGATTTTACCTCAAAAACGTTTTTACATATGAATTGACTAGGAATGTGCTCATCAACTAGTAAAATCGTAGAAATTTGTGAGTTAACTCGCGATTTTGACAACCATGGTGACTATTGTGTACTTGAATCGCCAATGCAATCACAAACTAAGTCAAACATTGATACTAAAAAATGAAGTCAATTAATATATGCAATAAGAAACAATTTGTTACTAAGGATTCAATTAAGTTATTACATATTATTACTTAATTATATCTTAGTTTAGAATTCCTCTTAGAGAAAGTCTGATACTTAAATTAGTATGTTTTATGTATTAATATAACTTGGTCCATTTAGATAAGCTTACTTTCATAACTAAATTGGTCCAAAATATATTTAAGTAAATTGATTAAATTTATAAGATAACTTTAGTTTAATTATTTTTTATCTATTCAAGAGGTAGAGAGCTAGTTTGGTTCATTATTAAACTGGTTGGTTTGAGGGTGAATCATTTTAGCCAATTAATTTGGTTTCCACATTGAAAAGGAATACAAAATCTAATTAATTTATTAATTCTTATTTTTTATCTTATATATTAAGCCAAAACTTCTTTTTGTTTACACACCCTCCTAAAATGTATTTTTATCCATGATATTCCATATTTGCCCCGAAGATAATAAGCACTATTTTTTATTTTACTTTTTTTAACAATGGTTGAGGATTTTCAAGTAATTTCCTACTCCCTTCTACCATGTTCTCTTAGATTAATACTTTCATTTTTTTTTTATTGTAAGAACTATTAAATTACTAATTGCAAATGATTCTATCTTTTTTCAATCAATGTGTGACCATTCCAAGAAAACTATTAATTATGTGGTTTTACTTTTGGTGAATAAGTTTTTTTGTTTTATTGTATATCCGGTTGATGCATTTTTCTTTTTTGTCAAGTATTAAATTTCATTATTCTATTGCAAGTTATTGCTATAAGGACATAAAATTTACGAGATTCGCTATATGTTAGTAGAATTTGTATTGCATCTAATTATCTCCTATCATAGGTAAAACTAAATGATTCTTTTTTTTTTAATGAATTTAAGTGTGATGTCTACTAGCTATATTATAAGGTAGGGTTTAGTTGCCATCATTTTATGATAATGGATTGGACATAATCTTTAGTTTTTGTTTGGTTTGCATAGTGAATCAAGTTTCTAAATAAAAACAGCTTTAAGGAATTGGATAAAACGAAAAAAATTTGTACAATATATCTGATGGTACAAATATTTATTTTATTGGATAAAAATAAACACATTCTCAAAACCTAAAAAATAACCTCATATAATTATCATTCTTTTTGCTATTGTGTTTACACCAATACTTTGGATGAATTCTCTTATTGATGTAAAAAATAATCCGATATTATCATAAAAATTTGTGTCATATATTGTGCAAACCAAACATGGTACAAGAAGATTGTACTATATATATATATTTGTACAATACTGTTTTGTTCTCCTTATATTGTCTAATTTTGCTAACCAAACACTACCTTGATCTATCAAAATGGGTGAGTTTGAACTACTTTTATATTTATGTAGTACATAAGTTTCATTTTTTTATGTATTGCATTTTAGATAATTCCACATGCCTTGTTTTAATAGATTAAGGTGTTTAGTTTCAATATTTTCAAAATAAAGAATCATGTTGGGAAGTTATTAAATTAGAAGGAAAATTATCATACGAACATGAAAGAGAAATATATGTGCTTGAGATTTTTCCTTTTTCATTATGTCTACATGTGATTTGTTATTGTTTCTTTTTTATATAAAGGTTTGATGGGTAATTTTATGTCCATTTTCATAGTATGAGTTCTATAACAAATATTTATTTTTCAACACATTATGATTGGTATAATATTTGGAAGATGAATGAATAAAATATTTATACAACGGTCAGGTGTCACTAATGATTAGCTATTTTAAGTTCAATTGCTCTTTATATTTAATGTGCTCCAAAATTTGAAGTTCTCTTGGTTATTTTATTTTCTAAGAAGCATAATTGAGGATGGTGCAAGATTCCAAAATGTAGGCTACCTTAAAGCTAAAATTGAACTTCCTAATTTGGAGGGGTTTTAGCTTAGTTGAAACTTCATGTTTGAAATTTTCAAGACTACTTTTTGTAAACTGTTTTTCAAATGAGTTGTGGAGCTTATTAAAACAAAATTGATGGATATCATGTATGTTTAAAATTTCTTAAAAAATTAGTAACTTGTCCTCCCCCCCCCCCCCCCCCCCCCCCCCCCCCCGCCCATTTCATGATTACCATATGTTGATAGGCTATTTTGGATATAGGTTCCCATGTCTAGGCCAGCCTATCACACGCTAAGCAATTACCAACGATCTAGGCCTTTAAGCCTAGTTTAGCTAGGCTAAACTTAGGCTGGTCAACCCAACCTATGAAGAGAAGAGATTGGATGAATAAGGCAAGTCAACAGCCTCATAATTCTCCCAATTCTTCTCCACAAATCTCAAAGTCAAGGAGGAGATCATGGGCATTAACTGCCTTCCTTATCGGGTTCGTCTAGCTTGTTTATAAATACATGATCAAGCTTCTAAGTAAAGGATTTAGATTCTACTACCCTAAATACTTTTTGTTACTCTGATCTTACAATATACTAACTTAATTGTTAGAGTGGCCATGCCAAAATCAACTATAACAACCCCTTAGCTCACCTTCTCTATCTTGTGCAAGTGACATGCACCCCCATAAGGATCAAGCAACAACATTTGGCACTATCTATTTTGTGAAACCTTGAACCACTATAATGGTTGGCAAGAACTTAATAACTAAAAACACTAAAACCTCAAACACTAAATAAACATAAAACTAAAACCCAAGAACATCTCTACCTCCTTGCCTTCACTTCAACAACTAATGAAGCCATAGGGAGATGAAGATAGGTTGATGCTCCTCGAACAAATGCTTGTCCATGTTATGGTTGAAAACACGTAGCTCTATATGCATGTTAATGAGTTGGAGTGGTAGCAACACTAGCTTGTCCCACTTGCAGTGGCACAATTTGATGATCATGCCTCCACTCACTCACTCACTCACCACCACCACCACTAATTGTTGATTAACCAATCAACCCTCTTTCCTTTCCATATCTATCCCTTTCAGCTGCATTATAAAGCCAAGTTGAACCTTAAAACAACTGACTCAAGCCATCTGAGGCCTAGTCTCATTGCTCATTAAACAAAGCCAATGTCAGCGAGCTGGAGAACTAGATAAAGCAATTGTCCGACCTAAGAGATTTTGAGAAGGTTGATCCATAGGATTAGTTTTCCTTTGGTTGATCTCCTTTCACATAGGGGATCTAAGACGAGGTGTTGCTACCACATATTAAGATCCCCATGATAGAATTTTATGATGGGACCTCCAACCTAAGTAACCACCTTAGTTATTTCATAGCTTAGTTGAGGCTCCTTGGCTAAAGTGATGACATAGCCTACAAGGCCTTCCTAAGCACTCTTAAGAAGGTAGCTCGAACAAGGTACAATAACTTAAAGCCAAGGTCCATCTCTAACTTTTAAGGATGATGGAAATCCTCAATGTTAACATGAGTGTGATGCTAGAGCTATGTAAGTAGGGCGGGTCATGTAAGTCATATAAGGTGGGGCAACCTACATTGACTTGGGGTGAATTGACTCATTTAGCCCTAAAGCTGTGTAAGAAAATGCTGGTTGGCTCATTTAACCCACAATTTTCGTAGGTTAACCTGTTTAACCTACAAAAAAATGCAAGTTGGGTAAAAATTTTCAACTTGCTTAGTAACTGGGCTTAAGCAGGTTGGTCCATTTATCTCACTTACATAACTCTACTTGGCGCTCAATGTCATAGTCATGGGATTTTAACCTTTGGGCTATTTCTTCATGTACTTATCAAAGAGTAAGCTTAAAAACTTTAATGAATTTCGTGCGAGGATCGCAAAGTTCATCATGATGGAAGATAATATTGAGGCCTAAAAGGAAGCTGACTAGAGCGTATCTGAAAAGAATAATGATAGCAAGGATCGAGCTTTTGTAAAAGATTAGCTCGGTCCCAATAACAACTAAGGGTTGCCTTATAAAGGGAAGTGGGATAAAAAAAATACCATTATCTTCTATGTAGACCACATATCCCTTAATAAACCTAAAGTCTAGATATTTTTAAAGGTTAGGAGAAAGGGTATCCTTATAAGAATTAAAAAGATGAGGGATAACCACTCAAGATGGAGCTTGGACATATATTGCAAGTTCCACTAAGATACTAAAGATTGTGTCTAGCTTAAAAACACCCTTAAAGATGCTATCCACTATGGCTACCTCAAGGAGTATATTGACAACCAAGGTGAAGAGGTGGAATGGCTTGCACAATGATGAATGAAAGACGTCGACTAGAAGGTTGGCACCTTGGCTAATAACAATAATAGGGCTTCTAATGAAGTTGTCAATATTGTCGTAGGAGGCCTCACAACAAAAGGTTAGTTTAGCTCCTAAATCAACACCTATGCTTGACCTTAACAAAATTAGTAGGTCATGAGCCTACTCGGAAAGAAGTCGAGAATAGATACCTCTATCTTATTCTTAGATGAAAATTTGGAGAGAGTTCAAACTCCCCATGATGATGCCCTAGTGATCTGAGTAAGGATTGCTGGGTTTGACGTCTATAAAGTCTTAGTAGACATAAGAAGTCAAGCAAACATCATCTTTAAGAATGTGTACAAGAAGATGAAGGACAAGTTAACAACATAATTAAAGTCCTATAAGCGCAGAATATTCAGCTTCAATAGTTGGTTTGTTTAAGTAGAAGGCATCATCACCCTTGCCATGGAGCTTGGTGATGACAATAACATTGCTAAATAGCTTGTTGAATCTTAGTGGCCAATTGCTAGTTGCCTATAATGTTATTTTGGGTTTACCCCACCAAAACACCATTGAGATGACCTCTTTAATAGTATATCTAAAGGCTACATTTCCTACAACAATTAGGGTTATAATTTACTGAGAGGACTAACAACTAGCAAGGTCTTGATACTTACAAGCCCTTATCATGGGGAGGTGCTCACCATTGAGGTAGGATTAGAGGAGAAGCTGGGTATTAAGGAGAAATTAACTAAAGAGATTGAGACAATCTAATTTAGTAGCAACACCAAGTAAACTATGTGGGTAGGGACATCAATACCTATAGAGCTCAAGCAATAGCTCATTTACTTTCTTTGGTCTAACAAGGTCTTTGCTTAGTCCCCATTAGACATGCCAAGCATACCCCTAGAGGTCATGACACATCAATTCAACATCATCTAACCTACATGGTTATGAAGTAGAAAAAGAGGCATTTTGCCCTTAAAAGATAGGCAACAATTGAAGAGGAGGTATATAAGTTGCTCAAAGTAAACTTCATGAGGGGTAAACCATATTTAACTTGGCTAATGAACTACATGCTAGTCAAGAAATCTAATGAGAAGTGGTAAATGTGCATCAACTTCATTAACCTAAACAAAGCTTACCCAAAGGAATGTTTTCCCCTCCCAAGAATCGATTAGCTTATTGCTTTACCTTAGGGCATGCACTCTTGAGCTTCATGGACGCCTTTTCAAGCTATAATCAAATATGGATGCATGAGCTCAACCAAGTATATACCTCCTTTGTCATTAACTTCAAGAATTACTACTATTAGGACATGCCCTTTAGGCTTAAGAATAAAGGGGTGACTTACCAGTGCTTAGCGACGAAGATGTTTAAACCTTAGATTGGATGCAATGTAGAATTTTATGTAGACGACATGATAATGAAGAGTAAGTAGCTTTATGGCCATCTCAAGGACTTAGAAGAAACTTTTGATACCTAGAGGCAATACAATATGAAGCTCAAGCCCTAAAAGTGTGTATTTAGGACAACCTCAAGAAAATTCCTTTGGTATAAGGTCATAGCACGTGGTGTTTAGGCTAATCAGGAGAAAATACTAGTCATCTTGGACATGCAACCCTTAAAGACCATCAAAGATGTCCACCCAAAGGCCATTAAAGACATCCAACAGCTCATAGGACGGATTGCTGCACTTACTAGGTTTGTCTCTAAGTCCATGAAGAAATGTGCAGAGTTTATTAAGATCCTAAAGAACCCATCTAATTTCTAGTGGACCAACTAGTGTCAGGTAGTGTTTGATCAACTCAATCTATTCTTTACATCTCCACTAGTATTATCCAAACTTGTTCCTAGTGAAGAGTGGTATTTATACTTATCTGTTAGTGGTCGGGCCCTTTCTTTAGTTTTAGTTCGAGTTGAGGGGAGGAGCATCAATTTGTTTACAATGTCAACCATATCCTACAGGGACTAAAAACTAGATATTTAAAGGTGGAAAAATTCACACTCACAATGGTGATCTTGGCAAGGAAGTTGTGACTTTATTTTGAAGTTTATCAAGTGGTTGCCTTCAACAACTAGTCAGTGCACTAGATTTTACATAAGTGAGATATGTCGAGAAGGATGGTAAAGTATGCCTTCAAGGTCAACCCATATGGAGTCCAATACTAACCATGTGAGGCCATCAAAGCGAAAGTCATAACTAATTTCGTAGTAGAGTATATAGTGGAAGAAGAAGCATTATGTATAGAAGCTTCACTAGTATGGACTCTCCATGTCAATTGCTTGTCCACCATAAGGAAGGTTAGGGGGTGGGGGGGGGGGGGGAGGTGGTGGCGCAATTTAGGGAGAGGTTGTGGACCAGGATTAGTGAAGTTAGCAAAGGAAGTTGGTGAAGAAAAGTTGGAAATTTGATTCTTAGCTCATTGTCCAATAGGTTAAGGGGGGATATGTAGTTAAAGATAAGGGAATGACTAAGTGCCTTGAGGTCGTATGGGTGGTTGGATTGAAGCTCCTTACCTATATTATTACAAAGATCCCTTGAGTAGAGACTTTCAAGGTGGACAACCTCTCAAGGTTAGCCTCAACTAGTCTGTATGACTTAGACAAAAAGATTTTCATCAAGTATCTACCGAATAAAAGTATCAACAAGTCTCATCAACAATGTTTAGAGATATAACTTACACCAATTGAGCTAAGTTGGAAGGACCCCTACATTACTTACCTTAAGAACAGTGCCATCTTAAGAGATAGGAATGAAGAAAGGAAATTGATGTATAATGCAACTCAGTACACCTATCTCAAATGCTTAAGGTTATATAAAGTCTACTATGTTCTTGAAGAGTTGCACTCAAGAGTTTGTTGCAACCTTCTACCCATTACTAGTTTATAGACTTTTGCTTGATAGGGGATCAATATCTTAGGTCCTTTCCCTAAAGTAATTGGTCAACAACAATACATTATAGCGGTGGTTGATTACTTCACCAAATGAGTGGAAGTGAAAAACGTAGCCAAAATCATAGAAAGCATCGAAACCTTCATATAGAACTTAATGATGTGTAGATTTGACACACCATATGCCTTAGTTGTTGATAATGGGACTTAATTTGACAATGTTAAATTTAGAGACTTTTGGGGTAAAGATCCACTACATGTCAGCTACATATCCTTAGTCTAACAGGTAAGTAGAAGTTATCAACAAGATAATCCTAAACAGTGTAAAGGAAAGAGTAGACTATGCTAAAGGAAAATGGGTAGACGAGCTCCCATTCATTTTGTGGGGACATCGAACTACATGCATAACTGCAATAGAAGAGACCCCTTTCAACCTTGCCTTTAGCTTAAAAGTGGTCTTGCCAATCAAGCTTGACCTCTTAAACATTCGTACGTAGGTATTTGATGTGCTAGCAAATGAGGTCAGCCTTAGAGCTAACCTTAACGTGATTAAGGAAATCTATGACCTAGCAAGTATAAAGGTGGCTACTTATTAAGAAAGGGCGGTTGATAAGTTCTAATCACACTTATTTATAAGTGATTTTTATAGTACTCTTATGGATTTCATGGGTGTTTTAAAAAATTTTGGTACTTATTTGAATTATGTTTTGATTTTAGGCATTGTTAAGCTAGTTTAGATTAAAAGTAATGAATCTTGACAAGTTTTGGGTGAATTAGAGTTAAAATGAAGAAGATAAGAAGCTTAAAGGAAGAACATAGTCACTAACACACTTGTGTTGGTGCCGTGTACCTCTTGTAGAATAATTCCTAAGTTTATGCTCATGTTTAGCACCCTTATAAAAGTACACGACCATGTTGAGGCTGTGCTAGGCTTGTGTTCCTCTCTAGAATACATTAATTGGAGATTCAAGGTCAGAAATGTACATAGGGAAAGTAAGCGCCAATGTTGAGAGGTGTGTTTTGCATATTTAATCTCAAAATTTGAAGATATAAAAGCATTTGAAGGCCATACTTAGGGTTACTTTTCCATTCATTTAAGAAATGTGTTTAGGGCTTAAGAAGGTAGACTGAGGGAAATTTTATTGATCAAGAGCGCAAGATTAAAAAGGGGTTTTATCATCATGATTTGTTCTTACATTTACTTTAATTTTATAAACATGATGACAATAGTGTAATTTCTTTATGTACTTGGATTTGATGAACCTTAAGAGAATTATGTAATAGATTCTTATTCTTTCAAAGAATTTATTATTTCTTGAGATCCAATTATGTGTTCTTTTATTTTTCTTAAATTAATATTTCTAGAGTTTTGATTTGATTATCTGATTTTATGCATAACAATTGAGAAATATTATGTATGAATAGATCTTTATAATTAGAAGGAGTTGCATGCAATCATAAAAATAAGACAATGTAAATCCTCTAGATTAGGATCAAACCTAATAGTAGAATTCACAAAATAGGTAATGCGATTTGAGAAGTTGTAATTAGGAAGAGATTCTAATTAATCAACCTAAGGTCATGAATTAATAATCTTGAGAAAGATATTAGTTCAATTCAAGTGCCTAGCTACTGTCTTCCTTTTATTCAATCTTTGGAGGCCTAACTTCCTTTGAGGGTTAGGGTCTTCTAGAGGATCAAAGCATAAAGGAGGAGGAACATCCTCAACTTAGTTGGAACTCTGAGGAGGAGGGATCACTTCGTTTTTCTTAACTCAGTTTTCCTCCTTAACAACCTTAACCTTAGATGCTTTTCCTACATCTTCTTGTGAAAGAGCCTTAGATTTTATAAGAGTAGCATTAATGAAGTCTAAAAAGTTCAGTTGAAGGTCTAGATGGTGCTCCATCCATCGTTGAAGACTTCACCTTAAAGGTTTAACCATTCTTGGCTCTTTATGATGTCATCAAAGAATTTCTTCTTGAGGTTGTTCGCATAAGCATCGGCACCTTGCTCTAGCTATTCTATTTACACTTAATGATGCCTCAACTCATCCTCCAGCTAGTTAATTTTATCCATATACTCCTTCTCTCGCCCTTTGAAGGAGCTAATGAGTAACCTCAAGATGGTGATTTCACCATTGGTTGACTATAGTTGGAATTGGAGCTTTGTTGCTTCGCCTTCTAGTCCCTTTTAGTGATGTTGGGCAAGAGACAAATCATTTTGCAGGGTGGTGTTCCTCCTCACTGTAATGTCAACCTAATGGGTAATCTTCACAACTTGAGCTTGGGTCTCCTTCACAAGCTTATTAGCCTTGGTCACCTCATTGAGCTTTGTCTTCAAATTTCCTCAAAGTATTCTCTACCTCCTAAACTCTTTGCAAGAGGTATTTAGTGTGGTTAAAGAGCTTTTCATTCATGTGAATATGGGTATGGTGCTCAAACTTGGCTCACTACACCTTCCTTTTCTTGTTCTTCTAAGCTTTTAGAAACCTCTACACCATTGTGCTTACTTGCAGTAAGGGAAAAGAAGAATGGTGAGACCTAAGAAATTGTTATTGCCTATTTTAAAGAAGCAAAAGACATACCTCATACATCTTAGTGTTAACGTACCCCTCCAATGTATCTTTGGTCACAGGGGACCTCTAATCTTCCAAGGACCTTTTGTTATTGGAAAGGATTAAGTTACATAGTAGCTCAATACAAGTGGCTCAATTGCCCATGCCATTATCTCTAATGTAGACATACCATTTTGAGATGAATTTATGGCCCTTCACCACTAGTGAGCTTGTATTATTATTGTAGGAGGAGGTTTACGAAGACATAATTGACCTCCCACAACCTCCTTACAATGATGATATCTTTTTTAGGCTAATTAGCTGAACCAATCAATCTCCTCCTCCTGTGGCTCTTCATCCAAAATGACTAGGTTGTTTGTTTGAGTTGTTTTGGATCCCCCTTCAGCATCCTATTCACAAGCCCTTTTCTTATGCTTTAGGGGTTTGTTTATCTTCTCCTTCCCCTTGCCCTTAGTAGTTAGATTAGTTACAAGCTTGTTTATCTTGGCACTCCTATTCCTAGCAATAGTAATCTCCTTCTCCTTCAAATAGGAAGGAGTCCTCTCTCCTATAAAGTAACCTTTCCTTTCTTTGTAGTAGTAACACTTGTCTTGCATTGAGCTAAGATTTTGGCAAGGTTGGCTTTCTTGAGCTTCATGCCTTGAAGTAAAACAAATGAGGCACTACGCTGAGCATGAGCTCTTGGGGATCCTATTCTCCAAGCTCTAGCAATCGAATAGCTTCCCCTCCTATTCTTCATAAAAATATCGTGGGTTTAACAAAATTTTAATTTGATTAACCTTATATAAGGTTGTGTAGTTAAATGAAAATTAATGTAGGTTGGTAAAGTTAAAAGGTATGAAAACTTAGATTATATAACTTAGGAAATAGTATAAGTTAGCAAAGTAAAGTGCAAAAGCACAAAACTATTTTTTATAATCAATCTTGACATCAATTAATAAATGGCCATCTACTTGAGGGAAAAGTGCAAAGATGATTCACCTCCTTTTACTATGTTTCTTATTTTAGTCATCTACTTTTTTTTTCCCATTTAAATACTTTACATTTTTGTACTTTCTATTCTATTTGAATAAAAAGTAGCAAGAAACGATTAGAAAATTTTAACTATTCTACTTGAATCCTCCATCTTTTGAGAACAATTAGAAGAATTTCCTTGGTTGTGTTAGTTATAGTTATAGTTATTTTCTTGCAAGAAATGTGGGCTAAAATGTGTCACATTCAAAATAATAAACAAGTCAATGTTAGAAAATTGCAACCAAATCATCAATAGACATGACAAAGGGATGTTTACAAGTTGTTTGAAAATGTGAAAGAGTCAAACAATAAAATTAAAATGTAAATGATCAATTGGTCTCAGTTATCAATTAAGAGAGGGGTGAATTTGTTGTTATAAAATATTCAGATTCTTTTACAAATACGTTAAAAAATTCCTCTTTTGATCACTATTAGTTGATTTTGAATAAGTATTGTAGTAGAAATTAAAAACAGATTACACAAATAGATAAATTGTAATAAAGTAAAAGATTAAGGGATTAGAAGATTAGATAATCAATTTATAGTGGTTTCATCTTTTGTGTTAATCTGCTCTTCCAGCTTCCATCTATTGAGGACTTGGTCATCTTTACCAATATTGTTCCACTATATCAATCAAACAAAACTTTGAATGTTACAATATAGTCAGCCAAACAACTTAATCACTTACTACTCTATCTCATATAACTTCTCCTAAAGTTAATCACATATATCTACAATGAAAAGGTAATTTCTCATGACAATTACAATTTTAAAATAAAGTATCTAGTAAATAGGAAAAACAAGTATAATTTCTCCATGAGATTTGTGCTTTAATAGAACAATTAAAATGATCACTAATTGCTTCAAATTTTTGGTATCGCTTAATCTGTTGTTATCTTCTCTTTCTTTCCGTTCCTATTTGTCTTGCATTTATAGATGAAATGAAATGATTATTCGTGATTTTCTTTTCCTCGATCATAACAATCTTCAATATTTAGCTTTAATTCTTCAATTTCATCCAAAAGTATGTTTTCTTCATTCTTGTTCTGTAATTTCAAATATGTAATATTTGACTTGTATGCTTCTAATTCATTCAAACTTAGATCCAATTCTTGTCCTTAATGTATATGCTTATGATTTTTTTTTAAAATAAAATTTAAGAACATTCTTTACTTCCTTTCATCCTTTTCCTATCAAACTTCTTTCTAAACAACTTATTCATTCCGATACTTACATTTGAACACTTAGATAAAGATATTAGTTTCATAACATAAATTACCTTTCCCTTGTCCTTTTGTTTGTTAGTTATGGTATTTTATATTTGGAGCTTATGACTTCATCATTTTTCTTTTAAATTTTATTATCCTAAAAAAATTTTAAATATCATTTCTAATAGGATGAAATAGAAAATAAGCAAAGGTATAAGATTTGAAAGAAAAAAAGTAATAATAATTAAAAGGTAAAAAGTTTAAATAAAAATAGTAAAAAAAATAGATGATGCTCTTTACACTAATCCTTTTATCCAATAATTTCTTTCTCTTGAAAAGGGAAGCCAAAGGTTTTCTTTAGTTTTCAGCATCAATTAATGTCAAGGAATAAGATAAATAAATGAAATATGTTGACAGGAATTTATGGAGTTGTCTTTTTAAAGATTAGTTGAACCCCTCCTACATTATTGTCTAAAGGTTATTATTATAATGGTTGCTGTGAATATGTGAGAAACATGCCCTCTTGTCTTCCTTTTTTCTGCTTGAAAGTGGCCAACAAAGGACACATGACTGACAGTCATCTCAACGTGGGGGTGGGATAATGGCTGCCAGGGAGGTCGATGCCAATTGCCAATTGCCATTGCCATGCACACAAACTCCCCGTATACGTCCAACCAACCGTGTCCTCCGACACCACATATTGTCCTGTGCATTTCATTAGCTGCCTTTTAGCCTTGGGATTGACAACCTAAATTAGCTATTGTCTGTTTTTTCGAAATCTGCTCTCTCTCTATTTTGTTTTCTTAATATATATATATAAATGTATACTTATATGGCTCGAATGTTATTATGTAGTATAATATTATTATTTTTGTTTGGCATGTGTCTAATCCAATGCAAGTTGTTCGAGCAGCACCACTACCACCCCAGTCTTCCGGTCCAAAAGACTTCCACTTTCATAAAGCTCGTGTGATTTGGATACACGGATTATATCAGCTATATAAGCTGCATGCACTTGGGTTCACACTTCACTGGAGAAAAATAAAAGAAAATCATCTATTGAATTCATAATTATTTACCCAAGCCATTTTCTGCACACTGACGTTTCTGAACTTCCATTAACACAACACAAACACCTTACTTTTGCCGATACGTTGCAGAATAGAAGCAAAAGGAGACGATATCATGAAAAAATATATAATAGTCTAAAAAAATAAAAATAAAAAATATAATTCTTGCAATATTAATCACATATTACCCGTTAATTTGAAATACCGTTTTTTAAGGCATTCCATTAGCAAATTTTTATTATATTTACAGGTCGTCCAATGTTCTTTCTTATTTTCAACTTTAACGAGACATGTCGCGATATTACACACTTTGCTATTATATATTCCAAACAAGTAAAATCTTCTTGTAAATGTGAATAATAATCATGAGAAATTTAATGATTTTTTCATGGTATTATGTGTCTTATTTGGTTTCATTTTTAATAAATTGAACATCCCGTAGCATGTCCTACAATTGTAAGAAGAAGTAAATTTCCTTTCGCCGATTCCAATTTTAGTCTCATGGCATGTTTGGAAGGAATGAGTAGATTTACTATTATTAAGAATAGAATAGAGAAATAATAACTATTATTTTGTTTGGTATTGTACTTAAAATAACATTAATATTATATTAAGAATATATTTTAAAATACCATTATAATCATACCTTAGGTCATGACATGATAATTATTAAACTTGAAAATTACAAGCTTGAGTTCAAACTTGGCTCATCTATCTAAATGAGAATAAGCTTGATTCTTTGACCTCATTTATACAATAATACTTTTACTTTGATTCTTTGGAAGAATTGCGTTTTTACTGTAGAGCATTTTTTTCTTTTTTTACTTATGTAATGAAAGAATAAATTAGGTTAAAAAATTTTTATTGTTGTATTATCTTTTCGTTTTAGATTTATTTTATTTTATTTTATTTTTAGATTTATTTATACAATAAGTTACCGGTTAATGTTATAAATTTAAATGGACAGTTTAGATTAAATTATTTTAAATAAATAGTCCATATTGATGACTATATTATATAGTCACTTTTAAGTGATTTTATCGTAAAAATTCTCTACATTTTGATATAATATGATTTTTAATATAATATATCAACTTGCGAACTTGTTGTCTAGTTTTTTTACAAGCTGGCTTATTAACAATATAAACAAATTTGCTCATGTTTGCAAACTTATTCTCGAGTTTGCTTATAAGTTGGTTCACTAACATTATAAATAAGCCTACTCTTAAGTCTATTTACAAATTGACTCGTGAGATTAGGCAAGAGCTTAACAAGCTTTGTTTTGAACTCAAGCTTGAATTTTTTTACAAGGTGAACTCGAGTAACTTGCAAGTAATTTAACTCATTTACAACCCTATATAAAAATATGCAAGAAAAAACAAAGGAATATCTATTCGATTGATTCTAAAAAGAAATTGCAAATTCCTTATTTAACAATAACAAAAATTTTATAAGACAACTATTCCACCAATTAAACACAATAATAAAGGAATGACTGTTATATCCCATCTATAATTCAATCTAACTTGTTAATTATTAGAAAAGTCATCCCATCAATACATTGATTTTTGAATAATGGATTTTCTAAAATATTTTAAATAAAATTACAAGATTCAATGGTTAAAAATAACAAAAAATTTTAAATATTTTATAATATTATTATAATATCACCTTCTTTCTTTAATTTCAATCAATAATTATATTATAACGTTATCTACTTTAACGCGGCATCTTGACACTTACGTGAAACCAAGCACACATTTATCATTTACGGTCCTAGCCGGAGTCTATTCCACGTCACCTCGGTCAAGCATTCATCTGGTGCAACTGTAGCCAGAGTCAGAATCATACAAAACGTTAAAATAGAGGTCACGGTTTGAGCCGATTGTTTAGTGTGGTTATTTTATAGTCGCATTTTCGTTTACTTTGGAATAACGACAGGTTGCTTTGGATGCAAACTAAAACTAGAAGAAACGTGCACGACTACGTTATTGTTCTCTAGATGCCCCAATGCTTAACATTTGGCAAGTCATTCATTCATTCAACCGATCTGTATCAAATTGAACTAAATGCGATTTATTTAGCTTCCGAACCATTTAGGATTGTTTAGCTTGGCTTCTATACTGCTTAGAACCATTTCATCCCTAAAAAGAAAGGTTTCAAAATTTTTTAACTTTCCTAGAACAGTATTTATACATGTCATTTATATTTATCTGATTCATTTATTTTAGAGATAACGTTTCATTTTATATATAAATTTTCAATGATTTTTTTAATTAACTATAAACTTTTCAATTATCAATTTTAATATAAAATTAAAATGTCCTATTGTCAGTGTTGATACTTGTCCTGACTCCATTAACTCTCGTCAAGTGTGGTTTGTACCGTAAATTCCTAGGGCAATTGAAACACCTACAAGAGGTAAGAAATAGGCTATAGGGGAGTGCTAAAGGTTACTCTAGTATGCTCACTCCAACACCTAAGTTAACATTGGGATATGGAAAGCAATGATAGTAAGATATGCATGAGAATGGGATAGATTGGAATACTTTACCATGTAGTTTCATCTTCTATTCGTAGGAAATGAGACTGGGTTTCATATGACAAGTGCATTTATATCCAAAAATTCATTTTGGATATTGTGGAGAATGAATCTTTGACAGAATTCTTTCCTTATCTGCTTAAAGTCTTCTTTTCCTTCCTTATCTAGCTCTGGGATTTGTGCAGCTTGAGCATGCAAACAAGAATTGATGCTTGTAGTATTGTGGTGGTCTGTTAGAGGTTAGTGCCAGCATGAAGAGCTTGAATAAGGGACTAAATATGTCAAATTGGGCCTTGGAGGTACATGCCTAAAAAGCTCTATCAACACTTACCCCTCCACTCTCTTTAGTAAGAAGTCAGTAAGGAAGGTTGATGATTGAATGGACACTAAGGTCTCCATGACTGGTTGGCATTTCTCAAAGATAACTTGTGTTTGAATGGCCAAACTCTTCATTACCACTCTAATCTCTTTATATGACTAGGCATGATAAGGCTTAAATTATCATGGAGTAGTTGAGCAGGCAAGTGACTTGAGCTAGGTTTCACCCATGCTAGATGGGATTAGTAGTGTACATTCCTCCATGGCAGAGGTTCGAGCTAATAGTTCAAGGATGATGCTAGGTAGGTGATGTACCTAGCATAATTATGTCTTTTCGTATCAAGCTGGGCTAGTGTGCATATAAACTTGAAGAACTAGTCATGTGGAATGTTTTGATCTCTCTGAATAACACAAAATGCAAAGGGTTAATGGCTTCTCAAGAAAGTTTTAATTTGATTTATCCTTTGGCATGTAAATGTTGATGTGTTTATTGCCTATTCACTTCACTGAAAAGAATAGGAGGTAATGGAATTGCAATTACTATGGAATGAAATAGGAGGGAGTGGTTGTTACATTATTTAGTTGAAAAAAAAGGACAATAAGAAATAAACCCATAATGGAACTTAAAAGACCATATTACCTTTCATCCCTCATATCTCTTTCTCACTTGTTCTCTCTCTATCCCTTTCATCCCTCACATTTCTTTCTCTTCCTTTGACTTTATCTCTCTTTCATTGCTATGCTCTCTATCTCACTCATTATCTCTCTATCCTTCTCATCCCTCACCTCTCATTTTCTCTGTCTCTCTCTTTTTCTCTCTTTCACTGCTGTTCTCTCTCTGTCTCACCTATTCTATCTCTATCCCTCTTATCCCTCACCTCTCTTTCACTTTCTCTCTCTTATGGTAGGTAATGGTGGTGGGTGATAGTGGTGGGTGGTTGATAATGATGGTGAGTGACAGTGGTAGATGGGTGGCAATAGTATCTCTATGTTGGGTAGGTGATAGTGGTGGGTGAGTGACAATGGTAGGTAGGTGATAATGGTGGGTAGGTGACAATAGTGGTGAGTGGCAATAGTGGGTAGGTGAAAATGGTGTCTCTATGTTGGGTGGGTGATGGTGGTGGTGCTATGGTAGGTGACAATGGTAGGTAGGTGACGATGGTGGTGAGTGACAGTGGTGGTCCTATGTTAGGTGGGTGACGATAATGGGTGGTTGGTAGGTGGGTAGGTCTGGTGGTGGTGTTATATTGAAGAGGCTGAAGAAGATAAGGGGAAGTGATGGTCTTTTTTCTTTGAAATTGAAAATCTTAGGTTAGGGGAAGGAATGGCAGTTCTTAAATTTTAAGGATTGCAATTCCAAGAAGTAAACAATGTAATAAAACTTTTTTAAAGAATAAGGGGGGACTTGAATATCCATTTCCCCTAACTGAATAGGTCATTAATGTTATGTACAGTTGTAGAGATATTATTCGGCGAGGTCTATGTGGGTAAGGTGTGGTTGCTAAATCCGCACCATTGATTCAAAACGTAGGCCACATGTAGAGATTAGGTCGAGGGATATCCTAATGTGTCTTTTCCATAACTTTCTCTTTATTACTCATGTCTTTATCTATGTATATCCACCCATTGTTTCATTTCAACACTTTTATTCTCCCTTAAACTTGTGAGAACTCATTTGTCATTATTTGAATTCTCTAGCCCTCTTTATTCTTCAATCCTTTAACCCATTTTCTTTTATTTTCACTCTTGACCTTATCTGAAGTAGGTATAGCTTTCACTTCTTCTTCTTCTATGCAATTCAATAATGAGGGGAGAGCTACATCACACACTACAAAACACTCCTCCCTACGTGAGCCTTCATGTTGCAAGCTACTCCTTAACTTTTGTGCTTCTTTTACAAACTAAAAGGGTCAAACGACGATAGGTATTACCTTACCAATCATCCTAGTAGAAAGATATTGATTGGGCTAGATTCTTCCATGCATTGGTGGAAAAGCAAATGCTTGGTGGTAGTATACGAATCTGACCAAGATTTTTCAACAGACTAAGTGGAGCTAATATGGACCTTGGAAATTCGAGGTTGAGACCAAGTGACTAAGATATAGTAGAGTGGATAACGACTAAGTTACATAAGAGGTCGGGTAGACCTTGGAATGCCATGAAGGTTGTCAATGAGCACCTCTACAATGGCAAGCTCTTAGAGAGCATAGCTTGTGAAGGTGAGGGAGGTATGCTTATAGCATTGGCTATGTTGAAGTGGGCTATCGTAGAGAAGTTGTTCATTCAGTTTTGCTGGGGGAATCAAGTCTCCTTGAGAGCTCCTTATTTAGCACGATAATCCGTTTAAGTATTCTTATTTTAGTTTCTCACTATCTTTTATTTTTGTAGACATGCAACTTTAGGAGAGCAGCTCCATTGAAATGTTGGCTAGGCATAAGGTAGCCTTAGCAACAAAGAAGGCTAAGAAAGTACCTTTCACCCCCACTAAACTAAGGAAGGCTCCTCTACTAAAGCCTCGAGAGGCTCCCTTAACCATTAGGGATAAGGAGAGGCAAGCTTCTCCTCCCCATCCTATTAACAACTCTTTAGCAAAGCAAAAGCTAAAAGGGAAGATCGGGGAAGAGGCTAGTTAACCTCTAAGAAAAAGGCCTCATATGGAAGCATTTAGAGACAGGCTAACTATAACTTAGAGTGAGGTCATGTGGCTAGATGCTAAGTTTAAATCCACTAAGTAGTTCGTTTACCATTGAGGTATTAGGCCTGCTGTGCTGGTTGAGGAGAAGGTAGATGAAGAAGCTTCCTTAGCTCAAAGGCTCCCAGGTTATGTCTTCTACCCTCAATGGGAAGTCTATAACTCAGACACTAGGCTTGGGAATGAGAAGTGAAGTAGAGAAATTTTAAACGAGTGCATACTCCTATAGGATGCTGCAATGCTTGAGGACAACTTTCACAAAATGTCTAAGGACAACATTAGAAAGTTGATTTGCTCAAAGCTTCATGATGTAAGTAACTAATTATTTGTTACTATACTTTGCTTGTAGCTTTTATATTTCAACTAGTCTCATTCACTTGTTGTCATAGTTTACCTCCCACCTGATGAAGCCTTTCAACATTTGAGGGGTTGAGCTTGAGTAGGTAGGAGAGCTTAAATCTAAGCATGATCTCCTTATCTTGAAACATTAAAGACTATATAATGGATATCTCAAGCTTTCTAATGATGTCTATGTACTATCACAAAAAAAGTAAAGGAGGCCAAGGCAGAGGCCAAGATAGTTCAAGAGGAGGCTTAACATTGGATAACTAAGGCAGACGACCTTAGGATGAAGACTGATGCCAAGTTGGGCACTTTGAGGTTGGGACTTGACATTTGTAGGAGTTCGTTTTCCTTGGATGAGGCTAAGACTTAGTTTTTAATTAAAATAGTTTACAAGCATAAATATGTAATAAAAGACCACAACTCAACTTGTAACAAGAGTTATATCTTTCATTGAATTTCAAATATTAGATGGGTCTATCAAAATGTAATTGAAGTAAAGCCTTAGATTATTAGCATTCCATTTTTTAGAGATGACCTACCAACTAGCCTTTCTAACCTATGAGCTCCATTACTTAAGTCCTCGATAACTCTAACTAGGTCTTCTTAATTCGATGCAAGCTTCCCTTGCCCCTTTTAAGATTCAGTAGTCTCTAATTTTCTACAAACTATGTCCCCTAGTTGGAGGACTTTGTGCCTGACCTTTTTGTCGTAGTAGCAGACAACTTGGTGCTAGTACATCACTACCTAAACTCTAGCAATGTCTTGGATTTCTTCTATCATGTTGAGGTTAGCTTGAAGTTAATCTTGTTAGCCATTAGGTATAAATTATAAGTCCTAATGTTAGGGAGCTCTAGCTCGATGGGGAGGATAGCTTTTGAGCTAATGTGAGTCTGAATGAAGTTTCTCTTGTAGAGGTCTTGTGTGCAATTTAATAGCCCCACAAAATTATTGGGAGCTCATCTACCCATTTGCTTTTGGCCTAGTCTACCCTTTTCTTGAGATTGTTAAGCACTATCTTGTTTATAACCTCAACTTATCTTTTAAATTGATGGTGTACTACTGAGGTGTAATGAATCTTGATCTTGTGCTTGCCACAAAACTCTTTAAACTTATGATTATCAAACTGGGTCCTGTTGTTTGTCATAAATACATAAGGAACTTCATATCTACTTAGGATGTTGTTAAAGATAAAGGCATTGATGTTCTTCTTGGTTATCTTGGCTACAACTTTAGTTTCTACCCACATAGTGAAGTAGTCGACGGTTACAATTATATATTCTTGTTGGCCAAAAGCTCAAGGCAAGGGACCCAAGATTTCAATTCTCTACTAGGTGAAAGGCTAAGGATTGGTGAGGGACTGAAGATAATTGCTCAATGCTTGTTGTATGGGTGTATGCTTTTGGCACTGCACTTCTGCACAAGTGGCTTAGAATCTTCTCTCATAATTAGCTAGTAGTAGCTAAGTTGGAGAGCTTAGATGTAAAGTGCTCAACTCTTGATGTAGTTGCTACATATCCCTGCATGTAACTCTTCAAGTATATGTTGACTTTCTTTAGGCTGAACACATTAAAGGAGGGGAATACTTAGACCTCGTCTATACAAGGGACCATCAATAAGTGTGTAATTAGCTACCCTATACATGAGCTTTCTTGCCTCCTTCTTGTTTAATACGACTAGCCAAATATCAAGTCCATCCAACATGACTCTATTAGTGCAAGTCGTATTTCCAAGACTTGAGCATGTTGCTTATTAATGCTTTTATCTAGGAGGTACTTGATGAAGAGCTTCTTATCTCACTTATTAAGGTTAGGAATGCTGGTAGAGGCTAACTTAGACAGTTTTTTCGCTTTAAAGTTTTCAGCTTGAGGAATCTTGGTGATGTTCCAAGATGGAAACTCTGAGGTAAGGGGGTATACAACTTGAAGGTATCATTTGGTCATACCTTTGTCCTTCATTGTGCATTTGCCTTTGACCCATTAGACAATAAGTTAAGAGTAAAAAAAAAACCTCTAGCTTCTTAGCATTAATGTCCTTTGCTAATTTGAGACTAGCAATTAATGCCTCATACTCTGCTTCCTTGTTGTTGGCTAGGAATTCGAACTTAAGTGCATAACATACCTCTGTCTCATGCAACTCGTGTAACATAAGTCTTGCTCCACTTGCCCCATGAGTGGACGTGCCATCAACATGGAGAGCCCACATCATTTTGTCATCGTGGTTCAATGCTTCTTCTTCTATTGTATGTTTAGCAATAAACTTTGCAAGGAATTGTGCATTAATGCCTCGCGAGGTCAGTATTGGACTCCATAGGCATTAAGCTCTAGTACATATGTCACCATCCATCCTAAAGCATTAGGCTTTTACAATATGCTTTGCAATGGTTAGTTGGTCAAGACTATGACTTGATGGGTTTGAAGTATAGTTTAAGTCATCTTGTCAAGATCACCACTACTATGGCAAATTTTTCTACCTTCAAATATTGTATCTTTAGTCCTTGGAGGACATGAATGATGTAATATACTAGTCGATGTTCCCTCCCTTCAATTCGGACCAATACCAAGGAAGGGGCGTAGTTACTCACCAATAGGTAAAGAAATAAGTCTTCTTTTAGGATAGGCTTTAACAGTAGGGATGAGTTTGTTAAAAATAACTTTAGCTTGTCAAATGCTGCTTGACATTGTTCAGTCTCTTAGAAGATGGAAGGTTTCTTCAAAACTTTGAAGAATACCAAGCATTTGTTGGCACTTTTGGACACAAATCTATTCAGCACAGTAACTCTCCTTATGAGTTATTGGACTTCCTTTATCATTCTAGGGGGTTGCATGCCTAAGACAACTAAGATTTTCTCAAGATTCACCTCAATGTTGTGCTATGTGATTGTGTATCCTAAGAACTTACCTAAGGCCACCTCAATGACACACTTTTGGTGGTTGAGCTTCATGTTAAATTACCTCAAAGTTTCGAACATTTCTTGTACGTCTTAAAGATAATCTTCAATGAGCTTCATGTTAAATTACCTCAAAGTTTTGAACATTTCTTGTAAGTCTTAAAGATAATCTTCAATCTGTCTACTTTTAACAATCATGTCATCAATGTAGACTTTGACATTACACTCAATCTAAGCTTTGAACATCTCTATCACTAGCATTTGATATGTAGCCCTAAAGTTTTTACCCTAAACGGCATTACCTTGTAGCAATGTAGTCTAAAGCTTGTGACGAAAGATGTATGCACCTCATCCTCTAGCTCTATCTTGATTTGATTATAACATGAAAAGGTATCCATAAAACTTAATACAGCATGGCTATAGGTGAATAAAAAAATTGGTTAATTCTTGGGAGGGAAAAGTAGTCCTTTGAGCTAGTCTTGTCAAGATCAATGCAATCTATACACATTTGCCATTTTCCATTAAACTTTTTGACTAGCATGCACTTGGCTAGCTAAATTAAGTAACATTCCTCCTTAATGAATCCTGCCTTTAGTAGCTTTTGAACCTCTTCTTCAATAACTGCTTGTCATTCTAGAGTAAAGTGTCTTTCCTTATACTTAACAACATTGGTGTTACTATCAATGTTGAGGTGGTGCGTTATGAGTTTCGGAGACATACCTAGCATGTCAAATGGTGGCCAGGAAAAAACATCACAGTTGGACTTGAGGAAGTTGACAAGCTGTTGCTTGAGCTTTGCTAACATTGACATTCCTATTCATGTGGTTTGCTTAGTGCTTCTACTGAGTTGGATCTCCTCAGTCTCCTCGACCGATTCTCCCTTAGATCTTGGTTTCTCTTCAAGTCTAATCTCTACATTGAAGACCTTTTCCCATTTTAAGTATAGTGTCCATGCCAACTCTTAGTTTCCTTAACACACACCAACTCGGTCAAAGGTTGGAAACTTGGCTTTTAGGTATGACATTGAAGAGATCATCTTGAAGGCATTTTAGTGTGGTCATCCCAAAATCATATTGTAAGGTGACTAGTAGTTTACCAACAAGAAGTCAATCTATTGTTAGGAATGACCACATCATTCCTAAGCTCCATGGAAAGGGTGATAATGCCTATAGCCAAAATAGGTTAATTGTTAAACCTGTACAGGTCATGGTTATAGGGCTTCATTTTGTTCTTGAGTTTATGCTGCATTTAGTTGTAGGTATGCTTGAAAATGATATCTGCTAAGCTGCCTATGTTGACGAAAATCTTTTCTACTTCAAATTTGGTAATCCTTGCACTAATCACCAAGGCATCATTATAAGGGGTTTGTACTCCCTCCAAGTCTTCATCCGAGAATGAGATAAATGTGTCTATCATCAATCTTTTACCATGCGAGCTCATAACCTATTGGTTATTAGGGGCATAAACTGAGCCCAAAGAGCTCAACTAACCTCCATTTCAGAGCCCCCCCAATGATTATGTTAATCACACTGTTAGGGGCTTAGTTTTAGCAATCCTTATTATTGTCCAATTCATCACAACTTTGCTCAGCCTGCCATCTCTAAGTAGGTCACTTGATGAAATTATTCGAGTCGATTATGTACTCTTGAAGGTACCCACGTTGAGAAAGGTCATCAAGAGCATTATTGAGTTAGCAACACTCATCAGTATTCCGACCCCTTTCTCTATGGAAGTTGCAATACTTGTTAAGTTTTTCCTATTTGGATTACCTCGTAGTTTTGTTAGCTTGTGTAAAACGCCCATGTTGCAAACTTCCATAAATATATCCCCTAATGGTTGGTTCAATTGGGTGTAGGTGGTGAAGCTTAGGATGGCATGCTTCCAATCTCTTTCACTATTATCCTGAATGACCCTTGATCATTTTTTAGCCCAAGACGGTCATTGACGGATCCTTTATCCTTAACCTTTTTCTTATCTAACTTGCTTTGGTTAGATTTCCTTTGAGCTTGGATGTAGTCTTTTTGCAAGATATACTTCCTAGCCTTCTCCTTAATTTCTTCAAAACTTTTTGGCTTCTTCTTGGTTAAGGATTTAAAGAAGTTGATGGATGGTTTTACACCCTAAATAACAGCATTCAAGGCTATGTCTTTGTCGACACTAGGAATTTCCAACATTACGACATTGAAATGAGCTAAATAATCTCTTATCAACTCGTTAGAGCCTTGTTTAATGAGATTAAAGGTTGACAAGTCCTTCACTAGCAACTTTTTGGCCAAGAAATGCTGCTACAACTAATGAGTTAGCTCATCAAAAGAAGTGATAGAATTGGAAGGGAGATTGTTGTACCATGTTCGAGCAGCCTTATACAGGGTGCTTAGGAATGCTTTGGAAGTGATCGCATTGTTGAGGCTGTACAGGTTCATCATAATTCTAAAGTGACACAAATAGTCATTAGAGTTTGCTGCTTGATCATAACTATCAAGTTGAGGCAAGCACATGTTTAATGGTAACACCTCCTCTTGTATCGCCTACATGAAAGGAGTTTTGTTGAGGAAGAGATTGGCTAAGGGATCTACTTTTTTGTTTTTCTTCTAGTTGGAAAGCCATTTGATGTAGTCATTAATTTAATCGATGTCCATGTCATCAGCTTATTGGTTTGCTTAGGTGCGAGCATTAGATGGTTCGGCCTATTTAGCCAAGTTACAACGTCATTATGGTTACGTGATGCAACTAATAGGATTTGAAGGGAGTGAACTTATCCCGATGATGCTATTAGTAGAACTGGTTCAGCAAGAGCTCAATTGTGGAGTTCTGTAGACCTAGCTTGCCAGTTTGGCCTTAAGGCTTTCATTGCTGGTGGTGGTAGTGGTAGAGGGTTGTTGTGCCTATGTTCTGGAGAGAGTTTAGACACATTCTCTAACTCTGGTATATTATTGAGTTGCTTTAACTTCACAATGCGAGCTTGAAGTCTTAAGTTATCATTTCTCCTTCCTTATTTGGCTCTAGAATATGCATGACTAATCTGAGCTCAAGCTCACGTGTGTAGACAGAAATTGATGCTTCTAATGCTATAGTGGTCTATTGGAGGTTGGTGCCAGTATAAAGAGCTTAAACAAGTTAGATTAGGCCTTGGGGTCCATGCCCAAAAAGCCCTCCCAACAGTGGTGGAACTTGAAACAAAATAGGGCTTTGCCACATTTTCTAACTCCAATTATTTTGATCTTCCTAAATTAGCCCCTCTTTTTTTAACCTAAAACTAGATAACACCAACACTTCCAAAATTCCCTCTTGAACTTCCAATTCTTGTCTTCTAGTCTTTGAACATTAGCTGATCAAATCCAATAAAAACCAATCACTTCATGCTCTAATGGATTTTGAAGGTGATGTGACATTTTTGTTTGTTTTGAATTGAATTGGGGAAGATTAAGCAAAGCCTTAGTTCACATAAGAGAGAACATCTATGAAACTCATGTTGAGCTCTTCTTACTATTCTCACTCTTTTACTCAAAGACTAGTAATTCCCTTACCTTCAATAGGTTTAAGGTTAGGGTTTAGCTATGCTAAAAAAGTAAGTTTTATGCTTAATTTTGATTGTGTGAAAATTGAAATTGACAATTGAAAATTTCATATATTTAATTAAATTTGTAATCTTTTCCCTTTATTTTACTTTATTTCTATCAAACCTAAATTATTCTAATCCTAAAAATTTTAATATATGTACATTCTACATAGGTGAAAAAAGTACCCTTTTCCATTTGAGGGAATGATAAATGAGTTTGATAAAGATCAAAAGAGATGGTAAGAGAGAGAGAGAGAGAGCAATTCAATCTGTTTTACAGTAATTCTATTCACCTCGAATCATTTAGAGGGGATCCAATTTGAAAAGAGGTTGCAAACTTAACCATAAAATGTTGCAGTTCAATTTTTGTTTTACCCTCATGACGGTGGAGCCATATTTTCCTCGCACTTAATTTGTTGTGAGACACTTTATTTATACTTCTAGAGTAAGGCTTCTACTTCAATAAGATAGCTCTGAATAAAAAATTACATCAACACCATGAATTATGAATACCAATAAAAATCTCATGTCATTTGTCATTATTTAAGGGGAAAATATCTCTAGTTATCATGAAAATTATATAGCACCGTAAAAAAAAAAAAAAAAAAAAGGGACCGAAAAACCACCCGCATATAAGGAAGGCGTTACACCATCTATGGAGTGAGGGAATGAGCTACCAATTCCGCCTACCTATAATGAAATGTTATTATGTTAAATACCAATTTCATCATTAAATTTGATAATTCTACATTCATGATATCCCCTGACAATGCCTTAGAACCATAATCCGAAATTTCCCTTTTTCTGGTGAGAACATTTGAACTAACTTCTCCATGAGAAAACAGTCTGATCTGAAATCTTGACCACCGCAATTTTTTCATTTAGAAGTTCGAAATTTGAGGAAGAAACAAACTCTATTAATCTATGAATCCAGTCACAATCGCTAGGTCGCAGGGTCACTTACCATAGTAGAATAATTCAGGGGGAAAAGTCGTGAATATTGGTTATATGTGTCTCTCTCATACAATAATTGAGTCTTCAAACCGCACGAACAGTCCCAGAGCCAAAGAATCAGAGAAATATTAGAAAGATGCCTTTTAAAAAAACTGTACATGTGTCAAGCCAATTAAAGAGATGGCGTCTCATTTAATTCTATATGTGTTTCTTTGTAAGACAGAAGTGGGAGTTTGGTTGTCAAAGACAAATACGGTGCTGGACGATGATATTGACTTGTGTGCCTCTTGGGACCAGTCAAGCCGACATCCAAACTGCATATGGGGCCATCTGCGCACGTGTATGAGATGATTACCAAATATCTAGGGCTTTTTTATATCCTTTGTTTCTTCTCAAACTCGAAAAGAGAAGTACATTATTGTTTATCGATTGATGAGATCTATTTCAATATTTAAGGTATCAATTAAAAATGTCCTAAAATTTAGAGATTCAATTTTTCTAAGGAACAAGTTAAAAGGAAAAATCCTCTCCATTTCTAAATTACTTGTAAAACGTTCTAATAACTATTTTTGAAGAATATAAAGAGATACCTTGTTTTTTTATGCATTAAAACTTGGGTGCTCTCATGTATGAATCCCATCCGCAACATGATAACCTAAGAACCCAATATTAAACGTCAACTAAGTTATTATTTAACCGGAGCCTGCATTGTAATACATTATATGTGGATTTAGAATTAATTAGTGGCGCCGATGAATCACACATCATTATCAAAGTGACGTGTACGATGAATTAGAAAAGAATAAGATACGTATATTATAATTCAATTAAAGCAAACACCTATTAATCAATTGACGTTCAAAAGCCTATTCCGATCCAGACAATGCATATGTCGACGAAAATGTAATTGCCTGATGATTGCAAGACATGAGAGAGGAATTGCTTCAATTTCAAGATATATATAATTGCATATTTAAAAATCATCACGTAAACTAAACCCCTCGTGTACGTTGAATAGGAAGCAGTTATTCAAAGTCCAAACCAGAATATAAGGGCCTGACATAATTCATTTATTTCCAATGAATACATAGAAGACCACAGAAAGCACAGCAAGAGGGTTGTCAATTTCATAATGTGCTAGTGGGAGATAGCTAGTAAGTAGAAGAGTCTTTGAGTGATATAGATGGAATTTTTACTTCAACAGCATATATGCATGTATAGAAAAATTACACGGAAGAGTAAAAAACGTTTGGGTTCAAGTTTACAAAAAACAATAAAAGATTTTTGTAGTATAAATAGAAGATGAATATGTTATTGAAAATGGTGCAAATAAAGAACAAGAAAATATCCGTCATATGTCCTCAAAACTTGAAGTTATTTTTCCATATCTATATATATGGTGAATTATTACGGCTTATATATATAAACAACTGGAGAGCTAAATTAGGGGATCTAATTTGACCATGATATAGCTCATTTAATTTTGGGGAAGCCTGTCGAATCCTGCAATAATGGGAAAGTTTGGTCCTACACACCTTGTCTCAACGTGCATAATGGGTGTCAGGTCTAGTTTAACTACGATCAGCAAGGTTTTTTCTTCCTTCTGGTCTTGACTCCTAAATGACGTATGCCCCATAATAACCCTAATTCTTAATGTACTCTCTCTCTCTCTCTGTGCAGGTACTATAGTGGAGTCACTAACGTTTCTTGCAAACTTCACTTTTGACAGACAAAGTAGCTTTCTTCCGACCAGGGAAATAAATAGGACAATAGACATTGAGTTTCTCCTAATAAGAAAATATGGGTCAGGTTGGCAATGTAACTAAAAGTCGGATCATGGCGGTGTGGCATTGTACTGTAAGCTAAATGCATGCGAAACAGTTAGGCCCCAGCTCTTAAAATAAATCTCATCTTAATATCTTATGAATTGTTTTATAGCATATGGGAGTTTTTGCCTCAAAAAAAGTGAGATTGGTCACTTTAAGAGATGAAATATTACTTGAAGAATCAAGTCGAAAGAGCCTAATCGTGCAATATAATGAGAAGATACAAAAAACGTAAGTATTTAATGTACTTTTCTTTTGATCAAGAAGTCTTGACATTATTGCAAATCACTACAACGTAGAAATATTACGGGTGTTACTGAAGTTGCGTGAAGATAGATAGGCTTTGAAGGTTTATACTCATTGTAGATTAAAATTTATGGTTGTCCTGCAATCAACCCAGTAGATTTACCGCTAAGTTAAATCAACAAGCACTGACTTTGAGGGAAGCAAATATAAATGTGTTTAAATCCAGATATTAGACAGTGAATCGATCCTATATGCCTCTCTCCTAGTATATGTTATTATTATACTGATTGTAAATTTGTAACAAAGAGTTTGTTTCATCTACTGAGGTTAAAGACGCAGACAAAGAAAATTTTAGGTATGGTGATTTTCAAAGATAGACGGTCATGCCGACTATGATTTGTCTTAGGTGAGAATTAGAGCCTAGCACGCTAAAGTCTAAACCATTCTCCATGTTGTCAGCGACATGGCTACCAGTTTAGATAACTAAAACCACGCGCAAGTGCACAGGATCGTCTGTAACGCAAAAATTTGTAACTTTGTGTCGAGGATAAAAGAAGAAGAAGAACCCACACAACACGAGGGTATTTACAAGAGAGAAGGAAGAAAAGCCATTTTTTTTTTTTCCCTTAATATATTCCTACTTTTTGTTTCCCCCGTTTAACCCATACATGAGCTTGCCATTTTATAGGCAAGTGGAACTTTTAGAAATAGTAAGGTTTACAAAGTTAGAAAATTGATACAACTTGCTTTTAACTAAATAAAGAATATGATAGAAAACTAGTGTTGAAAACATTGCTCTCCAAGTTGTAAAAACAACACCACCTAAAAAATCGATGAAATCTCAACGTTCCCTTTTAGTGACTTTTCCCCTTATTGTGAACCTTGTAATCATGTCAAGTTGTCTTCTAATTCTTTAAATTTTGAACCACTAAGCCCTTTTATAAATATATCTACAACTTGATTTTCAGTGTTAATATACTCCATCTCGATGTCACTTCGTAACACATTTTTCCTGATAAAATGATAATGTACTTGATAGGATTTTCTACAAATCAGATTGCTAATTGATTATCACAATATAATTTCACTACACAATTTATCGATTGATGTAGATCTTGTAATAACTATATAGGTCATGTACACTCTTGAGCTGTTATACTTGCTACTCTATACTCCACTTCTACACTAGATAGAGATATAGTGGGCTATCTCTTGCTGCACTAGGGGTGTTCATGGTTTGGTTTGATTTGTTTTAGGGGTTGAACCGAACTGAACCACATTTGAAATGATTCGATTCAAACCCTTAATGAATTGAACCTCTTTTAATGGTTTAGGGTTCAGAGCCAAATCACTTAAAATGTGGTTTGGTTTGGTTCAAACTTGTTTTTAAAAACATCTTATTCTAGTTGATGTATTAATAACTATCAGAGTTTTCAACCAGATATTGAAATTCCAATGAAAAAAATCATGCAAAAATGTAAGTCGTATAATATTTTATCATGGTAACATTATATTTTAAGTAATAATAAAGGTAAAATTATCTATTTGAAAAATGAGAGATGAAGATGAAGGAAAGGGAGTGAATTGTGGATATTAAAAGTATAAGGAGAGTTGACAAAAAGGAAAGAATAAATAAGGTTAGACAAACATGTTAGTAAAGTTTAAAATTAAAAAATATCCCAAACTTATAATTTTTAATAAGAAATGGTTCAATTTAGGTTTAAGTTGTTCAGTTTAGTTCAACCTCTTGAACCAAATCGCAAACTGTTTAAACTGTCTCCAAACTAAATCAAAATATAAAAAGGGTCGTATTTTGCAGTTTAGTATAGTTTGCTTCGATTTGGTTTAATGAACAGTCTTATGTTGCACCAAGATAGTACTCCTAACCAAAGAGTGAACATATATCTAATTGTTATACAATGAGTGTCATGTTCACCAGTATAATCAGCATCACAATATCCTATAACTTCACATGGACCACCTTTCTTGTAAAATATCCCATAATCGATGTTACTATTGATATACCTTAAAATTAGACGTATCACTTCCAAATGTGACTTCTTTAGGTTTTGCATGAATCAACTTACCACACCTACAGTACATGATATATCAGGTCGAGTTAAAGTGAGGTAGATCAGATAGCTCCCCATACATTGTGACATCCTCTAAATTTTTCCCTCCAATTGATCTTGTGTTCATCTCCAAGGTAGTTAAGATTGGTTTACAATTTGGCATACCATATTTTTCTAATAGATCTTGAGTGCAGTTTTGCTGGCATAAAAATAGCCTATCCTTGGTTCTCTCAACTTCATGTCCTAGAAAGCGTTTCAACTCTCTAAGCTCTTTCATTTGAAAGCATATGGAAAAAGTACCTCTTATTAGGTTAACCTCCCATAAGTACACATATAAAAACATATATAAATGTATATTTATGTAATATCTATTATACTTTAGCTTAATAATAAATAAATAAATAGTCAAAAGTTATGGGGGTAATTTAGTCTTTTCATAGTCAAGGTATATAAAGCCTCTTAACTTAGCATTTCTCCTTTTCCCCTCATTTGTGCCGTTATAACCTAAGAGACCCTATAAAAAATTCACAAGAAAACTTAGTAAACAATCACAAGATCAATCCTAAATTATCAAGTAAGGATTCTGGTAAACATGATGTTAATTCTAATGATGGAATTTGTGGATTTAAGTAAATGACAATACGTATTGTTAGAATTTGAAATAAAGAACAAGACAAAAAGGATGTGGAATCAAGCGAATTGTGAATTTTGATCATAATCCAAAACAAGTAAGTTCACAATATCTATATAATGCATTAGAATCAATAGTTTAATAGGCTTAGGAACAAATCAAAGAGAGGGAATAAGGGTTCGTGATGAACAGTGGTGTACATGGTCAAATACATACTTGTGTAGAAACACAAGTGTGTATGGAAAGGTACCTAAATAAAGGACAAGTTTGTGTACTTAGGCATGTCAAATTACAAAAAATCCATAAAAGGTGCATGACCATGTACTTAGGTGTACTGAAATGATGAAATTACATAGAAAGATACATGGCCACTAGCATGACCATGCTTTAGCCCATGTTCCTCCGCACAGCCTCTCATACGATCGTATTGCGTTGGAATACTTATACTTCAATTCTATTTCATATTTTTATGATTTTAAACTAAGATAAATGCACAATAAGATGTTGGAAAAGGGAATTCTATTATTAGAATATGGAATTAACCAATTAGTTGACCTAGATTGATTGTAGAATAGAACTAAACTTAGTCCTTTATACTTGATAGGTTTACATCCTTTTCTTAGAGATGTAAGAGACTATAGTAATAACACTTTTTCAGGAACATATTTACCTTGTTTTGTTGTTTGTGATTATTAGTGTAGTTTGTTTAATGACTTTAAATGTTATATGAACTTAATTGTATATATTGCTTGTGTTTGACTTGGCTTAGGGGCTCGTAGTGATAGATCCTTAGGGAGCACCCTGATGATCGGTATGCCACATTGTCCCTAGTGGAGCCGTGTGTCGAAATGGTCTAGGGTAAATTAGGATTAAATGGGGCCCGCAGTAGTAGTTCCCATTAGGATTATATATGTACATACTATATGTGTATCGAGATCATGAGTACCCTTGTGTTGATTGTAGATTAAGTGATTATAAATAATTTGATGACTTAATGTGTTGAGTATTAATGTTGCATATATGTATGTGATATTATTGTTGTGTGGCACATGCATTTTTGTGTGGTACTCACATACTAGGCTTAGGCTCATTCCTTTTTATTATTTAGTTGCAGGTGAAAATGATGAGCATACCGATTATGATGAGAATGAAAACTTAATGGGTCATTATATGGATGAAGATGGAATAGAGCACTATTATTATGTTGATGAAGAATGGTGTGAAAGTTAATGAAGAATTCATTGTTAGAATTTAAGTTGTGGATTTGAGAATATGGGATAGCACTAGGCTTTTAATTATGTCAATTACTATATGAGGATAAACATTTACTCTGATTTTTAATTTGGGATTTAATGTATTGTTTTATGTAATGATGATTGGAATGACTCACACGAGAGTCATTGATTTCTTTTATTGAAGTTATGATGGTGTTAATGTATAATGGAGACAAACAGGATCGATGTTGTATGGAGAATTAGAGTCTTAATGTATCGTTAATCAGTAGTGACATGTGATGGGCTATGATGTCTCGGGTTCTGGGACATTACAACTTAGGTGATATTAGAGCTTAGGTTTTGATCAATAGAAAATAGGTTTGTAATCCATAGAGCTTAGGTTTTATGATCCTTAGAAATTAGGTGATGATCAATAAGTATAGGTTTTAATCAGTAGAAAGTAAGTTAAGATCATTAGATGGATTAAGCACTTAATTTGTAGAACAACAAGAAATAAAAATAGTGGGTAAATTATGGGACGATTGCTTATTTTATTTTATTTCAATTATTTTATCCAGTTTTACTTTCTTTTAAAATTCTACTTTACTTATATATGTATGTATATATATGTAGACATAGGTATACATAGATGTATACTATCATTAACTCCCCATACTGACTTTAACTTTTGGAACCATTCTATTGCCTCATCTCAAATAGAATGCCTCCTAAAAGAAATGTTGGATAGGGCTCATGGAGTGCTAGACAAGATGGAGATGTTCAGAGGAAAGTTATCCTCTGGGACCATCTTAGTAGGAAGCTCCAAATTAAGCTAACATCTCAATTACTTAACTGCTAGAGACTGTGAATGCTCTAGTGAGGATGCTGGCACAACAGTAACAACAGGCTATGAGACCTGTTAGGCCTACAAAAGAACCATGTGGACTAAACAAATTTGTTTGGTTTGGCAAAGGAGTTTCATCTACAAGTAGATGATCTAATAGAGGTTGGGCATTAGATCAATGAAAGAGAAAAGACCTTTGAGGCCTTCATGGTATCAAGAGACAAGAAGGTGAAATTTGTAGATTTCATGTTGAAAGGGTTGACTACAGATTGATGGACAAGTACGTTTAGGTTAATAGGAGCTCCTATCTAATGGTAGAGGTTTAAAGAGCTATTTTATGATAAATATTTTCCCAGCAGTATTAAGGACTAGATAGAGGTAGAGTATTATAACTGCTAGTAGAGCAACCTAATTGTAGAAGCATATGAAGTAGAGCTGAACCACTTTATCAAGTTATTGCTTGAAGTTGTTAGAATTGATGATTCCTCTTGGGCAAGAAGATTTATGAGATGCTTAAACCTTAACCTCTAGTATAAAGTAGAGGCCTTTCAATTAATCACTTATGTAGAGGTTGTTGATAAGGTGAAGTTCCTGGATTATAGCAGGAAGAGAATAGAGGAACAATTGTCCCATAGGGTGAGAATCGCCTTGGAAAAGAGACTTGCCTTTAATATGCCATATGTTGACAAGGGAAAGAGGCTTACAGTATATCAAGCTAGACCTAAGGCTTTTATACCTAGACCTCTTTAGACTAGGCCAATGCTTCTAACACTACCTCCACCACCAAAGGCAAGACTCGTAAGGAGATGTGCAAGGCATTTAGGACCACATGAATTATAGCAATACAGTTGGCTCGAAGGGGCACGTTTCTCTTGTGGTAAGACAGGACATCCTAGTAGAAATTGTATAAAGAAGTCCATCCTTCAGATTTTTTGCTATACTTGTAAACAAAGGGGGCACAAATCCTTTGAGTGTGGTGCTACCTAGAACTAGATGGTTGCACCTCAACAGTTTCCAATATAGTAGCTAGTAAGACCTATACCTAAAGGACCCATGAATAGACTTTAGTACCTTGGACTAAGATAGTGGACACCCAATCATGGATTTGCCTTATAACAACAGTAGCAATAGGATGCTCTAGACTAAGATACCATTGTAGGTACATTGCTTATTGACTTGAATACAACTTATGTGTTATTTGATATAGGTGAAACACATTCATACATATCATCTATATTCATGCATCTATATAGATTAAAACATGTGTTGTTAAGTGACGCTATGATTGTGAATACTCCTTTTAGAGTGGGAGGAAGATTAGATCAAATATGTAAGGATGAGGAAATTATAATACAAGGAAAGAAAATACCAATAAAATTATTTGTTTTAGAGATGACCGAATTTAATATGATCTTAAGGGTAAATTGGCTGTCTAAGTACTATGCCGCTATAGATTGTGGTAATCTAGTGGTTTGTTTTAAATTCCCCAATGAAGACCTAATAGCGTTCAAATTGAATGCATAGAGACTTGGAACTCTTCCTACATATGAGTTGTGAGATAAGGGTAAAGTATCGACATTGTTAGTAGAGATAAGACAAGCTATGGAATTAGAAGATGTATATGTTGTGAAAGAGTATGCAGATGTCTTTCTAGAAAATCTTCCAAGCTTACCACTAGTTAGAAAGATAGAATTTTGCATTGATTTGGTATCGGGAATAGCACCAATATCCAATGCACCTTACAGAATGGCACCTACTGAATTGTCTGAGTTAAAGACCTAACTTCAAGAATTGTAAGACAATGGGTTCATCAGACCAAGTATCTCGCCATGGGGTACTCCAATATTATTTGTTAAGAAGAAGGATGTGAGTATGAGACTATGTATAGATTATAGGGAGTTAAACTAAGTCATGATAAAAAATAAGTACCCCCATCCTTAGAATTGATGACCTATTTGACCAATTATAGGGAACTTAGGTCTTCTTCAAAACTGACTTGAGATCGGGGTATCGTCAGTTAAGAATCTAAGAAGAAGACATACAAAAGACTACCTTCAGGACTTGGTACGGGCATTATGAGTTCCTAGTAATGCCTTTTAGATTGACAAATGCTCTAGCTACTTTCATGGATCTGATGAATAGAGTGCTCAAAGATTTGCTAGAACAGTTTATAGTGGTATTCATAGATGATATTCCTATCTATTCTAAGAGTAAGGAAGAACACGAGGCACATCTAAAAACAGTACTGGAAAGACTACGAGAAGAGAAGTTATATTCCAAGTTTAGCAAGTGTGAGTTCTAGCTGGAACAGGTATCTTTTTTAGGACATGTAATAAATAAGGATGGCATATCAATATATCCTGAGAAGGTAAAGGTAGTGATTGATTGGCTAAGATAAAAAATTGTAACAAAGGTCAGGAGCTTTCTGGGACTAGCTGGCTATTATAGACATTTTTGTGGAAGGGTTCTCTTAATTGGCAACTCCCTTAACCAAATTGACAAAGAAGAAGGCCAAATTTGTGTGGAATGAAGATTGTGAAAATAGTTGTACAATGCTGAAGAAGAAATTGGTGATGGCTACTATGTTAGCCCTACCAAAGATAGGGGAAGAATTTGAAGTGCTTAGTGATGCGTCGACTTAAGGCTTAGGATATGTGCTCATGTAGAATGAGAGAGTCATTACATATGCCTCTCGCCAGTTGAAACCTTATGAGAGAATTACTCCACACATGACCTAGAGTTAGCGGTTGTGATCTTAGGATTGAAATTGTAGAGACATTATTTGTATGGAGAGAAATGCAAAATTTTCACAAACTATAAGAGCTTGAAGTTTGTTTATGTAGAAAGACTTGAACATGAGACAGAGAAGTAGTTGGAATTAATCAATGACTATGATATGGAGATTCATGACCACCTTAGGAAAGCAAATGTTGTTATAGATGCTCTTAGTCAAAAGAAGCAAATGAACATTGTAGCTCTAATCACATCTTAAAGACAAATATTAGAAGACATGTGTAAGCTAGAATTGGAGATGGTGACACATGAAGTGGGAAACAAGTTGGTTGCTCTTTATATTCAACCAACCCTCATTGATCGAATTAAGAAAGCATAAATTGGAGATCTTGGAATCTAAAAGATCAAAAGCAAAATAGAATAAGGTGAAGCTATTGAATTCAACGTAGATGTTGAAGGGGTAATTAAATATGGCATAAGATGGTGTGTTCTAGACGACATACAATTAAAGAAGGAGATTATGAAAGAAGCTCATTACTTAGGATACACAGTACATCCTAGGAGCATCGAAATGTACAAAGACCTAAAAAGTCATTACTGGTAGAGAAACATGAAACGGGAGATATAACTAATATGCTAGCAAATTAGGATTAAGCACCATAGATGCCTAATATGCTAGCAAATCAGGATTGAGCACCACAGACCAACTGGTGAGTTATAACCACTTTCTGTATCTGAATGCAAGTGGGAACATGTAACTATAGATTTTGCGATAGCCTTCTTGAGAACTAAGGATAAATATGATGCAATATGGGTAACTATAGATAGATTGACCAAGTTCGCCCATTTCTTACCAATTAAGGTGGACTACAAATTAGAAAAGCTTACTCAACTTTACATCAACAAGATTATCATATTATGAGGTGTACTAGCCACTATAACTTCTGATAGGGATACTTGATTTTTGAGTAGGTTCAAAAAATCTACATTAGGCTTTAGGTATTAAATTATGATTTAGTACTGCATTTTACTCTCAAATAGATGGGCATTTTGAAAGAACAATCCAAATTCTAGAAGACCTATTATGAGCATGTACTTTAGACCTCAAGGCTAATTGGAGTGAGCACCTACCTTTGGTCGAATTCACATACAACAGCAGCTATCAGGCTACTATTTAGATGGCTCCATATGAAGCACTATATGGCAAACAGTGCATATCTCCCTTACATTAGGATGAAGTTGGTGAAAGACAGATAATGGGGCTAGAGATAGTACAAGAAGTAGTAGACAAGGTAAGGGTGATAAGGTAGCGGATTCTTTCAGCTCAAAGTCATTGAGAAAGTCATGTAGATAAATGGTGACACCCCGTAGAATTTCAAGTGGAGGGTAAGGTTCTGTTGAAGGTATCTCTAACTAAAGGGGTAATCAGATTTTTCTTAAGAAGGAAGTTGAATCCAAGACATGTGGGTCCATTTGTGATTCTAAAAAGAGCTGGTATTGTTGCTTATAGCTTAGCTCTATCATCAAGTCTAGCTGAGGTATATGATGTATTTTATGTATCTACAATGAGGAAATTTGTACTAAACCTAAACCAAGTAGTGGCTTTAAAACCTTTAAAGGTACTACGAGATCTATCATCAATTGAAAAACCTGTAAGAATAGTTGAAACTAAGGAGTAAGTATTAAGAAGATGAGTAATTCCTTACATTAAGGAGCAGTGAATGAATAAAACAGAATAGGAAGTGATGTGAGAATTAGAAGAAGACATGCGAAGGGAGTATCCAGAACTCTTTTCAAAACCAAGTAACTTTTGAGGGTGAAAGTTTTTATAAGGGGAGAGAATGTAAGTACACATATAAAAAAAATATAAAAGTATATTTATTTAATATCCATTATACTTTAGCCTAAGGATAAATAAATAAATAGTCAAAAGGTATGAGGGCAATTTAGTCTTTTCATAGTCAAAGTATGTAAAGCCTCTTAACCTAGCATCTCTCTTTTTCGCTCATTTGCACAGTCACAACCTAAGAGACCCTATCAAAAATTCACAAGGAGACTTAGCAAATGCCCACAAGATCAACCCCAAGTTATTGGGTAAGGATTTTGATAAACATGATGTTTATTTTGATGATAGAATGTGGTTTTAAGTAAATGATATTACATATTGTCGGAATTTGAAATAAAGAATAAGACAAAAAGGATGTGGAATCAAGCAAATTGTGGATTTCTATCACAATATGAAAAAAGTAAGTGCACAAGATCTATATAATGCATTAGAATTGATAGATTAATTGATCAATTAGGCTTAGAATCATAAAAATTAGGCTTAAGAACAAATTAGAGAAAGAGAATAGGGGTTCATGATGAATAGTGATATACATGGTCAGATACACGCTTGTATACCTGCTCATGTAGAAACACGAGTGTGTACAATAAGATACATAAACAAAGGACACGCCCGTGTACTTGGGCTTGTCAAATTACAAAAATCCATAGGAAGGTCTACAGTTAAATACACGACTATGTACTTAGGCATGTTGAAATGATGAAATTACACAAAAAGATACACGGCCACTAGCACGACCATACTTTAGCCCATGTTCCTCAATATGGCCTCTCACGTGACCTTGTTGCTTTGGAATACTCATACTTCAATTCTATTTCATATTTCTATTATTTAAACTAAGATAGATGCATGATAAGACATAAAAAAAGGGAATTCTATGATTAGAATATGGAATTGACCAATTAGTAAACCTGGATTGATTATAGAATAGAACTGAACTTAGCTCTTTATACTTGACAGGTTTACATCCTTTTCTTAGAGATGTAAGAGACTATAGTGAGAACACACTTCTAGGTACATGTTTACCTTGTTCTATTGCTTGTGATTATTAGCATAGTTTGTTTAATGACTTTAAATGTTATACGAACTTAATTGTGTATATTGCTTGTGCTTGACTTGGCCTAGGAGCTTGTAGTGGCAGGTCTCTAAGGAGCACTGTGTTGATTAGTATATCGTGTTGTCTCTAGTAGAGATGTGTATCAAAATGATTTGGGGTATATTAAGGTTAAATGGGGCTCGTAATGGTAGTTCCCATTAGGATTATATATGTAAATATTATATGTGTATCAGGGTCATGAGTACCCTTGTGTTAATTGTGAATTAAGTGATTACAAGTAATTTGATGATTTGATGTATTGAGTATTACTATTGCATATATGTATGTGATATTGTTGCTATGTAGCATGCTCATGTTTGTGTAGTATTCATGTACTAGGCTTAGGCTCATTCCTTTTTAATATTCAGTTGTAGGTGAAAACCATGAGCATATTGATTATGATAAGAACGAGAACTTAATGGGTCACTATATGGATGAATATGGAAGAAGGCACTATTATTATGTTGATGAAGAATGATGTGAAAGTTAACGAAGAATTCATTATTAGAATTTAAGTTGTGGATTTGAGAATATGAGATAACATTAGGCTTTTAATTATGTCAATTACTATATGAGGATAGATGTTTACTCTGATTTTTAATTTGAGATTTAATGTGTTGTTTTATTTAATGATGGTTGAATTGACTTACTTGAGAGTCATTTATTTCTTTTATTAAAGTTATGATGGTGTTAATGTATAATGGAGACAAACAAAATTGATGTTGTATGGAGAATTAGAGCCTTAGCGTGTCCCTAATTAATAGTGACATGTGGCGGGCTGTAATGTCTTAGGTTCTAGAGCGTCACACCTCCTCTTCATCATTTCCATTGATAGTGAGATCATCCACATACGCTAGTACTATAGTTAGCTTACCATATTGTTCTTTTATGAACAAACTTGAGTCTGTTAGTGCTAGTAGATATTCACTTTGTATGAGGAATTCTACAATTTTTTCATACTATGCTCTTGGTGGCCGCTTTAACTTGTATAGTGCTTTCTTTAATTTGCACACATAATTCAAGTGATCCTTGCTCTTAAAACCCTAAGGTTGCTCCATGTATATTTCTCAATTTAACTCATCATGCAAAAATGCATTCTTGACATCCTTTTGCCAAATTCTCCAAGTTTATTAGCTACAAGTGCAAACAAAACCCAATGGTAATAATTTTAGCCACTGAACTAAATGTCTTATTATAATTTAACCTATACTTCTATGAAAATCCCCATTCCACTAAATGAGCCTTGTACCTCTCTACTAAATCCATCAGGACAAGCCTTCACCTTGTACACCCATTTATAGGAAATGGGTTGTACTTTAATAGGTTATGGCATTAACTCCTAGGTTTCATTTTTGTTTTAGAGCCTTGAGCTCTTCTTCCATTGCTTCTCTCCATTCTTTTGACTAAACTACTTCTTTGTATATACTCAGTTCCTTTATGCCATTATCTTCTATTAACGCTACATTAGCATATTTTGATTTAGCTTCCGATTCCTCATAGATCTCCTTAGTTGTAATTGAGAAGCTACCTCATCCAATTCTTCTATTTTACTTAGTTTCTCTTCCTCTAGAGACTTGGTGTGGTCTCCTATTTACCATGGGTTTTGATCTAAAGATCTTCCTCTACCTTGATATGATGATGGTTCATCACCAACAACTTCTTGTGTTGGTGGCACTTCCTTGGCTTTTAGTTGCACCTCCATTTGTCCTTGCATTTGCTCCTCAATCTCTTTAGAGTTTGGTAATAACATGGCTTATGAGGACCACCACAATGATGCCTCATCAAATACCACATTTCTAGAAACATAACATCTTGTTGTTGGATCATAGCATCTCTACCCTTTTCATTGACTATCAGAGCCAATGAATATATAACAAATTGCCCTCTTATCAAATTTGCTACGTTCTTGACTTTATATGAATACATAGCAAATACATCTAAATACTCAAAAGTAGCTTACTGCTGGCTTTTTGCCCCTTAGCTTTCTATATGGTGAAATTAACCTAAGCCTAGCTTGTGGTAGCCAGTTGGTGACATAAACAACTCTTTTCATGCATTTTGCCCAAAATCGCAATGGAACATTTTTAACATGTAGCATACTCCTACATGTCTTTGCTAAATGCTGAATTTTTCTTTTTGCAACTCCATTTTGTTGTGCAGTACTTAGGTAGGTTAACTATTGTCTTATGCCATGCTTCTGTAGGTATTGAGTGAATTTAATTTTATGTGTATTCTCCCCTATAGTCAGTACATAAACATTGAATTTCACTCTGAACTTCCTTTTCAACCTTTTCTCTAAAGTCCTTAAACTTCATTAAAGCTTTCAATTTCTCCTTCATAAAATCTACCTACACGTATCTTGAAATAAAACATCGATAAATGTGATAATGAATCAATTTTTAATTATAAAAGACTCTTTCACTAGTCTAAATACATCTGAATGCTCTAACTCTAGCAACATCTTAGCTCTATATCTTGACTCTTCATATAGTAGCTTATGGGCTTTGCTAAACTAGCATCCTGCATAGATAATGTTATCTTGCATTTCCAAGTTTAGTAGGCCTCTTAACATCAATTTCTTCATCATTACCATTAATCGATTATAGTTGACATGTCCAAGCCTTGCATGGCACAAATCTACTATCTCATTCTTTCTTGTCTTGTCTACGTGTGCTTCTTATGTTGACATTATGTAGAAAGACTCAAGTCGCCTTCCTTCCATAAGCAGTGAACTTGTAGGATTCAAACTTTGATACACTTTCACATCTTTAGGCCCAAACACCATATAATTGCCTAAAGATGTTTGTTACGAGACTGACAATAAGTTTTTTTTCATCCTAAGTACACGATGGTTATAGGATTACAAAATATTACAAAAATTAGGAAATAATAAGGAAATTTATGACATGTAAGAGAAATTAGGTAAACTTGAGTGTTTTCACATATTATTTCTTGTAAAATGGAGTTATGGAAAAGTTTTTACCTTTAGGAATATATGAAGAATGTTACCATTTGTTAAGGAAGTTATAAATTTATTTGAGCAATTACAAAGATATAAGGTTATTTACAAATATTCGACATAAGTTACGGTTTTTTTCAAGGTTTTTACAAAACAAAACATAGATGAAGAATTACAAGATTTTTAGAGAAATTATAAAAAAATAAGTAAATTTATGAAGATACATTAAGTAATAGCATTTTGAGGAGAAGTACAACTTGTTAGGGAATATATAACTTAATTTTCTGCAACTTTGTTATTTTACTAAATATTTGCAAATAATATGAAAACACAATAATGAAAATAAACAAGAGTTGTGAAACATTTAAGTAAAGTTCCAATTTTTATATAGCTATGACAAATAAGTTTGAAAGTGAAAAGATGTGATGTTGATTGACATGAAAAATGTTTTTTCTAATCGAGATTGTCAAATCAATCTCCTTTATGGAGTTACGAAATTTTCAAATTTAGTTATGAAAATTGAAGACAACGACATAAGTTATAAAAGTTAATGCTAAATTACATGCCACTTAGTAATATTATGAATTTGATGCAAAAGTAGGAGATTTGTTTGTAACACTGATTCAGTGTTATGAAGATTAAGTTATGAATTTATAAGAAAAGTTGTGACATTATGTAGAATTTTACAAAGGAAGTTAGGCTGTTATGGATGAAGGGAAATTAGGAATTTTAAAATTTAAGTGACAAGCTTTTCAATGAATATATGAAGTTGTTGAAAATTTCCCAAAAGTGGAGGTAAAATGTAGGTATGTTTCGCTTCTTCCTAAAATACTTCCACATCTATCTTCTCTAGAAAAATCAAAGATAGTCTTCTAAAATGGTCGTCAAATTTGTTGGATGAAACATTTGCAGCTCACCAAGATCTCTGTGTTGAGCCTAATTTTGAAAATTTCCTTAATTTTACCTATATTAAGTTCAGCTCACTTAGTACAAGTTACTTATAGTAAAATTAAGGGAAAAAAAACTCTATTTTATTTTATTTTCTAAAAATTTAGAGTTGCTACCAACCTAAGTTGAAAAATAAAATGAATTAAGGTTAATTGGGTGGATTAACCTTAATTAGCTATCAATTTACGATTTAAAAAAAATAATTTTTAGAAAAAAAATATTAACGAGAGATACTAAGCTCGAGGGCTATCTTATTAAAATTTAAATGGTTACCACTAATTATTTTTTAAGAAAACAAACTAAAAGCTTCATATAAATTCTCTTCATAATTATGTATAAGAAAAATGACATTTTTATGCAAATAAGATATAAAACAAGTCAATATGACATAAAGATTTTATACTATTTTATTATTACGCATTTTTATTTTATTTATTATTATTTCTTATTTGAAAAAATGATTTGGAAAAATAAAGTTTTTACATTTTTTATAGTTGCCCCATAGGTGTTTAAGTACTGGCTAATCGGGCTCAAACTAATATAGTTCTATTCTTTTTTCATAAAACTTTAGTGCTTTGATTAATTTTATTTGTGGAAACAAGTTAGGATTATTTTTATTACCATTTTTATTTTTTTTAAAAGAAAACTTCTAAACCTAAATTTTATTTCCCAATTTGAAAATCTTAAAAGATCTAACTTTTGAAAGCACTAATTAAGGGTTTTATTTCATAAAAATATTTTTTTTAGGTGACAAAATATTTTTCAATTACCAAAAAAAAAAAAATATCATTGATAACTTTAAAAATTAAACTACTTGAGAACGCAATCTATCCTTAAGTGACGGTTACACCACAACACTTAAGGTCTACACAATGATTATCTCCTAATTATTTATTATTATTAAGATTCCAAAAATTTAATTTGCCAAATCTAAACAAGGAATTTTGAGCAAACAAATCAAATAATTGAATTAATCATGAAAATGCCTCGTAGAAACTACTAAATCAACCATAACCAATTTTCCTAATTAATTAATAGGTTTTTACTAGATATGCTTTGAATATATCTTTTAGGTCATTTCATTAACTAAGTCTATGTTATTAACTAAAATTATGTCATTAACTAAATTTTATTTTATTAACTAAATCTTTTTTAATAACTAAATCTACTAAGCTTTCGTTATTAACTATTAATTAAACTAAATTAAAATTATTAACTTGATTAATCAACCTATTTCATTAACTAACCTATTTAATTAACCTAATCTATTAATTAAATTTATATCATTTATTAAACTTATTAAAAATAAATAAATTAAACTAACCAAGAAAAGAAAGAAAAGCAAAAAAAAAAAAAAAAAAAAAACAACTTACTTGATGTGCCTAAAATCCAAAGCACAAAGTACACCTTCCAATTGGTGAATCAACTAGATAACTCCACAAATATGGTGTCATAAGTTGATGAAAATTACTCCAAAATAGCGTGCAAATAGGGAACAAACTACTCCAAATGGCGTGTACTAAATTAGATAAAACCAATCCAATAAACAACATAAGTGATTCCAATTTTCAACTATAAAATGGCGTAAACCCAATATTGAATAAGGAACCCTAATTGTGTGAAACAAAACAATAAGAACCAATCCAATCACAAACTAGATATTACTCACTAGATATAATTGGATGCAACTTAGAAATGACCTTGATATAACTCACAAGAATTCCTAAGCCAACTCGCCACAATTCCACACTTGAAATTAATAAGAGTAGAAGCTTGTAAGAAGGTGTCTCTCACGACCACAAAAATGTATAATTTGATGTCAAAGATAATGTCCCTCTAAAACCCTAATACTTGCTCTTATTAGGGTAAAAACACTCCAAAAATTACAACTATGCCACTATAGGGTGGTAGGTCCTAAAAAACAAATTACAACCAAATAAAAATGTCCCAAAAACTTACAACATAAATGGTTCCAAGAAAATAACAAACAAATAAAAATATTCCTCAACATGCTGGGTCTTCAAATCAACTCTTCAGTCTAACTCATCTTCGGCTTAAGTCGGTCCATGGATAACCCATAAGTTGAGTTTTAGTGAGTTTGTCCACAACCCTGTAAAGCTTGATAAGTGTGCCTGTTGGAATATACAATACATGAGTAATAGAAAAGAGGTTAGTAAACAAATAATTCCGAGGTCGATTTGCTAAAAAAGGACCCTCATCGCCAAGATTTGAAATCCTTTGGCTCTTGTCCTAATGATAGGTCTTGTAGGATTTTGAATCCTCTCATCTCCTCGAGCCTAAAAAAGATTTGTCCTCAAATCTGACAGATTAAATGCAGTAGAGACTCTATATCCTCCTAGCAAGCCATCTGAAGAAGTATCACTGCAGAATCCCAATATCTGAAATACTACAGGGAGTGATTGCTTTCTCTCCTCCATCTATAGGATGTATCTCATCTGCAACACAAATAATATCCATTATCCACTAAGGTCTTCCCTGTCTCAACTCGTTCCACTGATATTATTGCCTCCGTTTCTAACTCATCTGTATGTCGCTAACCCTCATGGCCCTTTAATGGTTAGCTAAACTGCTCATGGCCCTCTGAAAGTGGACACAACTGTCTCTGAATAGTCTGGCCCTCTGGTAGTCTGCTCATCTGACTCTGGCCCTTAGGATCCTTTGAAGGTTGGCATATCTGTGTCTGACAAGTTTTATGCTCTATAGGTTGGCTCATGTAATTAGAAACCTCAGGAACCTCTGGAGGTTGGTACATCTACTTCTGCACAGTTTGGTCCTCTAAAGGTTTGAGCATGTGGCTATGATCCTCATGAATCTTTGATGGTTGACTTATCTGTCTTTGCATCTTCTAGACCTTTGATGGCAACATAAGGTTCAATACTATACGTTTACCATCTTGTTGGAACATATAAGTATTTCTATACCCGTCATGTAATACCTTCCTGTCATACAACCATGACCTGCCAAGCAATATATGGGATACACACATGGGTAGAATATCACATTCAATTTAATCATAGTATTTATCCCCTATATTAAAGGGTACCCTAGCCTTTTGGGTCACACAAAGACTCTCCTGATCATTTAACCAATGTAATGTATAAGGTTCAGGATGCAGGGTAGTTTCAAGTTTCAACTTCGATACTAAAGATGTAGCTACAACATTAGTACAACTACCACCATCAACAATAATTACATACAAGTTTCCTTGTATCCTACAAGAAGTATGGAACAAATTTTCCCTTTGTCCATCATCAATGGTTGGAGAGGAAGTCAATACTTGATGTACCAAAGTAGTAGAAGTACACACATCATTTGACATGGTTATTAACTAACTTAAACAAGTTAACAACACACTTCACTACAAGCACCACAAAAACACACCCTTACACACCCACGGTGCTCACACACACAACTAATACAAGAAATGATTATTGTCACTTTAAGTAAAGTTAAATAAATGAAGTACACACAATTACTTCCAAGTAGTTAAGAATTAAATTCAACCACAAGTGTTTAAGTAATGGGTTCAATTACTTTCACACTTTAATTACTTGTTTGAATTCAAATTCCACTACTCAACTTTCCTTTTCTTGCCTTGGTTTCACACTAATTAACTCACAATATGCAGCACCTTAACACAAGCACAAATGCACAACTTCTTACTACCACACAACTTCCCTTACTCACAGTTCCACCACCACTCACGCCACTAACAAAACTTCTCTGAACAACAAACACAAAACCATGCCAAATATACACACACCTTTTACTAACTTTACAAAATACAACACCACACAACAATCAAATCACCTTAAAAGAAAAACACCAAATCCCCTTTAAGCTTCACACACTCCTACAGTTCACTTATATAACAACGCTACAATAACTTCAATTACGGCAACAACAAATGGTATTAATAATAAACACTTCTCCAAATATGAAATCAATGATTCTAACTAAGTAAAGTGTGTTTAAGTGATCAATGCACAATAACTTCCACACTTAATGTTTTCTTTTGAAATCAAAATTTCTCACTATTACTCCCTTTCTAATCACGATATAAACATAATCATCCACTTCACGTGCAGCACCTTCTTTACACAACACAACTCCACAACAATTTATAACACTTCAAAGGCAGCACTTTCCTTACATAACTCTACAATACACTCATACCACCACTCACACTACACACACACATGGTGCACTCCTTCAAACAACAACAATAATACTTCAAATGTATCACTTCCTTGCCTTAACACACACAACACTTCATGTTGGAACTCCCTTACATTGAAACTTCACAAACAAAGGCAGCAAGCAACAATTCAAATAACTCCACTAAATGCAACCTTTTCCATAAAAGGTAAGACAATTCAAATTCAAACAATAATCCTTAATGCTACTCAATAACTACTTCAAGTTAATGGATGTTTGAATTTCAAATATCTTCCTATTCTTCACATAATTTCAAATATGGAATTTACACACAACAATGCTCAATTTCCGAAATCACCAACACTCCATTCACTCTTCTTTGTTTCAAATGATTACTTCCCTCAAATGATCCAATGATCACTTCCCCTTAATTACTCACGGACAACTCAAGGAGATAAGGAATATTACAAGTATTCCATGTCTACAACAACAAGCAACAATTATATCACTTCAACAACACAATCAAATAACTCAAGTTCACTTCAACAATTCGGATCAAGGTGCTAAACTCAAGAACCCTAATTTTTGAATTCTCAATCACAAAGATCCCTTCTAAAAAAACACAAGCTCTGATACCAAATATGATGTGCCTAAAATCTAAAGTACAATGTACACATTCCAATTAGTGAATAAACTAGATAATTCCACAAATATGGCGTGATAAGTTGATGAAAATTACTCCAAAATAGCGTGCAAATAGGGAACAAACAACTCCAAATGGCGTGTACTAAATTAGATAAAACCAATCCAATAAACAACATAAGTGATTCCAATTTTCAACTATAAAATGGCATGAACCCAATATTGAATAAGCAACCCTAATTGCGTGAAACAAAACAATAAGAACCAATCCAATCACAAACTAGATATTACTCACTAGATATAATTGGATGCAACTCAGAAATGACCTTGATATAACTCACAAGGATTCCTAAGCTAACTCGCCACAATTCCACACTTGAAATTAATAAGAGTAGAAGCTTGTAAGAGGGTGTCTCTCACAACCACAAAAAATGTATAATTTGATGTCAAAGATAATGTCCTTCTAAAACCCTAGTAAGCAAGTATTTATACTTGCTCCTATTAAGGTAAAAACACTCTAAAAATTACAACTATGCCACTATAGGGTGGTGGGTCCTAAAACACAAATTAGAACCAAATAAAAATGTCCTAAAAACTTACAACATAAATGGTTCCAAGAAAATAACAAACAAATAAAAATATTCCTCAACATGTCGAGTCTTCAAATCAACTCGTCGGTCCAACTCATCTTTGGTTTAGGTCGGTCTATGGATAACCCACAAGTTGAGTCTTAGTAAGTTTGTACACAACCCTGTAAAGCTTGATAAGTGTGCCTATTGGAATATACAATACATGAGTAATAGAAAAAGGTTAGTAAATTAATAATTCTGAGGTCAATTTGCTCAAAAAGGACCCTCATCGCCAAGATTTGAAATCCTTTAGCTCTTGCCTTAATGATAAGTCTTGTAGGATTTTGATTCCTATCATTACTTAAGTTTACGTGGAATGAAGTTAGGTCAGAGTTGGGTCACATACGGGTTTGGTCTAGAGCGGGATGCAAGTCGAATCCAATTGCATGCAAGAGAAGCAATAGTTGTGGTCCTTTGTCGATGGTGCTCCGATGGTCGTTAGAAGTGGCTAAGGAGTCGAATCCTAGGTTTTTAGATATAGAGAGTTGATTGGTGGTGTTGTTTTTGACAAAAAAACTATCCGAGGTTAGTATTCTGGGGGTGGCAACAGTGGTGGTTACTAGAATTCTTCAACCTGAGCCTTTAGAGTGCAATTGAACTAAAAAGAAAGGTTTTTCCTAATCCATGTGAATGAAGGATCCTAATGCAACCTAAATCTAAGCTTGATGTTGTGTGTACGATGAGTAATTTTAGAATGAAGTTGTCGCGTCTAATTTTTGCATTCCTATTCCTAATCCGATCTAGACTAGACCCTATGCTCATCTAATGTAGATCCTCGACTTGAGTTAGGAATTTCGTTTGATTTTTGGAATCGCCACCCAACTGTTGTTGGGAAATATTGAATTAAGACTAAAGAAGCGGATTACTCTTAATTTGGACCACTAGTCGTCGTTATTTCCCCTTCTCTTTTTTGAAAAGAGGAAAAGGGAAAACCAGAGTTTCTAAGTCCGGAGGCTAACCTATTAAAACCTTACGGTTACCACCTAACCTCCTAAAATTGTTCCTATTTAGAAATGTGTTTTATTGTGTTTCTATTACTTTTTATTATGTTTTTGAATTATTTCAAGAAAATGATTTTTTATTTCATTTTATGGGTTGACCCGAATGGGTGCCTACGTAGCTGCTATCCAGAATCAAACAAGTCGTAGTTCGCTTTTATGAAAACTTTAAGTGTGTGTGAATTTTAATTTTGAAATCTCTTTTGCTTTATGTTTTTACTTTTTTTTTTTTGGATTTTCTAAAAAAAAATCTAAGCCTAAACTTTTATCTGATTTTTGAAAATGGTTTTTAGGAAAAACATCAATTTTGAATTTATTTGAAGAAAATGATTTTTTCTAAGTGCTAAAACTTATTTTTTCTATTTTTTTATAATTTTGAATTTTTTATTATTTTTGTGATTTTTATGATTTTTATGATTTTTTTATCATTTTTTGATTTTTCCTTATTCTTCTCCAATTTTTATAATTTTTATGAGTTTTCATGATTTTTTTATAATTTATTTATTTATTTATTTTTTATATCATAATTTTTATTAATTTTTCATAATTTTTGTTAAAACTTTTATCCTAAATTATTATCTATCCTATTTTAAAACCTAAAGTTTTATTATTATTTTTCTAATATTTATATTGTTTTTCTACATTTTTATTATTATTTTATTATTTTTTATTATTTTTCTACATTATTAAATCCTAAAGAAATCTAATTTCTAATATTTTCCTATTTATGGAAATATAAATAAAACATAAATAAATAACAAACAAATTAATAATAAATAACAAAATAATAAATCAAATCGGAATAAAAAAAATAAATAAAGTAAATAAATAAATAAAAAAATCAGGAAAATTCAACTTACCTGGATCCGAGTCGGTGCGCGTGTCGGGCTGGATCGGGTCAGGTCGGGTCGGTGGGACACGGCAGCCGAGGATGCTCATTTACGGCATTTCGACGGTCTTTTGTCACGGGTGAGGTGTCGAATCCTAGCTTCTCGAGGGTGCTGAATCCAATGGTGGCGATGGTTTGCTCCCAGAACGTCTCCTGGTGGCGGCTTGGCTCCGATCGGCGGTTCGCGGTTTTGGGTTTCCTCCGATGCTCTCCGATTTGCTCTCTTTTCTCACTTTCTCTCAATTGTGATTCGTGTTTTAGCTTCCTCCCTTCCTCCTCTATTTATAGGCGCTTGAAACCGAGCTGGATAAGCTCGGATTTTCGGTTAAAAAAACAACTCCGATTTGTGTAAATCCATCGATTTGTTGCGATTTGATTTCAATTAGATGATGTTTATCTCATTTCTATTGAAGATCTGTTGGATTTGTGCAAAAAATCGAATCGAAACGGCCGAAATTCGAATTTTTCCTTCGCCGGCGATCTCGGACCCGAGGTAGAAGACGATCACATGGTCGGCGCGTGCGTTCCCTCCAGCCAATCAGAGGCTGCCACGTGTCCTTGATAAGTAAGAAAAACACAAAACGCGGAAACTGCTTCCCCCGCGTTTCGAACTTGCGACTGAGCCTTCCTGCGCGCGCCTTAGCCCGTGGTTCGGACCAGCTGGGCTAGCCCATTTTCCTGATTTTTCTAATTTCGCAAATTGCATATATGCAATGCGATTTTTTTTTTTGTATTTTTTGAAATTTCAAAAATTTGTAAACATTATTTACTATTTATTATTGCCATTTCTGAAATCATTTTTCAAAATTGATGTATTTTCCTATTTATTTTTATTTTTTTGAATATTTTTATTATTTATGCTAAATTAAAGAAACATTGGAAAAAATTGGAAAAAAATTAAGAATTGATTATTAGTGATTATTATTCATTCCTAGGGCAAAAATGAGGTGTTTACAGAAGTTATGAACTAATAGATTTCTAATCCTCGAGAGAGAAAATCACTATGGAAGCTTTAAGAATGTCTATTTTTTAAATTCTAATTCATGTTCTAAGTTCATGAGGTCGAATTCTATTTCTAGATGTGTTAAATCAATCCCAATAAGCCTTTGTTTTGATTTAAATCTAATTTGGATGAAAATGAATAAACCTCAATTTTATCAGATTTAGATTTGATTTGTTTTTATCAATATTGATATAAATCATTAAGGGATATTAAATCTTCATGTGTTAATATGTAGATTTGCAAATAATAATAATAATAATAATAATAATAATATTATTATTATTATTAATTAATTAATTCAATAGAAACTTTATCAAATAGGCTATGATAAGAAGATACGTTTAAGCTATAGCTCTAAATAAACCGAAGATTAGTCTAGAAATTAGAGATAACCCGATATATCATAAGTTGACCTAATTCAACTTAATTAGAGCAAAAGTCAACAAAAGTTAACTAACTCAACCTAATTTATTAACTTAAGTTTTCCATCCGATACTCTTGGGAAGACTTGAGTAGACTCGATGCATTAGAATTAACACTTAATATAATTCAACTTAATTAGAGCAAAAGTCAACAAAAGTTAACTAACTCAACCTAATTTATTAACTTAAGTTTTCCATCTGATACTCTTGGGAAGACTTGAGTAGACTCGATGCATTAGAATTAACACTCAATATAATTTAGGATAAACCCGAAAGATAAGACATTGTAGATTTATAAAATACCTTTTTTCTATGAAATTGATGGATTTGACTTAGTAAAGTTTCAGTGAAAAACCATCAATTTCACCCAACGTCATTGAACTCCTTATTTAAGGATTCAGTTTTCACCTATTGATTTTGTCTAACAAACTAAATCCGAATTTGATCAAAATTCATATACAAGATCAATACTTAACCTCGAGTATTTCTACAATATTGAATTTAAAAACCCAAACATGGTTACCCAAAGTCCACTCTAATTTGACTAAAGTCAACTTTTGATGAATAATTCAATGATTCAAGAAAACAAGTGTTGACTTGAATCAAAGCCTTTCTAAATCTAGCCTATCTAATCCTAATCTTAAGGATTAATGTCCTAGAGCATAGATCAACAAAAATAAACATAAATCAATAAAAAACTCAATTACATAATAAAATCAAAATCAGAAGTCCCTAAATTTCAACTTAGAAACACCTAATCAAATAAGCTTAAAACCACCCCGTAATCCTAATCTATTTTAACTAATTCTTTTCATAATTCATCATTACATCTTATTTACTTAATAACACACAAAATACAAGGAATTACACCAAAAAACAAATTGGTTCCATTCCCTCTAAATGGCATCTCTTCCATGTAAAGTTTCTAACATGTAATCTTTGAAAAACCAACACCTTATTCTATCTTATCTTATGGACAATTACATTTTAATCATACCCTATCTTCACTTACCTTCTTGGACAAATTTCCACAAGGTAATTAATGAAAAACACCTAAGAAGCCAACCGGTTCTACTCCTTCAAGACGCCACCTACATGGACAATTTCTACATTAAGCTTTGAAAATTCAACCCTTATCTTATCTTATCTTATCTTATCTTATCTTATCTTATCAAGACCTAACTTATTCCACTAGATATTATCTCAATCCTAACCTATTTTATCTTGTTTAACCTAAGAAAAGGACATGAAATAATTTGAAAATAGGCATATGGAAAATGGGTCCAAATTAGATGCACTAAACATGTGATTTTTCCAATTTTTGCCAAGGTTTACTTACCTTAATCTATCTTATCTTATACTTAATAAATCTTACCCAAAATTTACCCTATTATACCTTAACTATACCTTGATTACTCAGTAAAAGGGCATGGGAAAATTCAAAAAGATGAGCCTTCAAAAATAGACTAGAAAGCCCCTTCTTCACATGAGCATCACCGTGTAAATCCATCTAGCTTGTCACTATTCAATTCACCCCTTTCTATCTTAATTTAATTTAATCTAAACTAACATAAATTAACTTGATTAAAATGAGATAAGAACCTGGAAATATTAGGAAAAAAAAAATAGAATTTTAAAGTCTTATAAACAAAAGAAAAATTACATCTAAATCTTATCTTCAATAACACCTTGTTACTTAACTTTATTTCATCCCATGTTTGAGGCCATCTTACCTAATCTTAACCTAATCAAAATTAGCCCAAAATTTTTCACGACTAATCTAAGAAAGTTAACTAAAAACAAATAAAAAATTATCCCAAGAAACCACCTAGAAGCTACCAAAATCTACTACTCTCTATTGACCATGTCAACTCCATGTGATTTTAGCCACATCATCCTTATCTTCTCTTATGCAATCACTATCCTAACTTATCCTATAAGATCTTAGCAAATTATAAATCTAAAACCTGCCTAATCTTGTCCCCTTAGGTGTGGAAATTAGAGCTCAAATTAATTTACAAAACAACAAAACTTAACTAATATCAAAAGGAAGGTAAAAAGTAAATTTACTCCTACAAGCAACCCTACATTCACATGCCACTTTGCTAACCATTTCGTCTAAAATTTTTCCACCAACTTTCCACTAAACACACCTCAAATTCCCCTAAAATGTCAGAAAGTTTCACCCAAAGATAACCCCACTTGCATCTCTAAAGCCAATCATAGTTTTGGGCCACCAATTCTTTGATCCAAGGTAAGCAACTTCCAAGAAGGTTGAGCTATCTTTAGATTCTCTTAAGAAAGTTACTAACCTAACATGTTTTCTATGTTTTAAGGCCTCTATTTTAGGGGTTTTTGTTAGAATAAGGTAATCCCAATTTACTCAAGTCATTTTCATAACATATTCATCATATACTTACACTAACATCACTTAAATGTAATAGTTAGGGATTCTAACAACAATTCCACATTAAGCAAACTCTATCTTTATAAGATTATCTTATTTCTTTTTCATTTAGAATATTTTTTTAATATTTAGACATATTTCAAACTCCTAATGAATATAAAAGTGCAAAGAAAAGATGTTAAGACCTTATCTTCAAACCTTGAGAACTTATGATCAATTATGACTATCCATGACCTATTGAACATCCATAGACATATTCTTGACACATTCTGAACATATATTCATAGACATAATCTTGTCGTATGCCTTAGACACATATTTGCCTTATAATTGCAAGGGCAAGACTTTACCTAAACAAGGACCTAAGCACAGACCTTAATGATTGATTGATTTCCTAACCGAAGAAGTTAACATTAAAACAATCTAAAAGACTTTAATAAAACATGGGATTAGCAACATGATACTAGAATAGTTTATCTTAAAAGTAGTTATTTCTTATGTGTATAAATATTTCTCCATGATTATATAGGTTTTTCATAAGACTGCTAGGTTTTACTTGAGGATTACTACGATCCTTGAAAAGAATGGCAAAGTGAGTACCAATGATGATTGCCACTTGATTTGTGCTTGTAATTTTAGTAGCACCTAAAGTTGAATACTAATGAACTCATGTGTGTGTTTTATTTGGTTGATTGTTTAATTGATAGGTCCTAAAGGAAAAGAAAGTAAAGTTGCTTATATTCATAGTTATTCTTGTAGTTGATGGAGTGTTTGCAAATTGTTTGGTCACCTCCTAACTTATGTTAAGTATATCAAAATACTTATTTTGAAATGGATCATGCATAGCATCTTCTTGCTTATTGTTGTATATTCCATCATAGTTATACAAGTAATAGAAGGATGTCCTAAGGAAGTATCCTATTATAACAATACAAAACTAACTAGAGGATAGTTGTGTATTGGTATGAGTCCATATTCATTATTTTGTTTTGGGTGCATGCATTTGGAGGTGTGTGGGTAAGGAAAACATTATTTTCTTTTGGTTTATCTCAGGTCCTTTCTTAGAAAATCATTCTTCTAGCATAACTATTGATATGTAGAGCATGGTTCCGATTAGTATAACTAAGGATGCGTGCAAGTGTAGCGAAATTGGTAGCTCGAACTCTTATGGAATTTTAAAGTGATCCTCAACCCAAGGACAAAGGAGGGGTATATTGGTTAGAAATATCCTTAGACTTCATGTAGTTTCCGGTTGACTACATGTGATGATTGGCATAGATTGTTCATGCATTAAAATGTTAACTTGCTTGTTTTGCATGAAAGGCGGTTTTTAGTTGGGATCTCACTAAGGTTTTATAGCTTACACTCCCATAATTTACCCTTTTTGCAGGCACCATTTTGGTTTTACCTTAGTAGAATCCAGTTAGCGATGAGAATCTTCAAGATAATAGTGGATAGGTGAGTGAGGAAGAAGACAACTAGAATAGATATTTTTTATTTTGAATAGACTTTTTTGGATGGATGTAATATTAACTATTTAGACTTATTTCTCTATCTATTATATATATGTAGAACTCTATATTTTACATTAATATATGTTAGCTTTAACATTTGAAAAATTGTTATATTTATGGTGGTTTCTAGAGTAATGATGCCTTATATACCATGTTGAAGGTTGTGTGTGCTGAAATCCAGCTAATCATGGACTTTAATATAGTACATGGCGAGTTGTTATGACTAGGGTAACCCTTGGGGCGTGACAAATCTACTTAAGGAAGAAGAAGATCATGTGCCAACACGTGACCCCCTACCATATAATGAATTGCTGCCATGTGGCAGCTTGCTCCCACACACGAAACAAATTTCAGATTGCTGCTTAGGAGACTCAAACATGCGACCTTTGGCTTCTGCATCCTTGCAAGGCTTTGAGCTCGAATTGGGTTAAGTTTTTTTCTTGATTTTTATTACACTTCATATTTATTTAACTTTATGATATAGCTTAGGCTAAAATTTATTTAATTAGATTGGACTTGGGCTTAACTAAATTTACACTCTAAATTTCAAAAATTAATATTTATTTTTTTGTTTCTTTTTTGTTACTTTTCTATTTTTCATAATTTTTGTAATTTTTTTCCATTTTTACACTTCATTTTACTTTTATTTCTACCATTATTATATTTTTCTTTGTCTCCATTTTTATTTTATTTCTATTTTTTAGTAATATTTTATTTTCTTAATTTTTTATCCTAGTCTCCGTTCTAATTAATTATCTTAACAGGGTAAAAATGGGGTGTCTACACTATGACCTTAACATTGACTTTCCGTCAGCATGGTAACCGGGAAGGGAATGGGTTATGGATAGCGACCCAGGTACTAATCCTTCTATAGTTTATTGCATTAGCATGCTAGATTTTAAAGTATGAAGTATAGGTAATAGCTACGAAGAATGGACTCAAAGGGACATTAATGCAATGGACTTCCACACATGGGAAGATGTCAAAGCCTTTCATTACACATATGCAATAGCCATTGGATTTAATTTTAGGAGCCACAATTCACAATGTCGGGTCAATGGGACCATTATGATGAAAATGTGGGCTTGTTTATTCTAGGAGGCAAGAGCTAGCTTGTTCCACTATAGCAGATAAAGTGATAAAGGGCTGGTGTAAGGATGAATTGTCTTACACACCTGTGAGTAAGCTTGCAATCGATAAGAATGTCGATAATGTCTTCAGTAAAGCTCCAATACAACCACAATTGAGACATAAGTGCATTCTATCCCACAATAATGAGGAAAGATGATATTAGACAATGCAACATTATGCATTACTTAGCAGAAGTTTCCAACAATATGCTCTATATCACCTTCATAGTATGAGAACTATACAACCATGTTATGTCACATAGGGAATTATGTTTGTCTGATGGTTATGCTAAGGCAACTATTGCATATCTCATGAACTAAAGCCAGCTATTATAGACTGATAGCATAAGCCACTTAGACTATGTTAGTTTCAATAGTGTTATGGTCTTCAACTGTATATTTAAGATTAATGCATATAGTATATTGCTTATGATATTTGTTGTTGTTGTTAATCACCATCACCTAATAATCATCTTTGGTTGTGCCCTTCTTGATGAAGAAACAATTGATGCATATAGTTGTCTTATCGAAACCTTCATAGCCGTAATGGGTAAGAAACCGGCCGTATCAATGGTAACAAACAATGATAAGGTAATGCAAGCAGCAATACTATAACTATTGCCATCAATACAACATAGCCTCTATCTATTTCACCTCCATTGGAATCTTGTCTCTAACATTCAAGATAAGGCAACAATTTCGCATATTAGCCATTGTATTTATACTAACATTTCAATTGTTGAGTTTAAGGCACTGTGGAGCAGCATGATTCTCTACCTCCATTTGAAGTCAAACATATGGATTGCATAGGTATATGAGTTCCATTAGCTTTAGGTAAATGCCTACCCCAAGGTCACTTCTAGAGAGTTATAAAGCACACAATGTCATAGGAGCATGCATGGTTTAATTAAAAGATATGTGTTGCAAAAATTCAAACTGTATGAGTTTTTTTAGCACTACAACCAAACCCTTGAACATCTATGGCATAATGAAGTACTTGTTAAGTATCAAATGATGCAAACTGAGACTTGCTTGACTACAGTCCTCAATCAGATGAAGAAACACACAAGAAGCATCTACACTCATGAATTGCTTTAAAGGTGTAAGCAAATTTGAAGAATGAGGCATTTTATTGCATGGTAGATCAAATCAAACATACACCCAACAACAGTTTAACAATTACTTAACCACCTTCAATGTTTTTTTTACGCTATCTAAAAATCAAATGCCCTTGCCTAAAGTGGGAGACAACTGGCTTTTGGTAGGTGCATGCGCTTCATATTGCTAAGGTGGAGTTCCATGAGGTACCATGTAACCTAATCCTCCATCAATGGACTAAGAGGCGAATTTGGCCAGAAGGGAAGCATACTACCAATGGACTCCCCCTAGGTTATAATAATGATGACGATGGGGTAGGTGATGCTCTTAATGAGTGCAATAAGAAAGGTTATGCCAACAATAGAAGAAGAGGGTGTTAGCTGCTCTAGTCAATAGGCATGGCAAATGAGCAAGGAACCATTGGCTGTGACATCAAAGAGGATTGTACTAACTTGTCTCTACAACATGCAACATGAGAAACACTATGAGGAAGATTGATGTGATTGCTTCATCCTTAATAGTTTTTTATTTGTTCTTGATGACTCATGAAATTAAGTTATGTGATGACTGATTTCATTGTTCTTCATAATTTTAGCAAGCATATTGTAATTTGCTCATGTTTCTATGTCCAACTCTAATTAAACAAGTATCATTAGGTAAGCACGGCTCATAAATACATACGGTAGGAAGCCATTCCACTTATGCTTACCACAACCACGAGTTTTCCTCTATAGACTTGCAGTGTCAATTATTCTCTTTTTACTTCTTTCTTTTATTTTTATTTTTTTTCACAACAACTAACAATAGTAAATTTCATTCATTTTTAAATTATAATAAACTAACTAAATTATTTTAAGTTACAATTTATTTCTTAATAGTATATCATAAATAACAATTATATTGATATTACAAATATTTCAGCCTTATTCCATAAAATATTAATAAATAATAACAATCATATCACTTAATATATTTCTCTTACAATTAATATTATGAAATAAATATAGATTTTTAAATGACTAATTATGTAATTAATCATATGAAATTCATAATTTTTGTAGTATTACTAATGATATAATTTTGTAGAGCCATTGCTCAAAAAAAAAATCAAAGAATACTTATATTTATATCATATTACTCTTTTAACTCTACTTATAATTTTTTATTTAAATATTTTTATATTATATTTCCATTGATAGCAATTCTTATTAAATTTTGAAAGTATCGTGTTGTTTACAAAATCTCTTTATATGCATAACATGCATATTATAATTTCAATTTAAATATGGTAAGTATGGCCCCCTCAGCCTTATGTTTCTGCGTCTACCCCTAATTAAACAAGTATCTTTAGGTAAGCACAGCTCACAAATACATACAATAGGAAGCCATTCCACTCATGCCTACCAAAACCACGAGTTTTCCTCTACAAACTTGCAATGTCAATTATTAACTCTTCCTCCTATCCCTCCTACCTTATTTGGTTACTACAAAGGGTGTCCTCAAAACTAGACTTGGCTCCCACTTTTCATGCCCTAGGGTGGCTATCTTGCCTAGGGTGCTGACTAAGTGCATAACAAAAAGCTTTCTTGCAGCAACACGAGACAATTATTAATTACACAATCATGCACAAACACTGTATGACTACTACTAGACAAAAATTTTTACCTTTAGCACATTCCTTTAGGCTCAACAATAGCTTCAACATTCTCTTCCACATGCCCCCTTAAGGTTACCATCCCCCTTACCTTTATGTAATGTAGGCTTTGCTAGCCTCAATAACTTTTTCATCTCAACACTAAGGGATGTGCATTGCCACCTTACACACTATAAAGCTCATCAAAGAGTTGTTAAACTTGAAGTTTGAGTTAACAACATCATCTCATCCTAACCCAACATGAAGGTCATCCAACATCTTACCTATATATTTCTCAATCGTAAGGGTGGTATAAATCTAATGCCTCTCTAGCATGCTCAAATCTAGCCTTCCTTACCGAATCTACTTCTTTCCCTTTACGTAAGACCTTCATTCCTATCATTTCTTTTGTCTACACCAGCATCTCAAACCAACTCTAACAATGTTATGGATGCATTGGTTTAAGGACTTAGCACTATGCTTTTCACTCACATCACCAACTTGACAACCATCCCTTTAATGTCCATCAACTCACACATTAGCACATCAATCGACTCTTTCACAATTGCAAGGGTGGTGTAGGATTCATGCACATCATTTTCTACCCATCCTAGGCACAACTATCCCCTGCATCAAGAAAAACAATTGAATTGGACCATAGACAACCATTATCGAATTGTCCAATATAATCAGTAATCTCTAACAAGCAATCCGTATAATAAATTAGCATGAATGACACAATATTAACACATCACCATAACCAAAATGAAATATGATAAGTTCAAGGACACCCACTCACCATAAAAAACAAAGCACATTCACTAACATATCTCAATTTATTCTGCTTAAACTTCTTAACAACTTCGTATAATTGTTTTAGATTATACTTAACCCAATTATAAGTGTGTACTCGCGCAACATTGCTGACAATATATTGAAACTCTCCCAAGACCTTAGTCCCCAAGTTTGGACTCAATAATGTCACCCATATAAATAAAACCAACTTCACCATAGATAGATCATCCACCGCCACATCAAGGCTTCTCAAATCTTCTTTTAAGCCAACACCACCCCCACTAATAGCTAGCACCCCCGACAAAGAGGCTCCATAGCCTCTAATGCCCTAGAATGCTAACACATCCGGTTTATTCGCAAGCAAACCGATCATTCTCTCCACATCATCAACAACAACAATACTGCGAATCACACCATCAATATTTATGGAGCACAACATAGGATCGAATACATCTACTATGTGTTCACACCACTCATGCCTCATGAAGTAGCACCAAATATCCCATTAGCTACCAAATCCCAAATCCATTAACACCTCCAACTTTGTACCGCTAAAGCCTCCCTAATGTACTAAACCACCTATTAGATGTGCATCTAGTCTCCATGTATTGTTGTAACAAAAAGTCACATAAAATTATGTAACCCATTATCAACATGTTTTTCCTTTCACCCATGAAGAGGCATTTCAAGTTTCACCAACCTTTGGGGACTTACACTAACTTTTAGATAAACTTCTCCTTCACAACCATTTTATCTCCCCATGTATCATAGTACCACTTCTCCTCCTCTAGTGCTTTCCACTTACGCACTATTACATCTCGCACCTGTAAGCACAATCTAACCCACATAATAAGCATATGATGACACGGCATTCTATTACTAAAAAAATTAACAAGATCCCACCTTCACCCCAAACAACACACTTCTTTAACACCTCTAATTCCATCTTCCTGTTTTCCATAAAGTATATAATAAACAAATACAATGTTCCCATCACAACTCATTACACATTCATCTATACAATTGCAAATTCACAAAATATGGGGATTGCTCCCCACGTATTTGAACACAAGGAACTAACTTAGCCTTCTCTTATACACATCGAAAGTGCAAAAAATACCATCATTACCACTCACCCTATAATCGCCATTGCCCTCATCCAATTGGTCCTTAAGATGACCTACACATAACATTACAAACACAAAAACCATATTTCAGAGCTACAAATGGATTAATCTTGAAAGAGTGCATAACATGCACATTAATATATCCACTCCATGGTAAATATGATTACAAATGATATCCTGCTAACACATTTTCCCATTTCATGCCTCAAGATACTTGCATGAGAATCAATACTGTCAATAAAAAAGAAAAAAAAAAGGAATAGTAGATAACCATGCCTCCAACACCCTACAAGAATAGCTCAATAGAGCAGAAGATTACCCATCTCCTCACCATTGTAACTATCTGCAAACATACCATGCCAAGAGGCACCTAAATGTCATATTTTCCAAATAATAGACTACAACAACACAACATTAAAAAATCCAAATGAAAATATTGCTAACAAACCCACAACTTTCCATGTAGGGTCTCTCGTACCCATTCATTTAAAAACAAATTTAAACTACACCTCCACTAAAGCCTTGCTTCCTAGCAAATTATGCTATACCCTCCAATTTGTTAATGCAGTCTTCTAATGTGGTAGGAACTTTTTTCTTCTTTCATTCCACTTGCTTCATCCACTTAGGAAGAGAGAATGGCTTCTTTTGTGGGCTAAGACCTAAAAGAGAGAATGTTTTTGTAATGCCCTAGAACTGAGAATGCTACAGCTTACCACATGTCCTTATTGGATAGAGACACACAAAGGCTTCTACTACTCCTATTCTTCACCCTTTTTAATTCCATTATGCATTAAATAACTATAACCTCAATAATTTAAACAAACGACTCACAAGCGAATCATTCCAATTACTGTTAATTAAGAAAATGTACCTCAACTTTTAATCCACATACCATTATAAACTTCCATCAACATATAATTAAACAGGCATGTTTAGTAGCTCATAAACAATTTCTAAGCTTTCCACTTAAACATCCCCAAATTCTACAAAATCTATCATTTACTCCTACGCTACTCATCTCCATAATAATAATGGTAATTACCCTCATTCTTGTCCTGTTAATAGTAAACTACATTCCCATACTCATCATATTCAATATACTTGTCGTACTTACCTATAGCTGATAAAGAAATAGGATGAGCTTAATCCTAGTATGTGAATACCCAAACATATGTGTATGTCACAATGATAAGGGTTATAAAGTACTAATTATTTATATAAACTGTAACAACTTTTTATGTAATTCTCCTACATTTTGTACTGATATTGTACTTAATCACTTTATATTTTAATTTCAGAGTCTTAAAATATGATTTACGATTTGACATAAAACTTATATGAAGATTGAAGAAGAAAATATAATTTTTACAAGATGAAAAGTTCAACGCGTGAACATGAACGTGTCCAAACAAAGCAATTCAGTTGTGCTAACCAGGCCGAGCAGCAGTGACACATGAAACAAGCATGCCCGTGTTGACGCTGAAATCTGTACAGAAATGAACATGGCAAACAAGCATGCCTGTGTTGTGCCAAAATTTTGACTGTGCTGATGCCCAACGTATATATATATTTATATATATAGCAAGGAATTCCACTGCAGCAAGGAGAATTCGTTCGCTAGAAAACACGCGTGTGTCGAAGGAGAAAAGATTTAAAGGATTGATTTCAATCCACCGGAAAATATGCTAGGAATATATGCCGGAAAGCCCGCCAAATTTGATCGCACAAAGATTGAGAAGATCAAGGGAAGATTCATCTATTTTGGCATGACGGAAAAAAAAAAAAAAAAAAGTGAGGAAGATTTCATCCAGCACTAAATACCGAGTCTTATATGTATAAATGCATATAACGATGAGACAAATCTGAGAATCAACAATGGAGATCAAATCTGGATGACAATTAGATTAAGACAATGACTAGCGAGAAGATTCGTTCGTCAGAAATTTCGACCAAGAAGATACGCTGAAAAGCATGAGATACATCCATATCGTCTAAAGATCTAACCATGTCAACTCCAACATATAAATTAGGAAGATATAATTAGATAATTAGAAAAATTAGATTAGAGGATTAAGAGATCAAATTAGATTAGGAGATTAGAGTAGATTTTTATATTTTTATTTTTTATGCTTTTATTTATGTACTCTTTTATTATTGCCTCTAGAATTTACATGTCTATAGCTTAATTTTCTTTTGTATTCGGGTATGATAAACCTTAGAATGATTATTCAATGATTTATTTAGCATTCTTGTAATTCAATTATGCTTCTTATTGTTTTCAATTTAATATTGCCGGTATATTAGTTGAAATTTGATTTCTTATATACAGATCGAGAGATTTTATATAAGAATAGATTTAACATAATTGGTAGGAGTTGAATGCAATCTTAAAGATAGGACGACGTAATTCTTGCAAACTAGGGTGAAACCTAAAAGTAGAATTCATAGATCGAATATAATGCAATTTTAGGGGGTTTAATTAGGAAGAGATTCCAATTAATCAATTTAGAATTAGGAATTAGTATGACTCGAGAAAGCTATTAGTTCAATTTAGGAATTCCTACAGTCCAAGAATAAAATAAGAATTTGAATAATAATTAGTTAATTACATTAGTAATTCTAGGGGGACTCAATGCCTGAATACATTTTTATTGATTACTGCTTTCTTTAGTTTCTTCATTATTTATTTTATTTACTCATTTGTTTAATTTTTCCGATTAGATAATTAGAGAAAGGGTAATTATTAGTACTCGTAATCCTTGTGGGATTGATACTCGATATCTTTATCCACTATACTATAAAATCGATAGGTGCATTTGCCTATAGGTCTAAAGTTAGATAGTAAGAAGACCGATATCAAGTTTTTGGCACCGTTGCCAAGGATTAGGATATTAGGAACACCTATATCTTGTTAATGTAATCATTATTTCCTTTATTACTTAATTTTTTTTAGTCTTTATTTTCTATAGTTTCTATTTTCCTTCTATCGTTTATGCTTAGGGGATGTAATAGAGCAAGTTAATATCAAGTTTTGGCTTAAGACTTAGATGACAACGTATCTATCAACATGGCCAACGAGCAAGAAGAGAGAACAATGTTCGATTACATGAGACCATCACTTGTTGGGGCTAATTCAAATGTTGTTAGGACTGCAATTACAGCCAACAACTTTGAAATTAAACCCAATATCATCCAGATGGTTCAACAATTCGTTCAATTTGATGGGTTGCAAGATGAAGATCCAAACACACACACCGCTAACTTCTTGGAAATTTGCGACACCTTTAAAATCAATGGGGCTACAAATGACACCATTAGGTTACAACTTTTCCCTTTTTCATTACATAGTAGATCTAAACAATGGTTGAATTCTCTGCCTAGGGGGTCGATAACTATATAAGAATAGATGGTGGAAATGTTTCTGGCTAGGTATTTTCCACCAGCAAAGATTGTAGAGCTATAGAATGATATCTCTTCCTATGCTCAAATGGAGTCTGAGACTTTATATGATACATAAGAGAGATATAAAGATCTACTAAGGAGTTGCCCACATTATGGTCTTCCACTGTGGATGCAAATTCAGACTTTCTATGGGGGACTGAATCAAACCACTAAGGAGATGGTAGATGCAGTAATTAAAGGGATTTTAAATGACAAAACTCCTAAAGAAGCCTAAAATTTGATAGAAAACATGGCCATGAACAGCTACCAATGGAATGCGTCAAGAGCTAGACAACCAAAAGCAGTAGGAGTATATTATGTCGACATTGTTACTACTTTAGCAGCACAGGTCGAGGCATTAAGCAAGAAAGTAGATGGAATCTCCATGGCATAGTAGCTAAGTTAACCAAAGTTTATTTCAAATTATAATGAAAACGTTAATTTTGTAAGACTTCCACACAGGCAACCAAACAACCCCTACAACATTACTTATAATCCGAGTTGGAGAAATCATCCCAATTTCTCATGGGAAAATCAACCAAGGAATGGCTCACCTAGATTCCAACAAGCACATCACCCACCAGAATAGAAGTCAAATTTCGAAGATTTAATGACAAAGTTTATTCAAATAATTGAAACACACTTCCAAGTTACATAAGCATTGTTAAGAAATCAAGGAACTTCAATCCGGAATTTGGAAACTCAAGTAGGATAGATTGCAAAAATGATTTCAGAAAGACCCCGATGAACTCTGCTTAGAAATATAGAGCCTAAGCTTAGGGAACATGTCAAAGCAATCTTCCTAGTTAATGATGAAGTAGTGCAAACTGAAAGGGAAGTTAAAACACTAGAGGAGAAAGAGCAACCCCAAAAGAACAGAGAGTACATTCTTTACCTAACTTGACTCAAGAAAGAAAACTCAAAGGAGCAGTACAATAAGTTTTTGGAACTTTTCAAGCAACTTCATATAAACTTACCATTTGTTGAGGCTTTATCACAAATGTCCAACTAGATAAAATTCTTAAAGGACTTGCTTTCCAATAGGAAGAAACTAGAAGAAGTCTTAATAGTTACCCTCAATAAGGAATGCTCCACCATCCTACCAAACAAGTTGCTAGAGAAATTAAAAGATCCAAGGAGTTTTACTTTACCATGTTTCATTGGCACTTTATCAATAAACGATGCTTTAGCTTATTTAGGTGCTAGTATAAATCTGATGCCACATTGTATATTTAAGAAGTTAGGTTTAGGAGAACCTAAACCAATATAAATGAGCATTCAATTAGCTGATAGGTTTGTTAAATATCCCATTGGTATCATTGAAGATGTGTTGGTTAAGGTAGGAATATTTATCTTCCTAGTGGACTTCGTAATCTTAGATATTGATGAAGATATAAATGCTCCACTTATTTTAGGATGCCCTTTTCTAGCTACTACGAAAGCAATAATAGATGTAGGTAATCACACTTTAACTTTGAAAATAGGGGATGAAGAACAAACTTTCAAAACGCTTAACATAGTCTTACATCCTCCAAATAATAACAATACCTGCTATTTAGTGAATACATCTAACTTGTTTAATTATACTTATGTGCAAGATGTTATTCACAAGTACCCAATACAAAAGTAGCACACTTGTAGCAATTTAAAGGTTCCAGGTAAATCCAAGAAACTTTACTACTAGAAATATAAGTGCCGGCCCCCTGATTAAACAAATGAGGTAACAACGTCAAGCCAACGACGTTAAACAAAGGCGCTTTTTAGGAGGCAACCCAAGTACTACTTAATTTTATAATTTAGTTTAATTTGAATTAAAGTTTTTAGTTACACTTAGTTATTTCAAAAATAAATAAATAAATAATAATAAAATAAAATAAAATTTCCCTTGATCTTTATACTGTAAGGTATGAATTCAGAACACAAGAAACACAGAAGAAAGCCAACGGGAGTCTACACGCTTGCATTCATCAACCATGTTAGGAATTCTCTCTCGTAGAAAGCAGGAATTGCGCTTCAAGTCTATCAAGCGTTACCAGGGAAGTCTTTTGTTATTTTTTCCCCATTTGTTATTTTACAATTCTATTTTATACATTGAGGACAATGTACCATTTAAGTGTCAGGGAGAATAACATAATAAACCTGCTTATAAATTACTACTTTGGTTAAATTTTTGCATTACATTTATAATTCAGTAATTTATTGAAATTTTTTTCTTAATATAAATTATAAATTTTTTTATTTTTCATTAGTGAACTTAGAATACTATATTAGAGTTGAATTGTAAAATCTTAGTAAATCAAAAGTTATATGTTATTTACACTTAGAATTTAGAAATTCTAGATTGGAAGGATATTACTAATCAAGAATTAGGATTTTGAGTTTTTAAACTTATTTTGATATATACATGTTTCTTAAAAATCCTTATGAGTACTATGAAATAAGTAATAGAGTTAATGGATGTTCGAAGAGGTATCTAAAAACTTAGTCGCCTAAGATTATCTGGTTTGAGACTTATTGACCAATGAAATTACTTCATAAAAAAAAATAGGAAGGACTTTGAAGAGATAGATGAAAAAAAAAAAAGCTTTTGTTGGGCATCATAGTACTTAAAGAGATGAAAAAGGGAAAGTATATATCTTAATTAAGTTGACAAAATTTTGAAAACTTTATTCTCGATTAAGTAATGTTTAGTACAATTTTAGGTTTGTAAATTTTTGTTTAAATGGCATGATAAATTTTGATATTTCATAGATTAACTCTTGAACTCTAATATTAGTATCTATAGTAAATTAAATATGAGTAAGTAAATATATATTAAGGAAAAATAACTTTATCATGAATATAATCGGTTTAAAAACTAATTAAGAAATTTGTTCTTGATCGTTAAAGTTTATTTTTCTTGAGGACAAGCAAAGACTCAAGTGTAAGGGAATTTGATAAGAGTTATAAAGTATTAATTATTTATATAAATTATAATAACTTTTTATTTAATTCTCTTATATTTTGTACTGATATTGCATTTAATCAATTTATATTTTAATTTCAAATTCTTAAAATATGATTTACAATTTGACACAAAAATTATATAAAGATTGAAGAAGAAAATATAATTTTTACAAGATGGAAAGTTCAAAGCGTGAGCACGAACGTGTCCGAACAAAGCAATTCAGCCGTGCTAACCAAGCCGAGCAGCAGCGACACATGAAACAAGCATGCCCGTGTTGATGCTGAAATTTGTATAGAATTGAACACGACAAACAAGCATGCCCTTGTGCTAAAATTCTGACCGTGCTGATGCCCAACGTATATATATGTGTATATATATAGCGAGGAATTCCACTGCAGCAAGGAGAATTCGTTCGCCGAAAAACATGCACGTGTCAGAGGAGAAAAGATTTAAAGGATTGATTTCAATCCACCGGAAAAATACGCCAAGAAGATATGTCGGAAAGCACGCCAAATTTGATCGTGCAAAGATTGATTCATCTGTTTTGGCATGGCGGAAAAAAACGCGAGGAAGATTTCGTCCAGCGCCAATTGCCGAGTCTATATATATATAAGAAGAAGAAATTTTCTAAAAAACCCCACAAATAATCTGACAATGAAAAACCTAAAAAGGATTATTCTAAGAAAAAGAAGAAACCTTTTAAGTCAATTAGGTGTTTTCTGTGTAGGAAATTTGGCCACACAGCTGACAAATGTAAGATCGGAAAAAAACTTAATTCTCTCGATCTAGATAAAAATCACCTAGAGGAAATCTTCGAAGGATATTCTTCTTCAAAACCTTCTTCGTCAAGAGAAGAAGGACTCCAATATAATGATCTTGAATCATCCTTAGAGGAAGATTCAATCAATGTCCTAACTAAGGAAGAAGAAGAATTTCTTCTTAAGTTAGATTCTATGTCTGATTCCCAGAAATTGAGATGGTTGGAAGGAGCCAAACCTACTTCCTCAATTTCTAATAATTTAACTTATAATCTAAATAAAGTCCTTAACAGAGGCAAATCCAAAGGTCATAAGCCAGTAACGCTTAGTGATCTTCAAAGGGAAATCAATTCCCAAAAGGATGAAATCAAAGAATTAAAATTAATGCAACATAAGTTGCAACAAGAATTCTTTGAATTCAAAATGTCCAGAACAAAGTATTCAGATGAAGAAGCTGAATATGGAAGTTCTTTCGAAACTAATGAAGTATCTGGAAAAGAAGTAAATCCAGAATACTTAATGCAACTAGTAGAAGTCACTACTAGGAAATGGGTAATTCCGATTACCATTAAGATAAATGAAGAATTTATCTTAGAAACTATTGCTCTATTTGATACTGGCGCAGATTTAAATTGCATCAGAGAGGGATTAATTCCCACAAAATATTTTGAAAAAACAACTCAATCTTTAAGCTTTGCTTCCGGTAACAAATTAAACATTAGTTTCAAATTACCCAATGCAGAAGTTGTTAAAGAAAAGGTTTCCTACAATACCAGCTTCATCTTAGTTAAAAATTTAAAGCAGAATGTCATCTTAGGAACAGCCTTTATCAACTTAATTCAACCTTTCCAGGTTACCAATGATGGAATTGAAACAAATTATCTAGGGCAACTTGTCTGTTTTAACCTTGTTTCAAAACCAAAAACTAAAATGATTGATATGCTCAAACAGAACTCAGTTTTTGAGTTAAACTGTTTAATTAAAGCCAAGGAGGACCATCTATCCTTCTTAAGTGATGATTTGGAACTTCACAGGATTGAAGACCAAATCAAAAGAAACCCTGATAAGGAAAGGATTTCCAAATTAGAAAGTGAGATCAGAAATACCATCTATTGCACTTTACCCAATGCTTTCTGGGATAGGAAATCCCACTCAGTCGGATTACCTTATGAAGGTAATTTCGATTGAGTGGGATTTCCTATCCCAGAAAGCATTGGGTAAAGTGGAACAGATGGTGTTTCTGATCTCACTTTCTAATTTGGAAATCCTTTCCACAAAAAGCATTGTGGGGTTTCTGATATCAGTTGGCTCTGATACCAACTCGGGACAAGATCGAAAGAGGCACTCTCGGGATAGTGGTACCAGTTGCTAAGACTAGGGTTTAAGGGCTACCTAGCTTAACTAACTAGTTGATTCGCTAGTGTTAGAGATGAAACAGAGTATAGCAGCGGAAATAAGATTTAATGAGCCATAAACAGATAAATAGAACACATTGGAAACTAAATTGCAGAAAATAAATCCCAAAAGGCGGTAACACCTGCCGAGGGGAAATGTAAACTGCAATAAAGTAAATTGCAAAAGAACTTGACCACCACAGGTGGCAGAGCCAAGGCTAGTGGGGTGTTGTTCTTTAAATTAAATTAAAGAAATAAATAAACATAACATTTATTTATTTCAACATGGCATTAATACAGAAAAAAATAAAATAAAACATTACAAAAGAAAGGAGGTGAGAAGTAGAGAAATGGAAAGACAGAAAGGATGGAAGAAGATTAGTTAAAGGTTATAGATAGAAGGAGGAAGGGATAATCACCTAAGTATGTCTGCGTACTTAGGGTCTATGGTTCATCAACCATAGAGGACAGACTCCGGTTAGTTTTTGGGGGAGAGAGAGAGGATAGGAGTGTGTGGAAGAACTGACCGAAGGTTGGTGGCTGGACGTAAAGGAGAGGTTAGATGGAGAAGAAAGGAAGAAGAAAGGAAAGTTAAGTGTGTTTACTTTCAGAGGATTTAGGTTGCTATTAAAAATCGATGCCTTCTGAATGAGATGGCTTCATTCTTTAATAGACTTAAAATTTTACTGTTTTTACAGTAAAGGTTCTTTTTACTGTAGTGAACAGTACTTTGTCGGAAATATTACTGTTTGTACAATAATTCCCAGAGATTTTCGGTGGAAAAGTTCCACCTGTCATTCCAGCCGTAAAAGACGGTCTGGTTCATTAAGGTTTTAGGGATGACCCCATGGGTATATAGTTCCGTATATGACGGAGGAATATACATAACATTGTTCCGTATAAATACAGATATAAATACAAAAAATTGTACAGTATCTAATATTGTATTGCATTCTAGGTATTTTTTTACAATTGTAACAAAATACTTACATTTGATTCCTACAGGCTTCCTAAGTTGATGCCGTAGCAATCATCTTCATTGCTTTGTAGTCCTGCTGATGTAGAGGTGGAAGAAGCATCTTCATTAGTTCGCATTTCATCATCAGACTTCTTCAGTTGTGCCAAGGCAGCTTCCAGAACTTGCTTCATTTCGTCTGGATTTTGTGTCTTGGCCATGGATGACATTAGAAAACCCTTTTCATGTAGAAATGGGGTTTGGACATTGCCTTGAGCAAGGTGTTTCTACTTCGTCAGCCATTGATCAATTGCCGACTCCTTCACCTTGTCCCACATCTTGAAACCATCCCACCATTTGACTTTAAATCTCCTGGAGAGGACGGGTGTTTCGGTGCATCGGTCAGGCTTGTAACCGAAGAACCAAGTCATTACCCATAATATACCAATATGCATGTAGTATAACATGGTTTTGTTAAACACATGTTCATGAGCATTGGGCTCATAAACCTTGGAGAAAAGGTCAAACCCTTTTTTGGCATTCTCATGGACAATTTCCTCAATTGCCCCATATTCATCCCACCAGTGTGCAAACTAGTTGGGAAGGTTTTTAGAAGAACATTTATCAAAAAAGATCAACCAAGTATGTGACATTTTCTGATTCATTCGAAGAAAAGCATTGAACCATGCCTGCTTATAATCATAATAATTATAAACAGTCAGGTGTTGTTCCAAAGGTCTTAGCAGGTTAAGGCTAAACTTTTGGTTTACATATGGTTTGCCAGGCCAATCGCACAGGTTGATAACCTTGTGGATTCTGGGGGTTGAGTAAGAAATTACTCCATTGTTTTGAAAGTGTTTGATTGAAACAGAACCTGTTTCAACCAGAATTTTCTCATAATAATCCATATTTTTCAATGGATCATATGGAACATAAAAAACATTTTCAGGAAATATTTTCCTGGCAAAATCGAAAGGATCCTTTTCATGCATCCCTTTCTCCACAGAGAAGACATACTTGAAAATTCCTTTCACATACCATTTTTGAAAATTGTTTTAAGGGACTATTACCTTCTACAAAGGATTTGCCACCTCAGTAATGTGAACATTTTGAGATGATTTTTTAGGAATCATCTCCTTATGGTTTGCTTTAGGAGACCGTTGCTCCTCTAGAACATTGGTAATTGCCCTGATTAATTCGGGAGTAATTACCACATTAGTGTTTAAACTCACATTTCCCTCTTTGGGTTTCCTCATTAGTTTTGATGAGTCAGTCGATTCCTCATCACGTTCTTTGATCGCCAATGGCGCATTGGTTTTGAGAGCCGTAGCAGTAAGCCACGACCGGACATTTGTAAGTCCCTTACGGAGGACTTCCTTCTCCTTCCCCTTATCCCTTCTAGGAGGCATCTCCCTACAGGAATTCATGGGTCAGGAAGTCAGGAAGAGAATTTGATGTTCCTTTGATATGTTAAATGTCAAAATCAAAACAAGATAAAATAGCTTGCCATCTAGCAAAAATCTGTTTTGAAGCTAAATTGTGAACATCTTTCTCTAAAACATTTTTTGCTGCAGAGCAGTTAATTCTCAAAAGAAATTTTTGGTTTAACAAATCTCCTTGAAATTTGGAAATCGTTAAAACAATAGCTAAAATTTCTTTTTTAATTGTTGAATAATTTAATTGACATTGGTTCCAGTGTTTAGATACATACTGGACTACATTCTCATTACCATTACTGGCTTTTTGTTTTAGGATTCCACCAAATCCTATGTCAGATGCATCAGTCTCTACTATTTTAGGCAGGGATGGATCTGCTAAATGGATGCAAGGCATTTCCTTAACCCTTTGCTTGATTTGTCTGACAACCTTTGTATGTTCGTCAGACCATTCAGGTGGATTTTTCTTAAGCCTATTATGCAGAGGCTTACATAGAACATTGAGATTTCTAAAGAAATCTGCTACATAATTTAAGCTTCCTAAGAATCGCTGGAGTTGTGTTTTATCCAAGATTCTATCAAGAAACTTAGAAGCAAATTCTATAGATCTCTGAATTAGGGTTATTGTTCCATTATGAATATCAAATCCTAAGAACCTAATCCTGGTCTGGAATAAGGATATCTTAAAAGGTGATACTACTAGACCATTGTGTCTGACTTTCTAGATGAAAGTTCTAACATGTCTGAAATGTTGATTTATGTTTGGTGAGAAGACTAACACATCATCTATGTAGATAATTACTAAATCTAAATTATTAAAGATTTCATTCATTATTCTCTGAAACTCAGAGGGTGCATTCTTTAATCCAAAAGGCATGACATTCCACTCATATTGTACAAAAGGCACAGTGAATGCCGTTTTATACCTATCAGATTCTTTGATCTGAATCTACCAAAATCCAGATTTCATATCAAACTTAGAGAATACCTTGGCATTATGTATCCTACCAAGCAGATCTTTCTTATTAGGTATGGGATACCTAATCCATTTTAAGACATTGTTAAGAGGTTTATAATTAATTACCAGTCTTGGTACACCTCTTTCAATTTCTGCATTTTTGTTAACATAAAAAGCAGAGCAACTCCAAGGTGACTTAGATTTGTGGATAAGCTTTTTAGTTAATAGGTCATTGATTTCTTTCTTGCAATGTTCAAGAACACTGCTGTTCATTTGCGAAGGTCTAGCCTTTGCAGGTATATATATATATAATGATGAGACATACTCGAGAATCAACAATGGAGATCAAATATAGACAACAATTAGATTAAGACAATAACCAGCGAGAAGATTCGTCCGCCGAAAATTTCGACCAGGAAGATACGCTGGAAAGCACGAGATAAACCCATATCGTCTAAAGATCTAACTATATCAACTCCAACATATATATAGAATGAGTGAGAGCAACAATCTATGCCATATGGTAGATTAGATTAGGAAGATAGAATTAGATTATTAGAAAAAATAGATTAGAGGATTAAGAGATTAGAATTAGATTAGAGATTAGAGTAGATTTTTGTTTTTTATGCTTTTATTTATGTACTCTTTTATTATTGCTTCTAGAATTTACATGTCTATAGCTTAATTTTCTTTTATATTCGGGTATGATGAACCTTGGAATGAACATGCAATTTCTATGATTATTTAATGATTTATTTAGCATTCTTGTGATTCAATTATGTTTCTTATTGTTTTCAATTTAATAGTGATGGTATATTAGTTAAAATTTGATTTCTTATATACAGATCAAGGGATTTTATATAAGAATAAATCTAACATAATTAATAGGAGTTGAATGCAATCTTAAAGATAGGATGACATAATTCTTCCGAATTAGAGTGGAACCTAATAGTGAAATTCATATATCAAATATAATGCAATTTTAGAGGTTCTAATTAGGAAGAGATTCCAATTAATCAATCTAGAATTAGGAATTAGTATGACTTAAGAGAGCTATTAGTTCAATTTAAGAACAAACAAAGCATTTACTAAGTTTACATTAGATTTATTCATTTACTATAACTAGCAAACATAACCAATAAACATGGTAAACACATAAATGGAAGAGTGGTTTTGTGTTCTACTTATCTATAATTATCAAGTTTCTTAAAACCTATCAAGAAATAGTAATTGATTTTTAGTTCTACTCTACAACAAGACCTAAGCTTCATTAGGTCGTTCAACTAAGAATTAGCCTTCTATTTCTCCTTTCCTAAGCTCTATTGTAAGTAATACTAACTTAGAATTGGAATAAAATTGAAATAGAATGACTAAAGGAATGTTCTTAAACAATACAGTCGTGTGTATGACTATATAAAAGAACACAGGTAGGAACATGGTCGTGTGCATGGCTATATACCATACTATACACAAAGTTTACTTAGCACGCCTAAGCATACAGTCATGTACTTGGTCGTATACTTTAACATGAGCAAGTAAACACCCCTGTTCCTGGCCATGTATAGCCCATCTTACTAATTGCTCTTCACGTTCTTCACAAGTAAGTACACGACCGTGCACCTTGACCATATATCCCTTTGAACCTCACAAACTCACCAATCTCAACCCCATTCGACCCTTTCTCCATCCCATTTCTCACTAATCAATTAAAAACTCTAATTCCCACATAAAATCTACTTAACTACATGAATTTAAGCATAATTGAAATGCTTACTTGTCTTGATTTGAATCCACAACGTAAAATGTGTTTGATCCAACAACTTTGACATCCAAAGTGAAATGTCTAGAAACCCTAAATTTTCACAATACTATGTCTTAAATGAGTTCCTGTCAGAACAGATAACATGCAGAATCATTAATTTGATAAATGTACTTACCTTCGCAATCACACTTTGATTCAAGAATCCATTTGTAGTTGAAGTGTGGCTTAGGATGAATTAGGGTTTTCTACAACATAAGGGTCTATGTTGACAATAAAAAAGAAAAGTGTCAAGTAAGGTTTCTATTTGGCTTATATAGCCCGTTGCCAAAAAGATCAAAATGCCCTCATTTAAAATTTTTTAATTACCTAAATGCCCTTCCTTTTAAACATTATTGTATTTTATTTTCTTCTATATTTTACATTCTTCCTCCATTATAAAAACTTTTGTCCTTGAAAGTTACCTATATCTAGGACGAGTTCTAGATATTTTCATTGCATCTACTCTTCTAGTTTCCAAGTTCTTTCACATTATGTATAGTTACTCTATTGTACTTTAACATAAGGGACTATCCTTCATCTTAATATCTAATCCTTAATGTCTATGATGTGGATGGGTCGTTCCACGGTAATAAGATTTGGTTATACATCCACAAGTTCAAGAGCTATGACTTGGTCCAAGTTTGCTACAAGCTTCCGTAACATAGATATATGAAAAACATCATGTACTCCCGCCAAGTTAGGTGATAAGGCTAACCTATAAGCAACATTACCAATTTTCTCCAAAACCTCAAAAGGACTAACATACCTAGGATTTAATTTTTCCTCTTAAACCAAATCGAACAATGCCTTTAGTTGGTGACATCTTCAATAACACATGATCCCCTACTTTGAATTCCAATGGGCATTGCCTCCTATCAGTGTAACTCTTATGGCGACTTTAAGCCATTATCATCTTCTGTCTAATTAACTTCACTTTATCCATAGTCTCTAGTACCAATTCAAAACCCAACACCTTTCTTTCTCCTACCTCATCCTAGTGCAAAGGTGACTTACATTTCCTTTTGTATAAAGCTTCATATGACACCATCTAAATTGTTGCCTAATAGCTATTATTGTAAGCAAATTCAACTAGAGGAATGCGTTCATCCCAATTTCCTCCAAAATCTAAAACACAAGCCCGTAACATATCTTCCAGAATCTGTATAGTCCACTCTAATTACCCATTTGTCTAAGGATGGAAAGTTGTGCTGAACTGCAATTTGGTGTGCAGAGCTCTATATAGGCTTCTCTAAAATCTACCTACAAATCTAGTATCCTGATAAAAAACAATTGTCACCAGGACTCCATGAAGCCTAACTATTTCCTTGATGTATAACTTTGCTAGTTTACCTAGCGTACAACAAATACTAATGCATATAAAATGTGCTGATTTAGTTAATCTATCCACTCCTACCCATACAATTTCATTCTGTTCTTTAGTTTAGGAAGTGTAGTAACAAATCTATGGTTACGTGCTCCGATTTACGTTCTAGTACAGGTAAAGGTTGCATGCCCTATTGACCTTTGATATTCTATTTTAATCTATTGGCATCTCAAACACTTAGAAGCAAAGTTTGCTATTTCCCGCTTTATATTCTTCCACCAATAATAGGCCTTTAAATCTTGGTACATTTTAGTACTCTCAGGGTGAATTAAGTACCCAGAGTGATGTGCTTCTCTTAAATGTCATTCTTCAACTTTGTTAACCTTAGTACACATGTCCTGGTTCCATATCACAAAACTCCCTCTTGATCAATCATAAATCCATGTGCCTTCCCTTGTTCCATCTTATGTTTAATTTCTAACATACCTTTATCTTCTGGCTAAGGTGCTTTAATTGTATTTACTATAGTTGACTGGATGCACAAACTGGCGACTCTTGCTCCTACCTCCTAAGTAACTACTTCCAATTCCAACCTTCACATTTCTTTAAGCAGTGGCTTCTGTGAAGTAAGTAATGTAGCTAAGTTACCCTACCACTTCATGTTGAGGGCATCTGCTACCACATTCACCTGTATGAAATGATACTATATTTTTTAGTCATAGTCTTTAATTAATTTTAGTCATCTCCTTTGTCTTATATTTAAATCCTTCTTAGTGAAATGGTACTTCAAGCTTTTATGATATGTGAATACTTTGCACTTCTCTCCATATAGATAATGTCTCCAAAGTTTTAATGCTAAGGCTACTACTACGAACTCCAAATCATTGGTAGGGTAGTTTCTTTCATACAGCTTTAGCTGGTGAGAAGCATAAGCAATAACCTTTCCATTTCACATAAGAACATACCATAAACCTTAGCTAGAAGCATCACTGAATATTGTATACTCCTTTCCACTTTCTAGTAAAGCTAGGACCAATGCTAAGTTTAATCTTTCTTTCAACTTTATGAAATTTTCTTCACAGTGGTCATCCCATTCAAACCTCACACTCTTTTGAGTTAATCTAGTCAACAGTGTAGCTATCTTAGAAAGTCCCTCTACAAAACGCCAGTAGTAGCCTGCTTATCCCAAAAAGCTCCTAACTTTAGTCATTGTCTTGGGTCTTGGGTAATCTATCACTGCCTTTAGTTTCTTAAGACCCACTACAATACCATCTTTGTTAACTATGTGTCCTAAAAAAGAAATCTACTCCAGCTAGAATTCACATTTTTTAAAAATTTGCACATAACTTCTCGGCCTATAATCTCTCCAATACAACACTTAGGTGCTCTTCATGCTCTTCTTTACTTTTTGAATATATCAGGATATCATCAATAAATATCGCCACAAATTTATCCAAGAAATCCCTGAACACCCTATTCATCAAATTCATGAAAGCAGTTGGAGCATTTGTCAACCGAAGGGCATTATCAAGAATTCATAATGCCCATATCGGGTTCTAAATGCATTCTTCTATATATCTCCTTCCTTTATCTTCAATTGATGGTAACTCAACCTTAAGTCAATCTTTGAAAATACTTGAGCCCCTTATAGTTGATAAAAAAGGTCATCTATCCTAGAGAGTGGATATTTGTTTTTTATAGTGGCCTTATTCAATTCTCTATAGTCTATACACATTCTTATGCTACTATCCTTCTTCTTTACAAATAAGATGAGAGCTCCCCATGGTGACACATTAGGCCTAATGAATTTCTTATCTAATAATTCTTCTAATTTTGTAGGTGCCATCTTATATGGAGCCTTAGATATAGGGGTTGTTGATGTTGACCGTAATCACACAAATTTAAAAATCCCTTTTCTATGACCCTCTGTTACGATCAAATAGGCAAGTGCACCTATCGATTGTAATAGTATAGAATTGTATTCGGGTATTGTATCCTCAGGGATCAGCAAGTACTAATAATAACTCTAAACCGACTATCTAACCGCACAAATTCGAGAGGTTCAGTTTAAATTAAAAACACTTAACAAAACCTATAGCAATTAAAAACAACACAATAACTTGATTACTAAATCCGATAATTAAGAACATACCCTACCCTTACTACTCCTCTAATTATCATGTAACTTTACCCTTTTTATAAATCCATTAACGAGCAATGGTTATCTCTGAATCACGGAGTATCTAACACTAAGCCAATGTTCTTCCCAGATTCATTAGCTCTTAACCCTAATCGTATTGATAAAGATTCCTCTTTTATCAAAATCAATTAGAATTGCATTAACACTCTTGAACCCTCAATTAGGTCGAATTATCTAATTCAATCTAATACGGAAAATTCATGTTCTCTATCCCTAGATTACATACGAATCCCTTTATTCATACATGATCTATTCAAACAAGAGATTTTCCAATCAACTTCTAAGAAATCAATGCAAACTCAATGCTGGTCATACATCAAATTAGCAACACTACATGAACAACATGAATAAATTCAGAGAATTCCACTATTCATTAACTATGCAATAAATCCAATGTTACATGACAATTAGAGTTCGTAAGGTTCGGGTATGAAATAAATTAGCCACTCATGATTTTCAAGATACAACTCAATGAAGATGAAAAACCCGTGTACATAAACCCTTTGGAAGAGAAGGATGAATCCGTTGATGTTGCTTTTCCCTTAGATAAGCTTTCCCCCCGTCTCTTCCTCTTCTTTCTTTTCTCGTTTTTTCTATCTCCTTCAGGTGTCTCTCTGCCTTCTCCCCTTAGGAACTCAATGAGAATATATATATATATATATATAAGCATGGAAGCCCAAAAATCTCCTATAACGGCTGACTTTTTTCAAGCATACGGTCTCGACACACGGGTTATGCACGATCGTGCCTTTGAGTAGTGTCAGTAAAACCCACGCGAATAACACACGGCCGTGTCTCAAACCGTGTACTCAACCGTGTGTGCTTCTGTGGATGTTTCAAGCTCAACACACGGTCATGCCTTAAACCTTAAACTCGACCATGTGTGCTTCTGTGGGCGTGTTTCCTTGACACACGGCCGTGCTCTTCCCCTGTTCCTTCCAACAAGCATTTTTCTTCATGTATTCTTCTTCGATCTCAATCCAAGTCGATATCTCCTCTCAAAATAGTGGTCCTCATCCCTGAAACTGAAATATTTATCTTTTAAGTATCAAAATTCTTTAAGATATCATCAACTTATCACACAAATAACTAGCATTCATCTAAAATATAAGTGTTAATTTATACTTATCAAACTCCCCCACACTTAAGCGTTTGCTTGTCCTCAAGCAATAAAGCTAAAGAAAAACCAAGGACAAGATTTTCATTAACTTAGCAATCAAGAATTTCTTTTTGCATCATTGATTCTCATAGTTTACCCCCATAATATGCAGTCTCTACTCAATCCCATGATTAGTTGTTTACAAGATACAAATACCAGAATTCTCAAGGCTAATCCAAGTGACTTAATCTAGTACTCTCATCATTTAAACACAAATTCCCAAAAGTGAAATCGAACATAGATCAATGCCAGTAGTGTAAAGTATACTTCCCTCTTAACTACTCCTATAAGCAATGCAATAAGGAGTAAAGACATGTTGTATCCACTTATCTCCTAGATTTTTTTTCTTTCCTTTAGTCCTTTTAAATATAATTGGGAAATTTTCCATTAAGTACTTAACTTAGTTAACCGACTCATGTAACAAATTTTCAATCGATAATCTCGAGCTCATCACTCAAGTTAACAGACGTTATCCCCTCAGCGTAGAAGGCGTCCCTCGGATTTACTTGTTCGAGTCAAGTCAACTATCTATTTTCTTTAACTTTTCAACTAAAATGGTTTCCTTGGTCAGTAAGTCCCAGACCAAATGATCTTAGGCTACTAGGTTTTAAGATATCCCTTCGAACCTCTACCATCTCAATTAATTAATTTCAATTACAGCTCAATTAAGTTCAGTTTCCTCGGACTTTTCTCACGACCCTTGTAGCGAGCTTTCAGCCATTGATCCCGAGTTCATCACCCAAGTCAATAAATGTTATTCCCTCAAGAGGTCACCCCTCAGGCTTAATTACTCGAGTCAATGAAGCCCACTTCTGAACTTTTTTTCTCTTTTTTTTTTTTTCAAAGTTCTCAATTCCAATAATTACGAAAAGGAATCACCAAGTTACAAGTATCCTCTACTCCTTTACTCAGAATTGCATAACTCACATTAATGGCAAAAGAAAGAGCATACTAAACCTACTAAAGATCTTAATTCACTCTCAATTCTTGAAATAACTGCTTAAACAACAAGTAATTCTCTTCACTTGGATTTCAACTTGTAATTCTAGCAAAGTATTTATAAAACAAGATAAGAGAGTAAACATTTACAAAATTCCCAAGAATTTTCAGCACAGTAAGTAATATAACGAAATCTCAGCAATTATTGATTGTTAGTAATTATCTTAAGTGGGGAAACTTTATAATTTTGATTCATTAACACTTATATTCCATGCTTCTTATCTTAGTTTCCTCCCCCTCACTTAGATTTAGACATTGTCCCCAATGTCTATATTGAACTACACAAAAAGGGAAAAAAATGGAAATAAAAAAGAAACTGGAAATAAAAGAGAAGGAGAAAGGAGACTCCCCTAGATCAATATCAGAATCGCGCATTCAGCATCCACTTTTGTAGAAGAACTCAAATCAATATCATTCATGCGCACAGAACCATGAGTTCTTGAAAAGAACTCCATATATTTATTCTCCCCAATCTTGTCATGCATCTAAAGTCATGTACTTCATTAATTTAACAAAATCTCTGAAATGAAAAACCAAAGAAAAGAAAAAAAAATAAAAGAATAAAGAAAGAATAATAAAAGCATCCATCCCTGTTTTAATGCAAAGTCTTGACAAAAAGAAAACATAAAATCCTACAAAAGGGATTCAAAGAGTTAAGCTTTCAATCCATATCCCCATTGTCCGAATCATCTCGATGTCCGCCTTCTTCCTGTCGAAGAGAAGAACCTGGGACTCGTGTATGTGGATCGACCCGGAGTCCTCATCGCTAGAACAGTTGCAAGACGCGAAGTCTATCCCAAGCGTCTCACCCAGCTTGGTAAAACAGTTCCGAAGGAATCGTTTTAACTTGTTCTGCTTCTTCATCATCCTCTGTTGCTCCTCCTACATGGACTGAACCTTAGTAGATAATTCCTAAAGAAGCTCAGCTGATGACCTCCTTGCTCTTGGTTCCTGTGGCTCATCCTCTTGAATCTCAGCCTCTTCACAAGCATTCAATTGAGCCATCACATTCTGAATATCAAAGTTCTCACACTTTTTTCCTCCAGTTGCTGTCAAGCTAAATTCTAAAAGGTCACGGCATAACAATTCCTGCATAGAACTCATCACAGACATATCAACACAGTCAATAGCATAGCAAGAATCATTAGCGCTTAAAGATAGTTTTAGAGTTGCTGGGATTGTCACAGTCAACTCATCTTCACCCACTCTTAAAACCAGTTTCCCATCAGCAACATCTATCACCGCTCATGCAGTAGCAAGGAATGGTCTTCCCAAGATTAGTGGGACCTCTACATCTACATCCATGTCTAAGATAACAAAGTCAACAGGAAAAATGAACTTTTCTACCTTTACTAGGACATCTTCTATAATTCCTCTAGGGAATTTGATCGAGCGATCAGCCAGCTGCAAACTTATCCTTGTAGGCTTTAGCTCACCAAGTTTGAGCTTCCTAAACAGTGAATATGGCATCAAGTTTATACTTGCCCTAAGGTCTGCCAAGGCTCTCTCCACAGGTAGTTCACCAATTAGGCATGGAATAGTAAAACTGCCTGGATCATTGAGTTTCTTAGGCAACTTATTCTGCAAAATAGCTAAACATTCTGCTCCAATGACTGCAGTAGAAACCTCTTCTAGCCGTTTCTTGTTCAATAGCAAATCCTTCAAGAACTTTGCGTACCTGGTGTCGAGTCTAATTTTTGAATTCCCATTCCTAATCCGATCTAAAATAGACCCTATGCTCATCTAATCTAGATCCTCGACTTGAGTTAGGAATTTCGTTTGATTTTTGGAGTCGCCACCCAACTGTTGTTAGGAAGATTGAATTAAGACTAAAGGAGCGGATTAGTCTTAATTTGGACCACTAGTCGTCGTTCTTTCCTCTTCTCGTTTTTTTGTGAAAAGAGGAAAAGGGAAAACCAGAGCTTCTAAGTCCGGAGGCTAACCTATTAAAACCTTTACGGTTACCACCTAATCTCCCAAAATTATTTATCTTTAGAAATGTGTTTCATTTTGTGTTTCTGTTACTTTTTATTATGTTTGAGAATTATTTTGAGAAAATGATTTTTCTTTATTTTAGGGGTTGACCCGAATGGGTGCCTACGTACCTGCTATTCAGGATCAAACAAGCCGTAGTTCGCTTTTCTGAAAAAACTTTAGGTTTGTTGGTAAATTTTAATTTTGAAATTTCTTATGATTTATGTTCTTAACATTTTTGGGATTTTTCTAAAACTTCTAAGCCTAAGCTTTGATTTTATTTTGAAAATGATTTTTTTTTTTTTTGGGAAAACATCAATTTTGGATTTATTTGAAGAAAAAGATTTTTCTAGGTGCTAAAACTTAATTTTTCTTCTATTTTCATAATTTTTAAATTTTTATTAATTTTCATGATTTTTGTGATTTTTTATAAGTTTTTGTGATTTTTTATAAATTTTTGTAATTTTTATGCTAGAACATTTTATCCTAAGTTATTATCTATCCTATTTTGAAATCTAAAGTTTTATTATTATTTTTCCTAATCTTTTTATTATTTTATTCTATTTTTTTTATTTTTTTATTCTTTTATTATTTTTTTTACATTTTATTTATTTTATTATTTTTTTACATTTTTCTTAATTCTAGAAAAATCTAATTTCTACATTTTTCCTATTTATTGAAAATATAAACAAATAAATAAATAAATGGCTAACAAAATAATAATAATAAATAAATTCGGAATAAATAAATAAACCAAATAAATTAATTAAAATAAAAAAATCCGAAAAAATCCGATTTACCTGGATCCGGGTCGGTGCGCGGGTCAAATCGGGTCGGATCGGATCGGGTCGGATATGTCGGAGACGGCGGCGGGATTGGCTCGTTCACGACGTTCCGGCGGTCGTTTGCGGCGGGTGAAGTGTCGAATCCTAGCTTCTTGAGGGTGCTGAATCCGATGGTGGTGGTGGCTTACTCCCAGATCGCCTCCTAGCGGTTGCTCCAACTCCGATCGATGGTCTCGGCTTCAAGTTCCTCCGGCGTACTCCGATTCACTCCTTTCTCTCTCTTTCTCTCACTTTTTCTTCGTGTTTCTTCGTGCTCTGGCTTCCTCCTGTTCTCCTCTATTTATAGGCACCTCGAACTCCTCTTGGATAAGCTCGAATCGGCCGATTTAGATAAACCCATATTTTTCCGTTTCTTAGATTCGATTTTATCCCGGCGATTTGATGTTAATCTCTTGTGTTCCTTTGGTTTATCTGATGGATTTGGCCTTATCTCGACTTTAATCTAGAAGATTAAAAAGAAAACGGCCGATTTCGCCTTCGTCGGACTTCTGTCGGATTTTTTCCTCCGACTGGGCTCGCGAAGAAGACGATCACGCGCGACGCGCGTGACTTCCCTCGGCCAATCACATGCTGCCACGTGGCAGCTCCAGGGAAAAGAACGAAAAATTTTTGCCGAGCGCCTGCGGGGGGATTCGAACTCGCGACCTTCAGCCTTCACACGGTTCCCAGGCGCACACACGAGCCAGCTGAGCTGGCCCAATTTCCCGATTTTATTTACATCGCAAATTGTACATATGCGATGCAATTTTTTTATTTTTTTGTATTTTTTGAAATTTCAAAAATTTGTAAAAATTATTTATTATTCATTATTGCTATTTCTAAAATCATTTTTCAAAATTGAAGTGTTTTCCTATTTATTTTCATTTTTTGAATATTTTTATTATTTATGCTAATTTAAGGAAAAATTGGGAAAAATTAGGAAAAATTGAAAATTTATTATTATTGAAAATTATTGATTCCTAGGGCAAAAATGGGGTGTTTACACCTAGGCATCTGCGCAAAAACTTCCACGAACGGTATATTAATATGCAATTGTTTAAACAAATCTAAAAACTTACCAAAGTGTTCTTACTCTTTATCTTTTTTTTCAAGTGGCTCGGATATGGAATTAGAGACTTGTAAGGCTGAACTGTTGATGTCTTGGCTTTTCCTAGATCTTCCTCCTTATCAAGCTCCTTTTCCTTACCCTTTGTAATAGCTTGTTCCTCTTTAGCAACCTTGTCTTGTCTAACCTTAACCTCTTGTTCTTGTACAACCCCAGGCACTCCAATGGTGTCAGAATGCAATTCCCTTCCACTCCTAAGGGTCACTGCCTTCACCAACTCCCTTGGATTAGGTTCCGTGTTCCCAAGTAAGGACCCTTGTGGTCTCTCTGATAACATTTTTGCGATCTATCCCATCTGGTTTTCCAAATTGTGAATGGAAGCCTCGTGATTTCTTAAAGCAGTATTTGTTGCTTGCTGGCGTTGCTTTGAGGTTTGAATGAACTTGGAAATCATATCCTCCAAGTTGGACTTCTTTTCAGTAAAGGTAGTGGAGGAGGCCTTTGGAATCCAGGTGCAGGTGCATTTCCCCGAGGAATTGGTGGATTACTCCTTGAAAAATTAGGGTGATTACGCCAGCCTGGATTATATGTGTTGCTGTAAGGGTTGTTCTGAGATCACACAGGATTGCTAACATAATCAACTTGCTCCATATAATCATGAGCCACTGATGTGATTGATTGCTCAACTGGAAAATATTGCGGTGACTGAGATATTGCCATCCCATCAACCTTTTTTGCTAGAGCATCAACCTTTGCTACAAGAGTGGTCATCATTTCAACTTCATAAATCCCTACTGCTCTTTGCCTTGTCTTTCCATGACTCCACTAATGGTTATTCTTTGCCATGTTTTCAAACAGCTGTAGAGACTCCTCAGGAGTCTTCACATTAAGTGTACCACCACCAGCAGCATCAATGGTTTTTTGCGTTAGATAATCAAGCCCATTATAGAAGGTGGAGACTTGTAACCAATTGGGCATCTGATGATGTGGGCACCGCTTGAGCAATTCCTTAAACCTTAACCAAGATTCATGAAGGGGCACATTATCCATCTGAGTAAACAATGTGATATCATTTCTCAGTTTGGTCATTTTAGAAGGCGGGAAGTAGTAGTCCAAGAATGTTTCCGCCAACTAGGCCCAAGTTATGATGGAGTTCCGATCTAAGGAGCCAAACCACTGCCTTGCTTTTCCCCTCAATGTGAAAGGAAAAAGACGCAACTTCAAAGCTTCATTTGTCACCCTGTTTTGTTTAACTATTTCACAGATGTCTAGAAACATCTGGATGTGAGCATGGGGGTCCTCATCAACTAAACCATTGAACTGGCATTGATTATAGATCATGTTCATTGTAGAGGCTTTGACTTCAAAATTGTTGGCGTTTATTGCAGGTCTGACTATACAAGATCCCATGCTATCCAATGTAGGTCAGGCATAATCAACCATCGTTCGGCGTTAATCTGCCATTTTTGCAACTGAATTCTCACCCTCTCTAGAATGCAATTCCTCTTCACCTAATTGCTGATTTTCAAAAACTAGATTTCCCACAGCTTGTTCAAAGGCACTCCTCAACCTTCTTCTGGATGTCCGCTCAATCTCTGGATCAAAAGCAAAAAGTTTGGATGAAGAGCTCCTTGTCATAAACCAAAAAGAAAATCAAGGGAATACAAAAGAGTGAATGTAACACAACAAATTCTAAAGAATAAATGGTTAAAGTAGTCAGCATTGAGCTTTCTTAATATCGCTGATCCCCGGCAATGGCGCCAAAAACTTGATGTTGACCGTAAGCACACAAATTTAAAAATCCCTTTTCTATGACTCTCTGTTACGATCAAATAGGCACGTGCACCTATCGATTGTAATAGTATAGAATTGTATTCGGGTATCGTATCCTCAGGGATCAGCAAGTACCAATAATAACTCTAAACTGACTATCTAACCGCACAAATTTGAGAGGTTCAGTTTAAATTAAAAACACTTAACAAAACCTATAGCAATTAAAAATAACACAATAACTTGATTACTAAATCCGATAATTAAGAACATACCCTACCCTTACTACTCCTCTAATTATCATGTAACTTTACCCTTTTTATAAATCAGTTAACGAGCAATGGTTATCTTTAAACTGTAGAGTATCTAACACTAAGCCAATGTTCTTCCCAGATTCATTAGCTCCTAACCCTAATCGTATTGATAAAGATTCCTCTTTTATCAAAATCAATTATAATTGCATTAACACTCTTGAACCCTCAATTAGGTCGAATTATCTAATTCAATCTAATACGGAAAATTCATGTTCTCTATCCCTAAATTACATATGAATCCCTTTATTCATGCATGATCTATTCAAACAAGAGATTTTCCAATCAACTTCTAAGAAATCAATGCAAACTCAATGCTGGCCATACATCAAATTAGCAACATTACATGAACAACATGAATAAATTAAGAGAATTCCACTATTCATTAACTATGCAATCAATCCAATGTTACATGACAATTAGAGTTCGTAAGGTTCGAGTATGAAATAAATTAGCCACTCATGATTTTCAAGATACAACTCAGTGAATATGAAAAAACCGTGTGCATAAACCCTTCGGAAAAGAAGGATGAATCCGTTGATGTTGCTTTTCCCTTAGATAAGCTTTCCCCCCGTCTCTTCCTCTTCTTTCTTTTCTCGTTTTTTCTATCTCCTTCAGGTGTCTCTCTGCCTTCTCCCCTTAGGAACTCGATGAGAATATATATATATAAACATGGAAGCCCAAAAATCTCCTGTAACGGTTGACTTTTTTCAAGCACACGGTCTTGACACACGGCTTATACACGGTCGTACCTTTGAGTAGTGTCAGTAAAACCCACGCAAATAACACACGGCCGTGTCTCAGACCGTGTACTCAACCGTGTGTGCTTCTGTAGATGTTCCAAGCTCAACACACAGTCGTGCCTTTAACAGTGTATTCAACCGTGTGTCCTTCTATGGGCGTATTTCCTTGACACACGGCCGTGCTCTTCCCCTGTTCCTTCCAACAAGCATTTTTCTTCGTGTATTCTTCTCCGATCTCAATCCAAGTCAATATCTCCTCTCAAAATAGTGGTCCTCATTCCTAAAACTGAAATATTTATCTTTTAAGCATCAAAATTCTTCAAGATATCATCAACTTATCACACAAACAACTAGAATTCATCTAAAATATAAGTGTTAATTTATACTTATCAGTTGTGCCTGACTTCAAGTCTCTACAAAACTCAATTTCTCTATCTGATAGTAACCCTAATAAATCATTAAGAAATACATCAGCACACATGTTTATTATTAGCACTCCTTTAAGCTCCACCTCACTACTGGCTTCCGTTGTTATAGTAGCCAATCTACTCTTGCTCCATAATTCATATGTTGGTAAACCCATAGGTCTTTCCACTTCTAACTTAAGATTGATAGGATCTTCATCAGGAAAAGCGAAATAAACCATCAAGTGATGACAATTTATGGTGGCATGAAATTTGACAACCAGTTCGCTCCTAAAATAACATCGAAATTAAGCATATCCAAAATAAATAGATCAACTGGCATCACCCACCCTTGAATCTCAATCTTGACATTTCTACATATTTTTCCTAATTCTCTTCCTACTATTATTCAAAGGATCCTCTAAGTCTTCAAATATCATTTCACACTTATGTAGAAACACCTTAGATATACAAGAATGTGTTGCACCAATATTAAACAATACATATGCACTAGTATCGTGTACTAAGAGCATATCTACCACTGTGTCCTGGTCTACAAGGCCTTAGTTTTGCTATTGTTGAAGAGCAAATACACAAACTGGAGCTCTTTACCTAGGACCAATACTATGGGGTCTACTTGCCTGTGCTCACCCTTAGGGTCACATTGCTTATGGTGCTTATATTAGTTGAGGTGTTGTCACTACTTGGCCACTTATGGTTTCACATTCAAAAGCCTTATGACCTCTTTGCTTGCAATTGTAGTAGAAAGTCTAAGAAATAGCTTTCTCTATATATTTTCTGTTGTAATGTCCTATCTTATCACAAGAAAAGCATGCCCCTTCTAACCAACTACACTTATGCAAATCATGAGGTCCCAAACACCTACGACATCTTTTCCCTACCCCTACTTATGGAAGTGGAGGCAATGCTACAAGCATTGACCTAGCTTGAATAGGTCTAGGCATGAAAGCCACAAGTCTGGCTTGATATACTACTGGCCTCTTTCCTTTCTTTGCATATGTAGTATTCAAGGCAAGACTTTCCTCTAAAGCAATTCTCGACCTATGGGACAACTACTTCTTTGTTCTCTTCTAGCTCTGCTCCATGAATTTAGCTTTATAGATGACCTCTGCATAGGTAGGTAATTAGAAAGACCCCATCTCATGCTAGAGCTTAGGCTCTACCTCTTACAAACCTTCTAACCTTAGAGGCATCATCTATATGGACTGCTTCAGGCAAAAATTTTATCAGCCAATTCATCTCTACTTCATTTTCTTCCACCATTCGATTAACTTGTTGACAATTAGAGTATACGGCCTCCATTTTGTCTCTAATGCTACTAGGGAAATATTTTTTATAAAATAGTTTCTCGAACCTCTACCAATGGACAAGTGCTCCTATTAGCCTGGAAACATTAGCCCATAAATCTATAGCTAACCCTTTTAGCATAAAGGTTATGTAATCTACTTTTCTATCCTCTGGCACCCTGAAGGCAATAAAAGTCTTTTCAATTTCTATTATCTAATGTTTAGCTTCTACTAGATCGTCAACTCTTGGGTTAAATTCCTTTGTCAACCGAACAAACTCATCTAGCCTAAATTGGTCCTCTATAGGCCTAGCAAATCTCATGGCCTTTTGCTACTACTGTGTTATCATCCCCACCAAGGCATTCACGGTTTCTAGCAATTGAGCAGTCGTGTTGATGGCCTAAGCTAGAGCTCCCTACTAAGGTGGGTCCTGGGGGATACCTTTCATTTGAAGCATCTCTATCCCGTCCAACGCCAAATGAGTCAAGTCCTGTAATCCTTCTAAGAGGCATTATATTTAAGAGGAAGCAATCAATTAAACCTGAGAGTTAGAGTTAATTAAAAAGTTAGTAATGGTATATACCTACATATACATAGATCTACACACACACACACACACACACATATATATATATATATGTAAAATAGAGATTTAAAAGAAACTGCAAATAAAGATAACAATTAAAGTAAAATAAATTCCTGAACAAAAACAATCAACTTATAATTTCACCCACTCTCTTCGTATCTCACCGTCCTACATATTCAATGCCTAATTCATCTAAAGATCACCACCTACTTTCTACTGATTGAAGCTTATACCTACCAATCATTAACCTAGTACCTAAGAATCTTCAAACAACCTATACTCTATTGATCAAAACTTAAGCTCCAATACCACTTACGCTGTAATGCCTCAGAATTTTGGAACCATACAACCCACCATTTGTCCCTATTGGATAAAGACATACAAACACTTCTACTACTCCTATTCTTCACCCTGTTCAACTCCATTATACATTAAATAACTGTAACTTCAATAATTTAAAGGAATGACTTACGAGCAAATTATTCCAATCACTGTTAATTAAGAAAATGTACCTTAACCTTTAATCCACATACCATTGTAAACTTCCATCAACATATAATTAATAGACATGTTTATTAGCTTATAAACAATTTCTAAACTTCTTAAGTTACTCATCTCCATAATAATAATGGTAACCTCCTTCATTCTCGTCCTAGTAATAGTAAACTACATTCCCATACTCATCATATTCAACATACTTGTCGTACTCACCTACAGTTGAAAAAGAAATAAGATGAGCCTAAGCCCAGTATGTAAATACCCAAACACATGCGCATGTCACAACAATACAAATTGCATATGTACATAATACAATAAATACTTAACAATCAATCACTTACTTATCTTTCATTAATCAACAATTAACATAGGGATACTCATGACCCCACCACTCTTTTTCTTATTTAATTTAAGTGTCATAAACCTAGGTTAGAAACTATCACCTCCAATCCTAACTTTCTAATGGTATCGAGAACTGCCACCTCTAACCCCAATACCCCTAAAATCTACCCTAAATCATTTCAGTAAATAACTCCACTAAGGATAACACCGTATACCGATCATTGGGGTGCCCTCTAAGGATCTACCACCTCTAGCCCCTAGGTCAAGCTACACAGAAGCAACAAACAAGGCATTTACCAAGTTTACATTAGATTCATTCATTTACTATAACTAGTAAACACAACCAACAAGCATGGTAAACACACCTAGAAGAGTGGCTTTTGGTTTCGTTTGTAATTACCAAGTTCCTCAAAGCCTATCAAGAAACAGTAATTGATTCTTAGTTCTACTTTACAACAAAACCTAAGTTTCATTAAGTCATTCAACTAAGAATTAGTCGTCTAATTCTCCTTCCCAAGCTCTATTGTAAGGAATACCGACTTGGAATTAAGATAAAATTGCAATAGAAGGACTAAATGAATGTTCTTAAACAACATGGTCGTATGTGTGACCATGTAGAAGAGCACGAGTAGGAACACAATCATGTACATGGCCATATACCTTATTATACACAAAGTCTACTTAGCACACCTAAATACATGGTTGTATACTTAGCCGTGTACTTTAACATAACTAGGTATACACTTGTGTACCTAACCGTGTATAACCCATCTTATCAATTGCTCTTCACATTCTTCACAGGTAAGTACACAACTGTACACCTTGGCTATGTACCCCTTTGAGCCTCACAAACACACCAATCTCATCCAGCCCTTTCTCCATCCCATTTCTCACTAATCAACTAAACACTCTAATTCCCACATAAAATCTACTTAACTTCATGAATTTAAGCATAATTGGAATGCTTACTTGTCTCGATTTGAATCTACAACTTAAAACGTGTTTGATCCAGCAACTTTGACATCCAAAGTAAAATGTCTAGAGCCCTAAATTTTCACAATGCTATATCTTAATCAAGTTCTTGTTAGAATGGATAACTTGCAGAATCATTAATTTGATAAATGTACTTACTTTTGCAGTCACACTTTGATTCAAGAATTCTTTTATAGTTGAAGTGTGGCTTAGGATGAGTTAGGGTTTTCTACAATATAGGGATTTACGTTGACAATAGAAAGAAAAGTATCAAGTAGGGCATCTATTTGGCTTATATAGCCTTTTTTTTTTTAAAGACCAAAAATACCCTTATTTTAAAATTCTTAATTATTTAAATGTCCCTCTTTTAAACATTATTTTATCTCATTTTCCTTTCTTTTGTATTTTACAATTTTCTTTTAAAAGTCAACGTCTTTTTTATTTTTCCTATTATTTCTTCCTCTCTCTTTTTTTAATTATTTCCCCATTCTTCCTTTTTTTTCTGGCTTCTGTCTCTTTTTCTTTTTTTCTTTTTTTTTTCTGTTCTTTTCAGTCAATAAAAATGATTATCGGGAACAGAATTTCTATGGCCCGAACATTATTATTTTTTCTCGGAACCAATAAAAAATTTTACTAAAGAGTTGTGGTTTAAAAGGCACATAATAGGTCCCTTGACTAAACAAAAGATGATGGACAATTCGAAAGTGATGCTTTATATAGTTTCATGAACTAGGAATGAATGCAATTTGCAATTGTTTTTTTATGAGAGTTCTGCATGTGTAAGAATTAAAAAGGGAAAAGTAAATGGAAAGTTCTAAAACTTGGCAGCAACCTACTTTAAGGATCCGTAATGAAATTGTATAACTTAGGGGGTGGGGGGGGGAGAGGAGAAACACACTTTTTATTTTTAATTACATTTGTCTTCATTTGTTTTATCTACTAAAAGAAGGCACAAGTGGTGAATTAAACATAAGAGAAACGTGGCAAAGTTAATGAAAAGACTAGAGGGTTGATCAAATACCAAACTTGCTTTTTTTTTTACTTTTTTTTCCCTCTCCTAGAAAAGAAAAAATAAATAATCTCGAAATATGGAAGATTGTTATATTAGCTCTTTAAAAAAATAATAAATAAATAATAAAAAGAGAGAGAGATAAAAAATAAGAAGAAAGAAGAAGAAGAAGAAGCGTATTCAAATAATCAAATGCAACTATAGACAATTGAAATAGGAAACAGTCCTACTTTTCTAATGATTTGCTTTGATCGCTCTAAGGGAAGCCACTCGTTAAAATATACTCCAACATCTAAGCCTGAACTTTATGTTCTTTGGTGTATTGTGATCTTGTGCAATGATCGCTATGTATAGAGCTACCAGAGTTGGCAAGCACTCCCCCCCACTTCACAGAAATCACCGCTTAATTGCTTTTGTTGATGAGGTGTGCTCCATTTATCTAGACTTCATGCTCTGTTTTCCCGATAAAATCGCCACATAACTAGCGGCAAACCATTTCATCCCCCTGAGCATGACAACCAAGGTTGCTCTGCAAAGTCCTAATAAGAGCTCAAACCTATGTTTCCATGATATTTGCTTTCCACGTATAAGTATGGTTGAAAATTGATATAAAACCCGCAAATGGATCAGCTAAAGTTTTCTAAAATTATAAATCAGTGTTAGAATTATCTAGATTTTTGAAATGTCATATATCATCATAACAACATATTTTTTTGCTGTAATCCCAACCATTGATTATTCATAACAATATCCTAAGAAGATACGTTTAGGCTACTTTAAAAAGAGAATCCAAATATGTTATAAACCACATGTACTGTGCCACAGTGGCCAGGAGGAACATGAAATACAATCTTCACCCTTCATTTCAAACCTTCCTTTGTAGTATCCCCGGCTCAATCGAAGAACACTTTAGAAAGTGAAGAAAGACAAATATTTAGTGCACAGTTCCCAGATTGTTAAGGTTAGCAGACTCGAAAGCAGCAGAAGCTTAGAAGACGCTACTAATTTTTATTTCTTATTGTTGTGGGCATAACAACGAATTTACACTAATAAATTCTTTCAACATGCCTATCAAAAGAAAACTTCCTCACGTGATACAGGCAAACCTTTGAGGGCATCCCTTAGTGCATAGTAATGACTGTCACATTTATGGTCTGAAATTAGATTACTAGAGAGAACAATCCTCTGAAAGTGATGACCGGGATGCCTCCTCCAAAGGGTAAAGAACTCCCTACTTCGTATGTTCTGATCACTGCTACCACCTCCATTGTTGCACCTGTTCCTCTTGAGATAATATACAGTCCCTGGCACAAATAACTCGGGGGGTATATTTCCATCTTTTCTAGCTATTATGTCAGTTGTGCTTGGTGTATTCAATGGATAAGAAGCTTCAGTAACAGCACTGGATCCATCAAATGCTGGAAACACAATGCATATTTCTTAAGCTCTAGAAACAAATACAAGGTCCACTTGAATCTATTGGAAGTAAAAAAGCATGCATGGGATACAAAGAGACTAATAAAGTCATCTGCATCTTTTATGATGCTGCTAAACAGTAAAATTGCTTTCGACTAATTCACATTTAGAAATAGGCTTGCACAAATTTAGTCAAACACATTCCAAAAAGATCCAGAAACATGCAGAGAAAAAAGAGAATACCCTAGCCTTTTATTGAAGCAACCATTACTAAACTTTACCAGAGTTCCCTTTTTTTTGTTTTTGGTGGATAAACCTTTACCTGACATGAATCCTCTTTTTCATGAGAATTACCCCCAAAAAAAACCTGATCAATATCATGTGCAGGGCAAGCTTGTTGACAGCTAAAAACCTCCATATAGAATTAAATGTTTCAATATTACAATCCATATAAAATCAAATGTTTAGATGTAAGAAATTCTGATCCAGTTACATTTTTCTATGCTAATGAAATCAATGGTAGGGTAAAACCATTAGAATAGGTGAACAATAATTCAATACACTCGAAAGCCAGAAATGAAATTTGAAACAGATTGGGGTCAGACAAGTGAAGGTTTGATTTAGTAACAAGAAGAAGAATCCTCAGCATCACAAGGTTCTTAAGGGTATAGGTCAGCAAAAAAGAAAGCCCTTATTCCTGTGCTGCTCTTGATAGAAATAGTTGTTGCCAAGCTCAGCTGAACTCCCCCTCAAAGGCTCAGACGTAGTATACAGCCAATAAGGGGATTTGAACTGGACTGACAAAGCAATTCACACTGCAAACAAGGAGATCTTCCCTGTGCAAAAAAGGGCAACCATATCGTCATGCATGATCAAGACTATCTTAGGAAGAGATCTGTAACCTTGAATTCTGCCAAGTTCAGCATATGAACTTTCAGCAATGTGAAGATGAAGTAAGAAAAGCAGAGGGAAGTCAAGGAAGCTTGTGAGCTTAATCAAACTAAGGAAGGAGCACTGTGAAAGAGGAGTATAAGAGAGGTCTGCTGCAATGTAGTCTAAGCTCCCTGAGAAGGAATTTCGAAAAATAGTTGATAAATTAAGTGGGTCAGATTTGTCATGATGCCATTGTTCAACAAGAAGTGGCAAGGAATTGCAATTGCATGAACAATGCAAGTGGCATTTTTTAGTAGAATGATGAATATGACCTTCTATCTATGCAATTGCATCTACTAGATCGGGATACTGCTAGGATTTGATCAACTGGATGGCATTTAGCCAATGCATCCTTGTGTGAATTAAAACAATGGAAAAAGTGCCAACAAGGCATGCGTAATTTCTTGAAAATTTATCAAGGACTAATGTTTTATTGCAATACAAGAGATTGTAATTTACCCTAGAATATACAGTAGTGAACAGACCTAGATCTGGAAGGAAAAGCTTGAAAACAAATAAAAAGGACCCTGCCTGACATAATTGGTTGAACTCATGAGGATGCTCAATGGCACACCAAATGCACCTGCAGAAAATATCAAATCTCCAACACCTAATAATGCATCTTGACAAACACAATGCTGTTACAAAGCAACTTGCTCCTTCACGCACACTACAAGGAGACAAAAAATAGCATCAGTTAGGAGTCTATTTTCTGTGTTACCGCATGTGTGTGTGCAGCTAAGGTGTCAGCTTACATGTTGCTAAAGTGTCTAGGTGTAATGTATAATTGTTTGTATGTGTTAGTGTAAATTACGTGAGTGGTTCTGTGTAGTATGTGTGCTGCACAGTAAGACCTGGTCAAGCAGTGATGTTGAAGCTCCTGTGTAGCTACTGGGTTAAGTGTGTATAGTGTCAGTCAAGTATGAGGGAAAATAAGGAAGTGGGGGTGAGTGGTAACTGCCACCTTTGTATTATAAAAATGGAAAAAAATCAAATGAATAAAGATGAGTCTTATTTTTTCAGAAAAATTTTAGAATTATTTTCTGAAGAGATCCAAAGTTCTCCCTTTGATTGAGCCCTAATAAGCAATTGTAGAGCTCTCTCTAAATGAACCCTAATAGAAAGATATGTCGGGTTTTCTCTATAATGAATCAAAAAAATTATTACAAATTGATCCTGTAACATTTTGCTTCACAGGTCAAGCTAGCCAATCGGTGTTGCCTTGCTTCCATTTGCTCTCGATCTTCCTTAAATATGATGATAAAGGCATCAAATTATTGTAACTACTTAATTTCTTCCATTAAGACCAGCTTTGATACCAAAATGTTAAAAGATCAGTTTGCAATAAATTTTCGGACTCATTATAGAAAGAACCCAACAATATCTTAATTAAGACTTGTTTAAAGAGAACCCCGCAATCTCTTGCTAGAATTCAATTAAAGAGAGAACACCAGATTACTTCAGAAAATAATTCTGAAATTTTTCCAGAAAAATAAGGATGATCTTCATTCATCAGATTTCTGCCATTTTTATAATACAAAGGTGGCAGTTACCACTCATCCCCACTTCTCTATTTTCCCTCATACATGACTGACACTATACACTTAACCCAATAATTGCAAAGGAACTTCAACATTACTGCTTGACCAAGTCTTACCATGCAGCACACATACTACACAGAACCACTCGCATAATTTACACTAACACATACAAACAATCATACATGAGACTTAGACACTAGCTACACGTAAGCTGACACCTTAGCTGCACACACACACACACACACACACACACACAATAACACAGAAAATAGAGACTCCCAACTGACACTATTGTTTGTCTCCTTGTAGTGTGTGTGAACACGCTTAAAAGGAGCAAGTTGCTTCGTAACAGTGTCTTTTAAAGCAAATCAAGCTGAACTGAACTGCATTTAAACGGTTTGGTTCAAAACTCCAAATGGTTAAAAGCAGTTTGGTTCACTAAAGATCTAAACTGAACCATTTCAAGTGCAGTTCTGATTCAATTCAACCCTTAAACTGAACTGAATAACACCATGAACACCCTTATAATTGTTCTATTACATCTAGCACAAGCAAAGATCCTTATGCATTTGCACCAGAAGAATAATAATTAAATCTTGCTGTGTGTAGAATATGCTCAAGTGCAATGTTCTGTGTGATTTGCATACGATAGTGATGTGGCTGTGTAAGAGCAGAAGGTGATGTGTCATTAGTCTTGAGAAGTTAAGGGCAGTTACTAAGGCATATTGATGTGTCAGAATGATAAAAAAATAGGGAAGTGCGGTTACATGCATAGATAACTGCCATGTTCTTGTATGGATCTATACATATAGGAAAAATGAACAAACAGAAAATAGTAAAGTTCTATTTTTAGAAAAAGTGCAGAACTTACCGGTTCAAAAGAAACCTTAAGGTTTTCTCTTTATTTGAGCCCTAATAAGAGATCGTAGAGTTCTCTCTAAACAAGTTCAATCAAGAGATCGCTGGGTTCTCTCTACAGCAAGCTATAAAAAAGTTTAATTTAAATTCAATACTGTAAAATGTTCCCTTTCCTTTACGACTACTTAACAAGGAGTTAGAGTGATATTTTAACTCAACAAGGAAATGGAGAGATATTTTGTATATCCCTAGGTTGCAGGTGAAGACAATGATCCACCATGGCATTAAGAAAGGCTTTGAAAGAGCCGGAATATTCAGCTCCAAGTAGAAGTACTAAGTCAAAATCTATCTTAATTAAAGATAGATGTATGTACTAGTCCTAAGTGACCTTATAAACGTTATGATGAAATGAGAAAAGTATGATGCTAAGCTTCCATTGCTATAAAAAAAAGCTGAACATAAAGTTCAAATGTGTTCAATGTTTTATTATTTAGTTTCATGCTTGGATGTTAGGTATGAAGCCTCATCCTGAACTTGGGACAGCTGTGGCAGCAACACTTCCCAGGAGCCAAAGGACCTCCACAAGCAAGGCACTACTTGCATTTCTTAATTGCACTTCAAATTCAAAGGAATAATCTCTATACCAATTTCTTCTCCTCATCAATAGGATAGGACAACGCATTCACCTCTTACTCTCACAATAATATCCGCTCAAACCAATGACCAATTTGGTCTAAATTTTCTATAATGAAGTAAAATTTGTGATTGTCAAAAATGACAATCACAAAATAAGAAAGGAAGCTAAATAAAGGTATCAATAAAGTAAATTTAAGCAATATATTCAAACTAAATTTAGAATAAAGGCAGGCTTACCAAAGGAATCTTTGCGGTTTGTGATCTTGGCATAATCAGCAAGTTTCCAGGCTACATCTTGCACTGAGGACACAACCTGCTTTGCATTAGAAACCAAATCTATTATACTTTTCCAGTCTTCCTTTTCAATAACAGTCATCCTGCAGGCAATTATAATGTTCGTTATTCCTTCAAATAGCTAAATAACATGAGTCTGTCAGACAATAAAGAAACCAATTGTGCATGTAATAGATTCAAAATACTGCTTCAAGAGAAAGATTACAGCACAAGTGCCTTGTGCCTAAATTTCACCCAAAAAACCTAGTACATCTAAAGGCTGAACTTTTATCTGAAATAGCTCTCCCTGCAATTAGGAACTACTCTAAAAGCAATTAGATCTGTATCCATATAACCGCATTCACTTTAAATATGCCCATAGACAAGAAAGATTATTAAGTCTTCATCTCAGGATATTGGAAAATCAACTAGATATAACAGCAAGCAAAAAGGCCCATGTATGCTGGAATTGTGGTCTGCAAGTGCAGCAACAACTGCAGGCTTCTGAGAAACTGATTCATAGGAACACTTAAGACTAGCAAATGTAGCAATTCTAGAAACCTTAAATTTTCATCTTCCAGATATGTAATAGATGAAAAGCTCATGCAATCATTTCTTGTTAAATAATGCAATACTATTTGTTGCAATTTAGCACAATCAAGTTCAAATTTTAGCAAAAATGTCTTTACTGAACTAAAATGTAACACCTAGCTTACACAACTCTCATTGCATTTTAAGTATAAAGAGGCTCACATATATACCCCTTTCTTCCTACCTGTTAAGGAGTTAGTTATATTCTCTCTAATGAGTCCCAAACCCTTATCACCGTAGAGGGTCTAAAGAGCTCAGCAGTAAGACTGAATGTTTAATAAAAATGGCTGGTTTTCTACTTCAACTTATCAACTCTTGAATAAGATACGCCATGATATACAAACTTTCTAATTATTGTAACTTGGATATCAGCGCCAAACTGGTGGTATGGTATTACAATATGAAATGACCCACCTAATGAATATTCAAAAGATAAGATCTTAAACAAAAGTCCTAAAAGAATCCATAGAATTGATTCCACTATACACCACAGGTAACCTTAGTCAGGACACCAAAATACAGCCAAGTGCCATATCTTGGGTATCAAACCCTGACAAATTCACAAACAATCCATATATTCTCAGCTATTCCACCCTAGCATACCTTGACAACACGTCTAGGGAAATAATATGACCATGTTTTATCAATGATGTTGCAGAAAGTGGAAAGCGCTCAACTTGCATTTTCTGGTTCAGTGAAAAATGCTCCTTCCATGGTAGTTTTGAAACTCTGTTTAGCATGTTAATTTGCAACAATTCTGGTTGTATCCCTGCTACACTACTGGATAAAATCTTCTTAAATGACAGCAAGAGTGTTTAAAAACTACTATACTTGGTACAGAAGTCTTGAGTTCATGATCAGTACTTATCCCACTCAGTTTTCCAGCCATCTAATGCTTTTTGCTGAACATACATTAAAATAGAACAGACCATCTCAAATTTACAATACAGGAAGAAGTAACCTTTCAATTAATTGCACATGTTGAATTAAGAAACATAAATCTATCTTATCTATCAATTGGATCATTTGGTTACTTATCTAACTTTTATATGCTAGCTATTAAATGAGAAGGTACTTCAAATCACATCTCATTTATTTAGTTTTGTATTATTGCCTTGGTACATAGGAAAATTGTTGAAAGATAAAATACAAGTCACGCCTATCTACCAGCTGAAGCTTTTAGATCAATTAATAAGGTGGATACATATTCAACAGTATGCAAAACTTGACCAAATTAAAATTTCAATTATGCAATAAGCATAATGTACAAACATGATTATAATCAAATAGATTTTAAGTAGCTATGGAATCAAAGTCCAGTAACTTGCAAGTAGATTTTTGGCCCCAGTTATAATATGATATTCTTCTGATCTTTGGGTAATGCAAATAATAAAGTAGCATCTCCTTCTCATGCAGATATATCAGGCTTATGTTTCTTAGGGAGAAGAGAATTTTATTGAGAAGACGGAAAGTTAGACACGTAACTATCACGTTCCACTATCAATATGTTTGTTGAATAAAACTGAATAGCAGCAAAGCTCATTCATCAGTGCATAAAAATATGTTAAGATAATAATCAAGTGCCTCCTTGAATTTGGGTTCTCTTTTCCTTGTCAAAGAGAATTCATGACAAATTAGAAGCAATACGCATTATTGACAAAAATGAATGAAACTCACCAGTCAGTCTGAAGAATTTCATTTCTCAGCCTTGTCAACGATGCTACACTTAACCTTGGTATTATGTCATCCTGTAAAACAGGAGGGAAACACAGTACTGAGTGATCTGAAGGGATGTTCATATTAGTCACCACATAAATAAGGATCTTAATGGAATCCAAAGAAAAAAGATCAAATGAGTTTTAGTTTTATTGACATCAAGTGTAAAGATTAGCAAATTCTGTACCTGCATTACAACAGTACTGACATAATCCGAGCATCTTTCTGCTAGTTCTTTGGAGACACAGGGTGGAGTAGCATAAGTGATGGCAGAAACAATGTCCGGACTGAAACCAAGCTCACTTGATGACTTCTTGCGCATCATTATTGCCAGTAAAGCAGCTATGGCACCTCCAAGAGAATGACCTACCAGTCTTAACCTATATCCCTGAAAAGATATTTTGCTCAACAATTAGACCATAAAACATCTCACAAGATATAAAATACCATCAAAAAAAGTTTCTTTCCGACCACCTCATACTTGTCCAAACACTTCTTTATAAAGCTAATCTCATGAGTAAGGAACCATCGAGCAGCTTCAGCAGTACCAAAGTGGGTTGAATAGCCCTCAAATGTCACTTCTTCATGGCTTGAAGATACAATATCCGTGATCAGATCATATACTGTATGGGTCCCACGGATTCCAAAAATCACAAGTTTCTTCCTATGATCAACCCCCAAGTAATAACCTGGCCTCAAAACGCCAGAACTTCTTACAAATTTCAAGATGTTGCTTTCTCGAAGCATGCTGGTTCTAGCAAGACCACCTGCACCATCCCTGTAGGCGCCCTTTGCTAATTCAGTGTGGTAAATGAGCTCTTGTACCTATGACATGCAAGAATAAAGAACAGATAATAAGAGATTCTACACATAATATAACTGGACACTGAAAGAAAGAGAAAAACAAAAGAAAAAAAAAACACTTGTATAGGAACAGTCAAGTCTGAACAATTACTATGGTATCAGAAGAGATCTCAACGCCATTAATGTCCTCAAAATGGTTGGTGGATGCTTGACGAAGATATATAAGATATAAACCTACTGTCAGATCACTCAGGCTCCAATCTTGTATCCCAATCTTACTCTTTTGAATGCTTGCAATTATCTCAGAAACAGACCGAGTGGTCGGAGGTGCCTTTTCTTGCATTTCATTGGCTGTAATGTTGATAACTGTTAAAGATGAATTCATCCAGAAAACAAGAATTCCAAAAAAACGTTAGCAACTAGAATCCAACAAGCATCTTTGCTCATTCTAAGCTGGGGAACTTCTACAGTCTCCATCAGATGCTTATCAGTTTAATAAGTGTATTTCAACAGTCAGGGGATCCATAGGCGAACCCTTCTAAGCTGGGATGATGCCTCACATAAAATTTACATAAAATCGACTGGTTTGGACTTTCAGTAATAGATATAACTTCTGGTATAGTCTCGAGACCTCTAAATTTATCGCAATCTGTCACATACAAGTACAAATAATTGTATAAACTATAAATTAATCGTGTGATGGAATTCTTCAATCATCAAAACATGGTGTGAGGCATTCAGAAATAACAGACCTGCAGGCAGAGCCCACCTGCACAACTGCAGTGCCGGTTCAAGAGCTTTGGTGAGCCAAGCAAGCTCTAACTTCCACCTACTATCACTGGAATCCTCATCATCGGAACCATGTTTCTGAATCCCATAACCACTGCCACTGCTGCTCTTTTTAATTGCGATTCCTGGCTTATCATGTGCATTTCCCCTACCTTCCTTCTCGAATCCTTCCCCCAATTCAGCTTTCTCCGTCTTTGAAATTTGAGATCGAAAGCGGTTAATCACACCATACACCAACCATCTAGAGGACAACTCCTTCGCCTTCGTGATATCATTACTAAAACCTATGCATATTAAAAATTTAAAAATACAAGAAGAAAAAATCATATATGCATATGATATACAAATACATGAAGATTGCAAAAAAAAATACACGCACACGTATATATATATTTAAAGAATGCTTACTTATGTTGAGAAGAAAGCGCCTCAAGGACTGATGAACCATTTCTAGACGCGAGGCTACTGCCCAGGTAAGAGAAGACACGAAAGCAATTTGCAAGGAAAATATATGGATAAATATTATATAGAAATTGATTTTTATTAAATTGTGGGAGTTCAATTTAGGATTAGGCGGTGGTGGCTGGAGCTTTGGACAGAATTGCGAAGCGATTTATTTTATTCGTAGTAACGCTTCAAAGGAAGCCTCCGCACGTGCTCTCCGGCCTGCGCAGTTAGTAGTTTAGCACGTACTTATTGTAAAAAGACTTCAATGCAACGCGCTCGCACGCCCCGACTGGATCTACCACAAGTACAAATACATTAAGAAATAGCTTAGTGTGAGATAAGGTAAGTTCTAATACAATCATAAGAGAGTGACATAAGTACTAATTTGGTTGGCTATAGAAACCAGGCTAGGGAGACTACTTTCTAAGCCCATTCTGTTGCGAACTCTCCATATACAGTAGACCGCGATAGTTAAACTCACCCTCCAAGCTTAGAAAGTAGGGGTGGATGAATCAATTATTATGTTCAAGGAGGTTATAACACTTTACCAATTTTTAGAGGATAGTGGGCACTATAGACCATTACAAACTAGTCTTCATATTTGGGAGGTGTATTCACATTTAAAGAAAAGGTGGGCCCGTTCCTTATTGACAAAGATAACAAGTCATGGATGAGGCAATTCCCTAAGAGACTAATTTATCAAGGGTAGGTAATTTACTGAGCTAGGCTAACCATAGAATAAAAGAATGTCAGGGTAGGGAAGTTTTGTTCCAAATAATCTTATGCCAAGACATGGTAGTACCTAGAGGGTTGAAGAAGTCGTATCTACTATTGATGGTATAGTCACCCAAAGTAGAATGGATCCAGTGAAGTCGATCAAAAAGTGAGGCATTTGATTGACGATGAGGTGGGATCCAAAGATTTGACCAAAATGGGTTCTAAGGTAGTTGTCGTGTGTTATTTTCCATTAAAGAGCAGAGTTTCGTAGTTAGTAGGAGGCCTGAGTTCCTTATCTCTCGTGCACTATATAATGTATCTAACAAGCCTATTAGGAGCTAGTAGTTTGCCCATAAAGAGATGGAAAAGTCACCGTTGGGTTCCCATTAGAAGTTGTAACAAACCATGTGCCTTAACTTTAGGAGCTTCTTCCAAGAGCAAGAGCATAAGGCTGGTGCTCTAAATGACCAAAAGCTTTTTCCTTTAAGAAAGGTGGAATATACCCAATTCGGCCATAGACTCTTAGGGCTATCTTTACACAGATGCCATATGTGTTTAATTTGAATAGCTTTGTTCCAAAAGTAGAGATTTGGGATCCCTAAACCCCCACATTTCATTGGTTTACAAACCTCAGTCCATTTAACCTTAGCTTTGTAATAGATGTCTAGTCTTCCACTCTACAAAAAGTTCCTGAGTAGCTACTCGACCTTTGTAATGATGACCTTAGGGAGTAAGAAGATGAAGCTCTAGAAGATCCTCATCGAGGAGAAAACTGATTTCACTAACTGTAGTTTTCCTGCATAAGAGAGCTATTTGGAGGTCCATGAGGTGATATGATCTAGGATTCTTTCTAATAAAGCATTACAATCATCCTTCTTAAGCTTTGTTGATAGTAGTGGGACTCCTAAGTAACGGACTAGGAGTTCACTTTGTTGGAATTAAGTGATCCGCATTATGTCCTCCTTGACCCTAGAAGGGATGTAGGAGAACAAGATGTTGCTCTTACTACTGTTGGCAACTAGTCTAGAGAGAGAACAAAAGTACTGTAAGATGTCCTTGATCAAGGAAATTGACTTAACGATGCCTTTCGCAAAGATGAGAAGATCACTTGCAAAACAAAGATGGGTTAGCCTTTCAGGTTTACATCTCCAATAGAAGAAGAAGTTGGGGTTCGATGGGAGCCTTCGCAATAGGGTAGATAGTACTTCCATGCTAATTATGAATAGATAAGAAGATATGGGGTCCCCTTGCCTTAGACCCCTCTTGCTAGCAAAGTAATTGGCTAATTCTCCATTAATGTTTATGGAGAACTTAGGAGTTGATATGCACTAAGCCATAAAGGTGCAGAAGTGTGTGGGCATAGCTTTAAGAACCTCCAGTAAAAAATCCCAACGTATAGAGTCATAAGCCTTCTATAGGTCCACTTTTAAGGTGCAGCGGGGGGCACCTCTTTGCAAATGGTAACTAGACATCAGTTTTTGTGCTATAAAAATGTTATCCATGATTCTTCACCTTGGGATGAAAGCGGTTTATTCTCTTTCGATTAAAGAAGGTAAGACATTCTTTAAGCGCATTGTAAGAACTTTAAAGATAGCTTTGTATAGAACATTGCAACACGCAATTAAGTGGAAGTCTCTTAACCTGGAAAGGTTAGCTCCCTTCAGGATTATGGAGATGATGGTGGTGTTTATCTGTATGAGCAAGTGCCTTGTGGTTAAGAACTCCCTAACTACTACAGTCACATCATTGCCAATGATCTCCTAAGTCTCTTTGAAGAATTTAGCTAAGTGCACATCTAGCCTTAGGCCTTTCTCATTTACTTAAGAGAAGAACCCCTACTTTATCTCTTCATCAAGGAATGGAGCATTTAGGTCTTCTATCTATTGCTCAGTCAACTTTCAAGTCACTAAATTGTGGACTAGCTTAGGGATAATGGGAGGGAAGGAGTTATTGTATAACTGATGGAAGTGTGATACAGCTAACTTCTTGACCTCAACTTCTCCCTCGACTTCACTTCCATCTTCTTTCAAGAGCCTATACAAAGAGCTTTTGTTATGTAGGTTCCTCATTGCTTTATGGAAGAAGGAGGTGTTTATGTCACCTAGTCTCAACGATTTTGTCCTAAACTTCTATTTGAAGAAACCCTCTTCAGCTCCTCTAAGCAGGTAGTACTTCCTAAATGCTTCCTTCTCCTCGTTTATACAAGATGTATCCCCATTACTTTGTATGGTGGATTGCACCTAAAGGAGAGTGTTTTTAGCCAATATCACCCTATTAGATATGTAGGAGAACTCAACATGGTTTAATCGTTTGAGCTCCACTTTCAATGATTTAAGCTTCCTAACTACTTAGAACACTTTTTAGCCCTCAATCTTAATATTCCATGTGTTAATGACTAAATCTTTAAAGCTTTGGTGCTTAGTCTAAAAGTTGAAAAACTTGAAAGGCACCTTTCTTACTCAAGAGCTAAAGTCCATACAAGTGATGGCTATGGAATGATCCAATAGTACAGGAGGTAAAATTTTGGCTTATGTTTTCAGAAATATTTCCAGCGAGTGATAGTTGACCAAAACTCTATCAAGTTTCCTTGGCATCGAATTATGTTCTTTTCTATTAGTCTACGTAAAGTGTTCCCCATAATATCTTAAATCCTCTAACTCAGAAGTGGCTAGATAAGTCTAGAATTCTTCCATTATTATCATCATTCAAACTCTTCCCCTTCATTTCTCTGAAGGATATCTTACCTTATTGAAATCTCTAAGCAACAACCATAGGCAAGTAGTAAGGCATAGAGCGAGGGCTACAATATGCTCCCATAATACCCTTTTCCCCCTATCATTATTAGAGTTGTAGATGAGTGTGATGAAGAGGGGAGGTGTTTGTTCTAAGGTGTTTTACCGCACAATGCATTATATTGTGCGAGTTCCTCCTCAATTCAGATATCCCACTCCCTCGGATTCCAAATGATCCACATGTGTTTTCTTGCTATTTGATTTATCTCAACCTACTACCTCGAGCCCAAGATGTTTTGGATGGTTACTTCATTGGAGGGCTTTACCCTAGTTTCAAGTAACCCCATAATTGGAATCTTGTTGGTGTCACGCACCCTTTTGACCTCCGTTACTTTGTGGTGTCATTAAACCCCCTTTATGTTCAAAGCTGCTATATTCATGATGAATTATAAGGCTTAGACTAAGAGCACTCGTGTGAAGGTGCGACATCTTTTTTACTGTTTCTTCTTGCGACGCTCAAAGATCTTAAGCTCTTATTGTTCTTAGGGTTGTTGGGTGGAGTCTTGTTGGTCTATACCATGGTCATTTTGTTTAACGGCGTGTTGTCAAACTCCTCATTTTCGTCTATATTCCCGTTGCTTGAGTGGTCCTGGTAGCCATCCACAGTCAATTAAGCCTCCACTGGATGGATGGGTGTTTTGGAAACGTGAGAGGGGACCTGGGCATCATGGGAAGCACTTAGCTTCTGATGGTTTAACAAAGTGTCAAGGGTAGACTTGGTATTGGCATCGACCTCCATCTCAACAATAGTGTTATCACGCCCTCTTATTGTGTTAGGACCCTACTCAAGACGAATGGAATATTCTTCTTCCTCAACCCTGGTTTCAGCTTTCAACCTCAACTACAACTTCCACCTCAACTTCTAACAATAGTGTTATCACGCCCTCTTATTGCACTTCTTTGTCACTATCTTCCACTTGAACATGATGAGAGGGTAAGGTAGGTGTAGAGATCACACCGTCGATTTGCTTATTCAGCTTATATTTTCCTTTGTGACCATAATAGGAGGGTACCCATTGCTTGCCATTTGCATTGGACGTTTCAGTGGTGGTTGGTGGTTTCGATTTGGCACTAGGTTGTAAGAATGGCCAAAGACCTTGAATGCTTTGCATCTCAATGGGAGTCATTGATACTCGATGTGAATTGTGGCTAAGAGGCCGATAGGTTTCTCAACTTCTACACAAGTAACAAGTTCTTCCCAAGCATCAATTTCGATTAGTACACGAGCTTGGTTAGCGTGTTGCCTGAAGGCTATTAGGGAGTCAACTTTAATTAGGGAACCTACTCTACTAGCTATGTAATTGACGCCATCAACATTCAAGTACTCGCAAGGAACTCGACTCATGTTTACCCACATAGGTACTTGAGTTGGCCGGGGCTTGTCAAGCAACATTCCCCTTCTCTATCTTTATAAGATCAAGTAACACTAAGAGAAGTACCACGTCCTTTCTAATATGGAAGATAAGTCTTGGTCCTCGGTGAAGAGAAAGTAAAAGAATCCCTCCTAATTACCCAAAATGTTGATTAAGCCATGATCCTTCCATAGCTTGAAAGTGGTTGTTTGTAGTAAGGAGAAGGGTATTTTCTAACCTAGAAAATACCCTACTAACGTCAAGTTCCACTAGGTTGTTCCATCGTCTTCCATAGGTTTTAGGATTTTGACTCTAGGTATAGCGCTCTTCTTCATTGAAAGGATGTATTAAAGCTTGAAATTCAATTCTAAGCTTGGTGCTTGAGAGGTTTTAGCTTTGGCGTATGTCTTAGCTTTGCTTGCATTAGGAGAAGGTGGTTTATTGAGGTTGTTTTCTTCCTTTAGGTTGTCCAAATCTCATTTACTGCTTCCAATGTAGTTTTGTCGAGTGAGGAAATGCTAGGGGTAGGTGAGTTGGCTAGGGGCATAGGACTATGAATGCTTTTTCCATTCTGGTGTGTGGGAGATGTGTGCTCTAGCTCAAGTGCATAAGGCTCCAGGTTGCCATTTTTGGCTAAGTACGTTAGGTACTTTCTGTAGGAGAAAAGGTAGACTTTGTTTTTCCTTTTCTTGGCTTTCTAGGGGACCTTCCTGTGGAAAAGAGTCAAGTTTGTTGGAAACCAAATTTCCAAAGAAAAGAGGGGGGAAATGGTCCCTCAAGGTGCTTCAATGACCGGAGGGACTCTTGGTGGTCGGCAATGAATGGTTGCTAGACTCTCCTCTTATCAGGAAGGGGTGCTAGAGGTCTGGATTGACAAGACTGGAGAAGTAGTCTTTTAATGGGGTTAGGGGGAGGTGTTAGAGAGAAGGGAGAGCATTTTATCTCTCTATTTTTAGGTCTTAAATACAATTCCAAGGTTAAGAATACCCAATTTCAAGATTAGTAATGAAATAAGTTGTCAAACATCTAAATTTCATTGAGGTATAGTTTAGTTGCAACATTTTTATTGTAGAACATTGGAGAAATTATTTAATCGATTATTTGGTTTATGTGTTAGCTTAAGTTATTGGACAAAAGGATGATTTTGGTACTAAACTAAAACTAGATAATTTATACCATATATTTGATAGTTTAAAAATCTATTTCATAGTACAAAATAAATAAACCTCCTAAATGTTAAAAATCGATCTCATATTAAGTTCCGATAGACTCTTTATCTCTCCATCTCTCTCTATAATACAAAATAAATATATTGCATCTATTTCCAATACTACAGGAGAATGGTACTGTCATGTTTTCTTCTTACTGTATTGTCTACATTCCCTCGTAATGTCATGTTTTACCAATCAAGCATTATTCAAGTTATATAATATTTAGTGTTAAAAACCTAATTTTATGTGGTCGCTCTAAAATTTGGTCTTTAACACCTAATAGAGAAAATGATGAAAACATAATTTCGAATTTGCTCTAAACTAAAATTAGGTGTTGAGACTCAACACCCAAATTTAGAGTAACCTTATAAAATTGGATTTTCAACACCCTATTCAGCACTCAACTTCAAGTGTAGTATTAATAGGATTATTTTTTAAATAGCCTTATTTTTATGATTTTTTAATATATTATTATTTTCCTTTTCTCTAACAAAAACTCATTATGATTTATGTAATTTTTTATCCAATAGATTATACAAGAGAGCATATTAGAAAAAATTTAATGCTCACATACTTTTAACAAAACATAGTTACTAAATATTCATATTTAAAAATAATATATGTATATATAGAAGGTATTATGGCTTCAAGTTTGCTTGATTAAATAATAGGTATTGAATGAAGGAATATCATTGAGATCATTGATCTTGTTCCCAACATAAAGGTCATAACAAAGAGTTTCATAGGTATGAAAACATCATCAAAGTAAAGGTCATACAGTAACAATTATACAATTGCACACTATGCCACTCATATCATACTTTATATTGATATAACAATTGATATTCATTGAAATATACTTTTAGGTGTAAGTAAGCAACACATTTCGAGCATCCTAAAAATTGGAGTAACTAATAAATCTAATCATACAAACTAGAAATTATAGGGCTCAAACTTTGCCATAGCAGAATGTTTAAAGGTTAATAGGGACAATTAGGTCCCATGTCTTAACAACGAGGCTTAAGTAAGCCCATATACAAATCACCACCGAACCTGCCATCAATAGATGCCATGCATCTAAAGTATCATGTGAATTCCCATAACCTTCGAATAACCCCTATCATAACTTCATTCTTCGTTCATCAACCATAGTGGTTGTAGTTCCTTCCTATCAATTGCTCATAAAGCCAATTCATGACCTAAGCACCTAACTATCATAACATCATAATAAAAGGACCACAGCCGCAAGCTCTGCCCAAAGGTATCTCCCACTAATTCGAAACAACCCTACTCAAACAAGTTACACATTATTGATAAGCCAAGTTTATGTAATAGTCAAGTTCCATTACCTAGCAAGCACACACATCATATGATAGTTACCATGTGCATTGAATACCATCACGATTATGAACCAAACAAAAAAGCCAAAACCTAAAACCAATCTCCAATATTATATGCAAATAAGTGGTAACAATTATTGAGTTTTAAATAGAGTTTATTACATCAAAATTCCTTAATTGTCCATTCACTTTTTTTTTTCGAGTCCTTTTTTAGCCAAAGAGACATTGATATTAGATAAGAATAGTTTCAAGTGCATCAGCAATCTCCATACAACTAGCTTGGTTAGATGAATTACATAAGGGGAAATTAGTTATCAAAATTAATTCTAGCTCATGAGGTATTTGTAACATCTAGTCAGCAAGGCATGTTCTCTAATAGGTTTAAGTGGCAACCTAATTTATGGCTCTATTGTCATCATGTATTACTAAGCAGCACTCATAAGAAATGAAGCGTGAAGCCATTTCTTTCATGTTGTTTATGAAAGGCCTAAACCACCATGGTGCTTTTAAAGGGTCAATAAAGCCTTATATACTGCAGCACAATCCATTTCAAAGATTACCATCTCCCAACCCCTCATAATAGCATATTTAGCTACCTTAACCACCACCATGAATTCCGCAATTTCAAGCCTATTGGCTACACAATTTTTAGAGGCTCCCCCACACAAAATTCCTTTAGAATTTCTGCCAACAAAACCTATAGTTGCTTCTCCAGTTGTTGGATCACAAGAACCATCTTAGTTGAGTTTTATGTACATACCTGTAATGGCATTCCAACATGACTAAACTAAGGCAACTTGAGGATGGGAAAAATGAAGTGAACCACCATATGTTTAACTTCTCTCTCTATCAACAAAAACAACTTCGAATAAGTGCATAGCAACATTTAGACAACCTGACCATGTTGCAATTCCATCTCCTTATAGCCTTTAAGGTTTGCTACTATACCTACTAAAAATTATGGACACCTATGTGAGGGATCAATAGGTGAGGCAACATTTAATAGACATTCCGAGCTTGTATCTTTCTCACGTAGTCCCAAGCATGACTGCTGCATATTTTTTGCTTTTATTATATCAATTTTAGCTAAAGCTATTTTACACACTATGATTGTAGCATGGATATCAGGATTTTGTGACTTAAAAACAGCATTACACTTAGTCTTCCAAATGCACCACATAACAATTGTCAACTTAGTAAAATAATTTAAGAGCTTCGTGCTTACTACCTACAACACCAATCAAACATGACCTTAACCAATTATATGTAGTGTAACTCTTTAAATATTTCCCTAAATACTCAAAGTTGCAAACTGAATTGACATCGTCTATGGGCAACAATCATAAAACCACATGTTCTATAGTTTCATCGCAACAACAAAATTTGCAACATATATTTTTAGATCTGTGTCTCCTCACCAAGTTGCCTTGAGTAGCTGACAAATTATTTAAGGCCCTCTAAATAAAGTTTTTCACTCTTGGTAAGCTAAGGTAATGTTGTACCTGATTCCAGGTCATTTTATCTATTTGATGTGATGATAAGGCACCTATACAAATTGAATTGACTTTGCACATGAGGCACCTAAACTAACTAAATTAACATTGCACTCGATGTGATTATAGGCTAAATGCATGCTGCATTTCCTAGATTTCTCATGTAGCCAAATTAAGCTATCTCTAGTGGGAGTATAGAAGAGTGGAATTTCTTGAGTGGTACATGCAACATCATCATCAAACCCTCTATGCAACTCATAAAACTTCCACATTCTTATCTCCTCATCAATTAGTTTTAAAACCAACAACTCATTATTGAACATTCTTAGCTTAAAAGGTAGGTTTTGGTTCACTCAAACTTGGTATCCATTTGTTAGTGTCGAGTCTAATTTTTTATTTTTTTCATTTTCATTCCTAACTCGATTTATGCTAGACCCTATGCTCATCTAATATAAATCCTCGACTTGAACTAGGAATTTATCTTATTTTGGAGTCGCCACCCAACTGAAGTTGGGAAAGATTATTGAATTAGAACTAATTGAACAGATTAATCCTAATTTGGACAACTAGTCAACGAGATTTCCTCTTGTCATTTTTGTAAAAGAGGAAAGGAAAAACCAGAGTTTCTGAACTCGGGGGGGCTAACCTATTAAAACCTTAAAGTTATCACCTTATTCTTTTGAAATCTAAACCCTTGTCCTAATGTCTTTTATTGTTATTTATTTTGTTTTTATTATTTATTTTTTTATTAAAAGCAACTTATTCTAATATGAAAAATGATTTTTTATTCTTTTTAAAGTTATCTCAAACGGGTGCCTACGTACCTGCTATTCAAGATCAAATAAGCCGTAGTTCGCTTTTCATAAAAACTTTAGTGGGTTAGTTATTTTTAATTATGAAAATACTTCAAATTTACGTTTTTATCATTTTTAGCATTTTTTGGAAAAAAAATCTAAGCCTAAGCTTGACCATTCTATTTTTTTTTTGAAAAAATTAATTTAAAAAAAAACAATTTTGGATTTATTTAAGAAAATGATTTTTTTTCAAAGTGATAAAAATTATTTGTATTTCTCTATTATTAACCTACCTCTAATTATTATTATTATTATTATTATTTTATTTTTTATTTTTATATTTTTATTTTATTATTTTTTAACATTTTTATTTTATTATTTTATCTACTCTAAACTAAACATAAAAAAATCTAAATTCTATCATTTTTCCTAATATTATTTTTTTATCTTTTCTCTTTTTTTATTTTTGAATTGTAAATAAACAAACAAATAAATAAATAAGTAATAAAAAATGGAAAATTCGACTTACCTAGGTCCGGATACGGTGCGCAGGTTGGGTCGAACTGGGTCGAGTTGGATCGAGTCGCGGGTTGGGTCACGGTGGTTGGAAATCCTCGTCGGCGGCGTTTTGACGGTCCTTTTCGTAGAAATGAGGGGTGTTTCTAAAGCTTCCAAGGATGAGGAACCTAAGGCCAATGGTGGTTGCAGTCGAAAACTTCCTCAAGTGGTGTTTCGAGGTGGTGGCGATCGGCGGTCGTGCTCGGGAACTCCGACGAAGCTTCAATCTCTCTTATTTTCTCTCTTTTATCACTTTTGATCCGTACTTTGGCTTCCCCACACCGTGATCTATTTATAGGTACCAGAAATCAAGCTGGATAAGCTCGGATTTCCTCCAATTGGGGCAAATCGAATTCGCAGTTGAAATCTTCTCCGATTTGATTTGATTCATGCAAATCTTTGATTTTGTTGTGATTTTATTCAAATTGGATTATGTTTATCTCATTTTAGCTAAAGATCTGTTAGATTTGTGCAAAAAATCGAATCAAAATGGCCAGATTCGAATTTTTTCGCGGTCGGCGACGATTGCGGACGAAGGTTGAAGATGAACACGCGCCCAGCGCATGCGCTCCCTTCGTCCAATCACAAGCTGACACGTGTCCTAGGGAGGAAAAAAAATTAGGCAAAACGTAAAATGCATCCCCCGCGATTCAAACCTGTGACGAGCCATCCCCTACGCGCAATGAGGCTATAGTTCGGACCAGCTGGGCTAGCCCACTTCTCAGTTTTTTTTTTTTTTCACAATTGGCATATATGCAATGCAATTTTTATTATTTTTGTATTGTTTTGAAATTCCAAAAATTTGTAAAAATTATTTAACTCCTTTTCTTATTATTCTTATCATTATTTTCCAAAATTGATATATTTTCCCTATTTATTTTATTTTTTGAATATTTTTGCTAAATTAGAAGAAAAATTGTAAAAAAAATAAAAAATTGACCATTATTAATTATTAGGGACAAAAATGGGGTGTTTACAGTTGCCCCTCTTTATGGTAAAGTTTGCAAAACTTAACTATAAAGACAAGAAAGATACCATTTTTAGCCTCTAAACTGAATGGACAACGCCCTAGTTTGGCTGGTTATTTGGAATTTGGTCTTTAGTAGGAAAATACTTCATGAGCTAATAATCCCACAAGTGCTTTGTGATGATTAGTATTGCTCAGGAAATGGTCTTAAACAACCTAACAATTTAAAGTAATGTATCCTCCCGAAAAGTGCTCTATGGGCTGACTAATCAACGATAGGAAACATCTCAAGGATTGTTTAGGAGTGTGTTATTGTGAGTGAAATAGTTGATAATAGGAAGCGTCTTATCGGAATAGCAACCTTAAAGAGAAGATTGTCTCAGGAAGCACTCTTATAAGCTAACCACCTGTCAACAGAAGTGCCTGGCTAGACTAGTGACTGTTTGGAAAGAAATACCTTCGAAAAGTGCTCTCATGAGCTGACTAATTGGTTATTAACAAATTTGAAAAGTGCTCCTACGAGCTGACTAATCAATAGATTTGAAAAGTGCTCCTATGAGTTGACTAATCAATAGATTTGAAAAGTGCTCCTATGAGCTGACTAATCAATAGCGGGAAGCGCCTTCTTAGACTTGCAAACCTGAAAAATAGGTATCTCGAAAGGTGCTCCTATGAGCTAACCTTGAGAAAGGTTGTTTAGGAAAGTGCCCCTCTATGGGCTGTCTAACCTATAGTGGGAAGCACCTTCTTAAACTTGCAACCCTAGGGAAGAAATGTCTCGAAAGGTGCCCTTATGGGCTAACCTTGAGAGAGGATGTTCAGGAAAGTGCTCCATTGTGGGCTGACTAACCTATGGTAGGAAGCGTCTTCTTAGACTTGCGACCTTGGGGAAGAAATGTCTCGAAAGGTGCCCCTATAGGCTAACCTTGAGAGAGGATATTTAGGAAAGTGCCCCTCTGTGGGTTGACTAACCTATAGTGAAAAGCATCTTTTTAGACTTGTAACCCTAAAAAATAGGTGTCTCGAAAGGTGCCCCTATAGGCTGACCTTGAGAGAGGATGTCAAGGAAAATGCCTAATTATGGGCTGACTAACCGATGGCAGGAAGCATCTTCTTGGACTTGCAACCCTAAAGAACAAGTGTCTCAGAAGGTGCCCTTATGGGCTAACCCCAAGAGAGTATATCAAAGAAAGTGCCCCATTGTGGGCTAACTAACCTAACACTTTTGAAAATGCTTCTAATGAATGAGTCAAATGATTTGATAAGAGATGTCTTATAACATGTGAATGATGGTTATTTATTCTAAGATGCTTACTAATTTATCGTAGATAGCAACCAAACCATCGAACCTTTGTGCTGGTTTGCTTCTCCTTTGCTTGCTCTTACTTCAAAATAGGGCTAAGGATTTTGATGCGCTTCCTTTCTTATGAGCATGGCTCTTGTGATTGTGGTATCCTATTAATGCACCGGGTTTAATGCTCAAAAATAGGTAGAATTATGTCATAAAATCTATTGAGATTTATTATCATTTCAATATTCATTATTCATTGGTGAAGTGATGGGTAATGTTTTATGAATGTTTGTTTTAATGAGAATTGGTTGAAGTCATCAATCATTAAGAGACATTAACTTTGCTTGTAAAAGAAATGAAAACTAGACTCATCGAAGCTTGTACTGAGTATTGGCATTCATAAAAATTAGCAAAATCTCAATTTCCTTGCCTAAGGATAATACATCTTAACAACATCAGTATTAATGGGGTCTCTCAATTCCGGACCATCCATTTGAGTTAATATCAAAGCACGTCCTAACAATACCTTCTTTACAACGTATGGGCCCTCATAGTTTGGGGTAAACTTTCCCCTGGAATCTTGAGCATTCGGAAGAACTTTCTTTAGCACTAGATCTTCTTCCTTGAAACATCGAGGTCTCATTTTCTTGTTGAATGCTCGGGCCATTTTTTGTTGGTAACACTGGCCATAACATAATGTAGTGAGTCTTTTTTCGTCGATCAAATTCAACTAATCAAGCATCTTCTTTACCCAGTCTGACTCATCTAACTACACTTCTGATAGAATTCTGAAGGATGGTATTTCGACTTCAACTGGTAGGACTGCCTTAGTACCGTATACCAAAGAATATGAGGTAACTCCAGTACATGCTCTAATTGAGGTTTTGTAAGCCATGAGAACGAATGGCAGCATCTCGTGCCAATCTTTGTAAGTGATTGTCATCTTTTCAATGATTCTTTTGATATTCTTATTGGCTGCTTTCACTGCCCCACTTATCTGAGGTTGGTAGGGAGTTGAATTTCTATGGTTTATGTGGAACTGTTGACACAAATCTATCATTGACTTGTTGTTGAGATTGTTTCCGTTGTTAGTGATAATTAACTCAAGAACTCCGTATCGAGCTATTATGTCCTTCTTCAAGAATCGAATTATTACCCCTTTTGTGACATCGGCATATAATGTAGCTTCCACCCACTTGGTGAAGTAATCAATGGCTACCAGTATGAATCTGTGGTCATTGGACGTTGTTGGAGTGATTGGGTCAATGATGTCAATTCCCCACATGGAGAAAGGCCATGGTGCAGACAACAAATGAAGTTCTTTAGGCGGGGCATTTATTCGATTTGCATAAACTTGACACAGGTGATAGTGCTTGACATATTTGATGCAATCTGATTCCATGATTAGCCAATAGTAGCCCATCCTCATGATTTTTCGAGCCAACATGTAGTCGTTCATGTGAAGTCCACATACTCCTTCATGCACTTCTTTCATCAGTTCACATGCTTTATTTCTATCCACACATCTTAACAAGGTGGTATCAGGTGATCTTTTATAAAGCACAGGCCCATTTAATACAAAATGACTCGCTAGCCTTCTAAGTGTTCTTTGGTCATTTTTGCTAGCCATTTCAGGGTATTTGCTTTCTTAGAGAAAAGTTTTGATATCATAATACCAGGGCTTACCATCTTGTGCTTTTTCGATTACCAAACAGTAGGCGGGTCAATTTTCGATTTCTATTTTCAATGGTTGGACTTCGACTCCCCTTGTTATCTGAATTATAGATACTAGTGTGGCAAGTGTATCTATAAACTGGTTCTGAGTTCTCGAGATGTATGTGAAAGTGATTACTTCAAATTCATAGATTAACTTTGTCAAATGCTGATGGTATGGTACCAATTTGGAGTCTTTAGTTTCGTATTCCCCTCTTATCTGTAATATGATGAGTGAAGAATCTCCGTACACTTCTAATTCACGGATTTCCATGTAGCAAGCCATTTTGAGGTCGAGTATGCATGCCTCATATTCCGCAATATTATTAGTATATGGAAATGTGAGTCTTGTTGTTGAAGGGAATTGTGTTCCTTCTAGTGATATCAGCACTGTCCCGATCCCACAACCAAATACATTTGTAGCTCTGTCAAAGACAATCTTCCATTTAGAGCTTTGTTCTATCCCATAGTCTCCAGCTAGTGCACCTTCCGCTGTTAATATATTTTCATCAGGGAATTAGGCTTGTGATTCTTAGGGATCTCCTTCAACTGGGTGTTCTGCCAACTGAGCGGCTAAAGATTGCCCTTTTATCGAGTTTCGATTTATGTATATGATATCAAATTCTAATAAGAGCATTTGCCATTTAGAGATTCTCCCTAACACAATGGGCTTCTCTACCAAGTACTTCAAAGGATCATGTCTTGTCAGCAACTCGATGGGATAGTAAAGGGTGTACTGCCTCAATCGGTGCATGACCCAAATCAGAGCATAGCAAGTCCTCTCTATTTCCGAATACCTTTATTCTCCCTCTGTGAATTTCTTGCCTAGATAATATACGGAACGTTATCTCCCCTCTTCATCTTTCTGTCCCAGCATGCACCCCATGGATTCAAGGAGTATCGTGAGGTATAAAAATAAGGGTTTTCCTTGTTTCGGAACTATCAAGACTAGGGGATTTATGAGATAGTCTTTGATTGTCCTGAATGCTTCTTCGCATTCATCATCCCATTCTACCGTGGCATTCTTTTTTAGTAGACGAAATAGTGGGCAGCATTTGTCTGTTTCCTTGTTTCGGAACTATCAAGACTAGGGGATTTATGAGATAGTCTTTGATTGTCCTGAATGCTTCTTCGCATTCATCATCCCATTCTACCGTGGCATTCTTTTTTAGTAGACGAAATAGTGGGCAGCATTTGTCTGTGAGCTGTGAGATGAAACAAGCTATATAATTTAACCTTCCCAGCAAACCTCTCACCTCTTTGATAGTATGTGGAGAGGGTAGTTCCAATATGGCCTTTACTTTGTCAGGGTCGATTTTAATGCCTTCTCGGCTTATGACAAACCCTAACAACTTGCCTGTTGTGACCCCAAAAGTACACTTTTCTGGATTTAACTTGAGCTGAAACTTTCTCAATCGCTTGAACAATTTCCTCATAATAACTGCATGGCTTTCTCCTTCCTTAGACTTGGCTATCATATCATCGACGTATACTTCGACTTCTCGATGCATCATGTCATGAAGTATCGCGACCATAGCTCTCTGATACGTTGCCCCGGCGTCTTTCAAACCAAAAGGCATGACTTTGTAATAGAAAGTTCCCTATGTTGTGATAAAGGTCGTTTTAATTTTATCTTCTTCAGCCATTTTTATTTGATTATATCTTGAGAAACCGTCCATAAATGAGAAGAGATGGTTTCCTACGGTGTTGTCTACCAAGACATTGATGTGAGGTAGAAGGAAGTTGTCTTTTGGCATAGCTTGATTTAAATCTCGAAAGTCTACGCATACACGTACTTTCCCATTCTTTTTTAGAATGGGGACTATGTTCGCTACCCATTCTGGATAGTCAGACACCTTAATGAATCCCACTTCTAGTAGTTTTTTTACTTCCTCTTTAATCTTTAGTAAGATGTCAGGCCTAAATCCTCTCAAATTCTGCTTTTTAGGTTTGACATCTTCCCTTATGGGAAGCTTGTGAACTACTATTGACTGGTCTAGTCCTGGCATGTCGTCGTATGACCAGGCAAATATATCTGCATATTCAGTTAACAGCTCGACTATCTCGCGCTTTTGCTTGGTACTCAAATTGGCCCCAATCTTGAGGTTTTTAGGTTTCTCAATGCTTCCTAGATTTACTATCTCCACCAGCTCGTCAATTGAAATCCCACTTTGTTCATGTTTTTGCCAATTTTCTCGTATTATTTCGTGGTCAAGGACACCGCCTCCAATGGCTAACTCAATAGTGTTGGAAACGATATCGGTGTTTTCATTACTTACCTGCACGAAATGTCCCTGACGTTCGATGGTAGGGAATCTAGGTAAAGTGAAACGAGAGTATATATATATAAGCAAAAAAGGAATGAATTGTAATTTATTTGAATATGAAAAATAACCATAATAGAAATTTTTTTAATAATTGTTCCCTATCCTTGAGCTGATCTAGCGCTATTAATAGAATAACATAACCAATTGTTAAGAGCTAGATGTTGCTCGGATTTGTGAGAGGTCGAGCCTTCATTGCTGACGTCGGTTTCGCTTATCTTTGGCTCTTGAATGGTAGTTGCTTGCTTGAATGATTGCTGGAGGGGTAGAAAATGCATCTAAGTATCGCTTAGTTTCTCTTTCCTTTTGCCCATGATACCTCATGCTTGTGCCTCTTCCTGGGCTATAAAAACGTACCCTAGTCCAAACGTCCCTTGCAGTCCCTCCTTAAACCGATGTCACTCCTTGCTATTTACCACGTTCACCTCGTTGAATATTTGGAGACCAAAGTCTTCAGAACCATCTTCCCTGATATAGGGTATAGCGGTTTCTTTATAGATGGCATAGTCTTGCTCTCCCAGCATGGTGATGATCCGTCCATTTGTTATGAACTTGACCTTCTGATGTAGACTTGATGGTATGGCTCTGGCCTTCCCAATAGTAAATTGAAAGACCTTGGAATGTCGAGGACTTGAAAGGAGATGTGGAACATTTGTGGACCAATCTCCACTGGCAAGTAGATTTCCCCCACTATTTCTCTCTTGGACCCATTGAAGGCCCTAACCACTATTGAGCTTGGCTCGACTCCCAACAGGTCAAGGGTGGCCAAAGGGCATATGTCGAAAGAAGATCCATCGTCAATGAGTACTTTGGAGATGATTGTATCATTACATTTCACCACTATGAACAGTGGTTTCGTATGTTGGTCCCCGTCTTCCCCCAGCTCTTCGGGAGAAAAAGATATCTGATCCATGGTGAAGATTGAATCTGCCACATGGCTCAATTTCTCTGTTGCGATGCCCTCTGGTACCTTGATTTGTTTAAGCACTTTAAAGAGTGCTTCCATGTGAGGCTTAGATGTTGTGAGGAGGCCTAGTAGATTGTCCCTCATAGCACTTTATGACTATCGGTTTTCGATCTAATTTACTCATATTTACGGACTTCTCCCTTTCCTTTGGCGGGTTGTCTTCTTTCTCAAACTCGGGCCCCCATCCGCTAGGTAGCCCATACTCGGTTAAGGTGAAAGAGTAATTTACCAGATACTCAAATCTCCCATGCGAATCGCCTAAGGTACAGACTATTGGGTCTCCAGCTAACTATCTTTTCTTGATATGTGATTTAGGGGTTTCATCTGGGACTTGGCGTGGGTGACTTTCTCACTACACCGTTGCTTTTTGCTATTTTGGGGACTCTTTGGAGTCCGGCTCTTCGGATGTGATCATATTGACAGTGGGTTTATGGTTGGCAGCAGGTTAGTGTTGACATTGGGTGCTAGTGTGTTAATAAAGTCCAATTGCACTATTCCAGTATCAATCAGATCTTGAATCTTGTTTCAGAGCCTTCAGCATCTATCTGTGGAATGCCCCACTTGGCCCATATGATAATCACATTTGAGGCTTGAGTCAAAATTTCTAGGCTTGTACCGGTCACTTGAGATCTCAAAGCTAATCAAATTATCCTCTTGCGGCCGAGTGAAGACCTGACTGAGGGGGATTGGGATCAGAGTAAATTGTCTTAAGACCCTGGTGGCCTGGGTGTGATTCATCAGTGACTACTGGATTGGGGCATTCGCGATCTAAAATGTTACGCGGGTCCTAACCTTGTCCACTCTACCGAAGTCAACCGTACTGACGGTAGACTCTTTGGCTTTGTTACTCCCTAGGGGCCTCTGCGATGATGCGATTCTAGGAGGGTCCGCTGTCTGGAGTCTCCCTAATGTGATGGAATTCTCAATTCGGCACCTTATTGCCACTACTTCTGCAAAGCTAGATGACATCTGGCCTACCAAATGTGAGAAGTAAGTCTTATCCAGAGTGTTGACAAAGATGAATGTCAACTCCTTTTCAGAAATTGGGTTCGTTACCCTAGCAGCTTGAGCTCTCCAGTGCCAGGCATACTTCTTAAAAGACTCAGTGTGTTTCTTTTGAAGACTTCCTAAGTCTATTAACGAAGGGATAACCTCGATGTTGAATTTATATTGATCGTAGAATACTCAAGTGAGCCTTTCCCAAGTACTGACTTGGTTGAAGTCTAAGTGTGCATACCAGACGAGGACAAGGCCTGTAAGGCTGTCTTGGAAGGTTTGGATCATGAGCTGGTCATATTGGGCATACTTACTCATCTTCCATACATACAGCCTTGTATGCATCTTGGGGCATCCAGTACCATCATATTTTTCAAATTCTAGGGTCTTGAACTTCTCTAGGTACACTTCCTCCCCATACACTAGTAAGCTAGTGATCCCTGCCTGCTCAAAGTCGTCAAGCCCCTCTATTGTCTTCATCTTATCAGCCAGCTGTTGAAAAAGTTTTCTTTCCATCTCCTTTTGCCTGTCCTCCACCTCCTTCTTTATGTCATCCGAGGTTGGACCGAGGTTGACTTTCGGTTCATACTTGAATGCGAGGTTGAGGTGGGAATTGATCTCTTCATATTTTGGAGGTTGACCCTCTACTACTTTCCCTTTTCTAGCCCTTGAGTGTTCTTCCTGAGTTGGTTGGGTGGTGCGAAGGAGGCCAATACTCTCTGTCAGGAGGTGGACTTGTGCAACCAATTGCTGGACTGTTTGTTCCAGGGATACGATCCTAGGATCCAAGGCGGTATCAACACTAGTGTTGTTGCGATTGTCGCTGTTGTTGCCATTGTTTGCCATTTTGGTCTTTAAGCGAGTGCGGATTGGGCTTCTTGGAGGTTTCGGTTGTTTGGGAGCTATCTTTAATACCTGGCGCGCATTTTTCTTAGTTTAATGCATGTATGTAAATATGATGCATGTATCACACAGATGCTAAAATAAAGGGGCCAACAATTGATTAATGATATAATACTGAAATTCTATTTTTATTAATGTTGAAAACTTGGAGTTCGATACTTGAAACATGAAAAAGTAAAAGTACAATGTTAATCTATTTCCTGGCCCTCTTCTTCTTCTACTGTATAGCCATCGGTTTTCCGCTGATGATAGCTTCCAGCTCTTTAACTCTAGCTTGGGTCTTCTCTAACTGAGCTTCCAAGGCCTTGTTCCTTTGATCAGACTCTTTAAATCTGCCCTTCCAGATATTTTTTTGTAGTCTGTGGCTTCGAAGTATACATCCATCTAGGCCCTGACTTGTTCCAAATAGGTTCTCAACGCTAGGTCTACCTTGTCTGGCTCAGGTTGGGTGATATCTAGGACTTTGTATGCCCTTTGTCCTATTTGATATAGTTGGTGGATCACGAAATCCCTAGTGGCTCAATGCTTGCCCACTTCACCATCTAGGTCTCCAAGGTCTACGTTAGGGCTCTTGATCTAGGCTTCCCATAGGGCTTTGACCTTTGCCAACTTGGCAAACTTCTTGGCTACCAGCAGATTTGGGTCTTGGTATTCGAACGTGATTGCTTCTAGTGATGGTCGATAAACTATGTCTTAGATGGTACCGAACTGGCGAACCACTGAGTTTGGATGATACCCTATACATCCGCTGATACCGATTAGAGGAACGGCCTGAAGGTTCCTGCAAGTTAGGATGACTTTGTTACAGCAACTCCATCTAGTTGTCCACAGGATGTCGTTGGCACTGAAACTCTTGAGCCTTTCACTCAACTATGGCTAGTAAGGTCGTTAGGTAGCTTTATCTTTTCTATGCAGGAGTCCATAAGGTCCACTCATTAGGCTAAAGATTTTCGGACAAAGTTTAACCTGAAACATTTGAGGTGGCTTACGAACCAGATCAAGATGAGGTTAATGTTTGAGCGGAGGATCCCGTAGCCTTTCTTCTTGACAAAATTCGGGTTCCGGATCTGTTTAGCCAGTAGAGCTGGGATATAAGATTTCCTTCCCAGGAATTGGGCCACTAGCTCGGCGACTCTATAATGGATATAAAAGATCCCGGTGGGGAAGAGTATGGTGGCGAAGGCTGTTAAGATGAAAGCATTTACCCTTCTCTATTTGTAGCTCTTGGGGTCCCCGCATAATATGTCTTTCCTATCCCCATCATCTTCCCGAGCTATGAACCAGGCTTCTAACTCGTCCATCCGTATGCAATATCCGTTGCAATTTGCTAAGGCCTTATTGATTTTTGTCTTGCAGACACCCAAAAGTCTACTGAAAATACCGGTTAAGCCAGCCTCAAGATCTGGCACATACACTTCGCTGGTTAATGATGGGGCCTACAGGAGTTGGGTGTATTCTTCCAAAGTGGGAGTGATCTCATGTGGCCCAATGAAGAAATTTATGGGCTCTACTTCCCATAGATGGAGAATAGCCTATATCACAGGTAAGTTCATTTCCTTCTTCATCAGTGAAAGGATGGGCCCTATCTTTTGTTGGATGAAGGCCTACTCTTCGAGGTTGTACAAAGTAAACCAATGGTCCAGTACCAACTTTGGATCCAGAAGTTTGCAGACCCAAATCTCTTTGTGGAGGACGCGGTCGACTATAGAACTAGCCATCTGTTATAATAGAAGTCTCTAATTACAAAAACTTTTTACAAAGTATAAATGATGTTATTACAGGGAAATGTATCTGAACTCCAAGAATGGAACAAAAGCATTACATCATTAATCAATTGCCAGCTCATGACTTCATGTACACAGATAGATGGGTTCTAATAGGTCCCCAAGCTCTATAGCCTCCCGCATTCTCGAAGAAATGGATCTCAGGCCATATCGAAGCATTGGGTAGGGTAGCCTAATCAATCCCAAATGGTGATCATATCACTTCACCCGAAACCTACACAATGCACCCCCCCGGTCTTAGGGTCCTAAGATGGTTTGGGTTTGATCATATCTAATCACACGATTATATACATGTAGACTCAATGGTAGGAAAAAAAATATATAAACCCCTAATTTCATTAAATCCCTGAAAGGTTAGCAACAATATAATAATCAAAAGACATTTTTGAAATGGTGATTTCAGAAGATTCAGGTGGCTAGCCTATTAGGAAGTGTCCCCAACGGAGTCGCCATCCTATCGAGTCTAATTTTTTTTTTTTTCATTTTCATTCCTAATTCGATTTATGCTAAACCCTATGCTCATCTAATATAAATCATCGACTTGAACTAAGAATTTTATCTTATTTTGGAGTCGCCACTTAATTGAAGTTGGGAAAGATTATTGAATTAGAACTAATTGAGCAAATTAATCCTAATTTGGACAACTAGTCAACGAGATTTCCTCTTTTCATTTTTGTAAAAGATGAAAGGGAAAACCAGAGTTTCTGGACTCAGGGGAACCTATTAAAACCTTAAAGTTACCACCTTATTCTTCTAAAATCTAAACCCTTGTCCTAATGTCTTTTATTGTCATTTATTTTGTTATTATTATTTTTTTTATTAAAAGCAACTTATTCTAATATGAAAAATGATTTTTTATTCTTTTTAAAATTGTCCTAAATGGTGCTTACGTACCTGCTATTTAGGATCAAACAAGTCGTAGTTCGTTTTTCATAAAAACTTTAGTGGGTTAGTTATTTTTAATTATGAAAATTATTCAAATTTACGTTTTTATCATTTTTAGCATTTTTTTGGGAAAAAATCCAAGCTTAAGCTTGACTATTTTATTTTTTTTGAAAAAATTAATTTAAAAAAAAAACAATTTTGGATTTATTTAAGAAAAGGATTTTTTTTTCTAAGTGATAAAAATTATTTTTATTTCTCTATTATTAACCTACCTCTAATTATTATTATTATTATTATTATTTTATTTTTTATTTTTTTTATTATTTTTATATTTTTATATTATATTATTTTATTATTTTTTTAACATTTTTATTTTATAATTTTTTATTATTTTATCTACTCTAAACTAAACATAAAAAAAATCTAAATTCTATCATTTTTCCTAATATTATTTTTTTATCTTTTCTCTTTTTATTTTTGAATTGTAAATAAATAAACAAATAAATAAATAAATACAATAAATAAATAATAAAAAATAGAAAATTCGACTTACCTAGGTCTAAATGCGGTGCGTGGGTCAAGTCAAACCGGGTCGAGTCGGATAAGGTCGCGTGTTGGGTTACGGTGGCTGGAAATCCTCATTGACGGTGTTCCAGCGGTCCTTTTCGTCTAATGAGAGGTGTTTCTGAAGCATCCGAGGATGAGGAACTTAAGGCCGAGGATGAGGAACTTAAGGCCGGCGGTGGTTGTGGTCGAAAACTTCCCCAGGTGGCGTTTCGAGGTGGTGGCGATTGGCGATCGTGCTTGGGAACTCCAGCGAATCTTCAATCTCTCTTATTTTCTCTCTTTTCTCACTTTTGATCCGTGCTTTGGCTTCCCCACACTGTGATCTATTTATAGGCACCAGAAATCGAGTTGAATAAACTCATATTTCCTCCGATTGCGGCATATCGGATTCACGGTTGAAATCTTCTCTGATTTGATTTGATTCGTGCATATCTTCGATTTTGTTCTGATTTGATTCTAATTGGATGATGTTTATCTCATTTTAGCTAAAGATCTATTGGATTTGTGCAAAAAATCAAATCAAAATGGCTAGATTTGAATTTTTTCGCGGCCGGCGACGATTGCGGACGAAGGTTGAAGATGAACACGCGCCCGGCGCATGCGCTCCCTCCGTCTAATCACAAGCTAACACGTATCCTGGGGAGGAAAAAAAATAGGGCAAAACACAGAATGCGTCCCCCGCGATTCAAACCTGTGATGAGCCATCCCCTACGCACAATGATGCCATGGTCTGGACCAATTGGGCTAGTCCACTTCTCAGTTTTTTTTTTTTTTCACAATTTGTATATATGGAATGTAATTTTTATTATTTTTATACTATTTTGAAATTCCAAAAATTTTTAAAAATTATTTAACTCATTTTCTTATTATTCCTATCATTATTTTCCAAAATTGATATATTTTCCCTATTTATTTTATTTTTCGAATATTTTTCCTATTTTTGCTAAATTAGAAGAAAAATTGTAAAAAAAATGAAAAAAATTTGAAAATTGACCATTATTAATTATTAGGGGAAAAAATGGAGTGCCTACAGTTAGAATCCACTTTGAAAGTGTACCCATCCCTAACTTACCATAAAGATCTATTCGGTATGTAATCCTTTCCATAGAGGATACTAACCCAACCCTAAGAGTCCTTGAAACCTCCAGTTGCTTACAAAATAGATGTGTTAGAGAAATATATACCTTTAAGCATCCTTACCCAAAAGGTGTTTAGGTTTATGTAAATCCTTTAGGCGAGTTTGGTTAGGAGGGCAAAGTTGAAGTCATTCAAATCTTTAAACTCGAAGCCTCCTCTTGATTTTAGAAGGGAAATTTTGTCCCAACTTATCTAGTGAGTTTTTTTCTCTTCTTGAGTGTATCCTCACCAGTATTGGGCAATAGTCACACTCACTTCTCTACACCACTTGGTTGGGAACTTGAAACAGCTCATAAAATAAGTCGAGGTTGCACTAGAAACATATTTAATCAATATCTCCCTACTTGTGTTAGATAAAAGGCTTTTCTTCCAATTTGTTAACTTTGAACGAATTTTTTCTTTTACAAAGCGTAGTGTTTCTATCTTATTCCTACCCCCATAAGGTTAGTAGACCTAATTATTTACTAGGATTGCTAGTCATTGGGACAACCAAGAATTCACCAATCTCCTCCATTCTTTGTTAAGTAGTATTTTTTCTTAAGAAAAGGCTTAATTTCTAAAAGTTAATCTTCTATCCAAACATGTTGCAATACTCTTATAAAATGCCTTTCAAAACCTAGACATTTGAAACATTGTCTTTCACAAAAAGATAGAGAATTGTTTGCTAAAAGCAAATGTGATAGTAATAAACAAGCCCTCCTAATGCTCATTGCTCTAAGATGTTGATCAATGACCGCTCTTTCAATATTACATAAAATCACATTTGCTACTAGGATAAATAGATAAGGCAATAAAGGATCACCCTATCTAAGGCTTCTAGTAGGATTTACATGCCAGTAATTTTCCCATTTACTAAGATTTTGTAGGAAACTGAAGAGACACATTCCATTACCCACCTAATCCATAGATCACTAAAACTAAGTCTAATGAGAACTACCCTTAGAAAGTCTTGCTCAACTCAATTATAAGTTTTAGTTATATCTAATTTTAGGGCACAATATATTTTATTGCTAGAATACTTAGTTCTCAAACAATGGAAAGCCTCATAAGCATAGTGTTATTATTGTGTATAACTCTACTAGACACAAAGGCACTTTGATTTTCTAAAATAATGTCTTGTAGTACAGGCTTCAAACAATTGATAAGAACCCTTGAAATTATTTTATACAAGTTTTGAAGACTGATGGGTTTAAAGTGACTTACTTCTTTAGGTGAAGGGATTTTTGGTATAAGCACAATATTAATAAGGTTTCAGTAAAGTTGAGGGGAGAAAGAATAATACCTATGTTGAAGAAGGTTTGGATGGTCTCCACCATAGACTTGCCTATAATGTTCCAGTAACATTGGTAAAAAAATCCAGATAAACATTTGGACTTGGAACTTTAAGAGCACCTAGCTAAAAAGTTACATTCTTAATTTCTTTAGTCGAGACTAGGTTGCATAGTATCAAATTCGTGTCATTTCTTACAATTGTAGGAACTGAATCAAGCACTATACCCTAATTGCTCCTCTAATCTGACTTGAAGAGATGTGTGTAATAATTACCAAAGGTTCTCATAATTATCTCCTCATTAGTAATCCAAGTATCATCACCATCCCTTTAAATATAAGATGTTATTCCTCTATCTACGCAATATAGTGGATTAGTGGAAAATTTTGGTATTTCTATTGCCTCCTTCAACTAGTTAACTCTCTATCTATAGTGCTAGTATAGTTGATCTCTCTTCCATAGCAATTCAATTCTATCAACCATTTGCCATTCCTAATCCCTATCAGCAAAAATGCCCTCCTTTTGCAGATTCAATAGCTCCTTTTTTTTATCTCTATATCTCCACTTTATTATTTGGAAAGCAATTATACTCTATTCACTCAATTTCCATTTGTAGCGTTTTAATATGTAGCCAAGTGAGAAAGGATATCCATGTGGAGGATTTTCCTACCATGCTGATTTTATCATGTTTTCACATTCTTCCGTAGTGGTCCACATATTTTCAAAATTAAAGCATTATCTCCCTTTTGAATCCGTAAAACACATATCCACCACTAAAGCCACATGGTCCAACTCCACCATCTCATTATGTAAAAACTGAGTGTGTGGAAACTTAATAATCCATTTATTAGATCCAAATGCCTTATCAATTCTTTCCATCACCATTTCATCATCCTCTCTTTTGTTTGACCATATAAACCTAGGTCCTTAGAAGCCTGGATCATTAAGATTGGAACTCATGACCATACTACTAAATTGTTCCATCTGGTGTATAGACTGAAGATTGCGACCTTCTTTTTCATGGTAGAACATGATGTCATTGAAGCCTCTTATATAAAGCCAAGGATCAAAATTATTCACACCTAACAATTATAACTCCAACTATAGAATTTGTCTATCTTGTAGATCTAGATTAGCATATATCCAAGGTACATGAGCAAAGAGAGTACCATCTATCATAAATATTGATGTCCTGATGTGGTTTTTGAGAACTTAGGCTTAAGAAATAATGTTAAAATTAAAATAGTACATATATGTGTGTGTGTGTGTGTGTATGTAATGTAAAATGAATATATTTATATGTTATATGCTAAATTTAAAAAAAAAATGTGAATTATATGGGCATATATATATATATATATATATATACATATACCGAATATATAATTATATTATATTATATAGCTAGGAAAAAAAGAAAAAGAAAAAAAGGAAAAACTGTACAGAACACAACTTAAACAAACCTAAACTTCTTATAAATAATATATATATATATATATATATATATATATATATCCCTTTTCATTTCGTCTGGATTCTACGTCTTCGCCATGTTGGACATTAGGAAACCCCTATCATGGAGGAAAGGGGTCCGAGTACCACCTTGGGCCAAGAACTTCTGCTTTGTCAGCCATTTGTCGATTATAAGATATAGAGAGAGAGAGAGAGAGGAAACCAAAATCATCAAAAGTAAGAAAAAAAGAAACCGAAACTCTCTCCATTTCATCCAAATTTTCTAGGCAAATTGTAATTGAAATTTCCAACATGCAATTATCAGGGGAGGAAGAATAACAAGATTGAAGTAAGGTGCAATAGGAATTTAAAGAAATTGAAGAGAAATCATAATTAAACAAGAAAGGATTTAGTTTGTTCGGTCGAAGGAGTTAGGGTGATGCTATTGCTAGGATAAGCTAGGGTTAAGGTTTTGGGTGGAGGAGGATTTTGGCCGACATAGTGATGGTTGGCTTTGGTGGTCGGAGGTTGGTGAACGAAGCAACCCCTAATAATGCTCAAAACTTCCTATTTTTGTTAAAAATATCAAATATTGATGAAAATTTATGATTTTTGGTATTCTGACATAATTTTGTATTTATATTAATGTGGTAATTCTATTTTGGTGAAATTTGATTGAAAAATATGTGGTCCTTACGAAATGCTCTATTCTAGTCAGAAATTAAATTAGAAAATGAATAGGGAAAATGATGTATTTTTTATGTAATGTTTAATATATAAGATCCTTATATGATTTAGTAGATTACCAAATCAATAATTGCTCAAATTAGAGTCGTTTTCTATTTTTAGTGAATTTTTCAAGCCAATTACCCTGTTCTAACCAAATTAAATCCTTAGCAAAATTAGGAAATTTGATTTGATTAGTTAAGTTTGATGTTTAGTTGAGGTTCATTGAAGTATAATATGATGTTAAGAAGCTTAGGTTAGTTACGAAACAAAAACAGGAGCGTTCGGTGCAAAATCTTGATAATTTAGAATCATATGATTCGATATAGAATCAGATTGGAATTTAATTACATTAATATATAATAGAGCATAATATACCCATATGTATATGAATTAGACATTGTAGGAAAATGGTGGATTATATGAGGTTAGGATGGAATTTAGGGGTTTGGAATATTGAATTAGTAATTTAGGGTTTAGTAGAGTAAATGGAGTAACATTGATTGGTATACTGATGATTCAAGTATTTCTGTTAAGTGAGAAGGACAAAGGAATTTGGCCGGTGCGACTATTTAGATTGGCATATATTGTTTCAAGTGAATACTCCCTTAAATCCTCTCTTGGGTACAAATGGTTGATAATGTAAACTACTTATTATTGGCTGAAATTACCATGTACAATCACTTACTGTAATCAATGCAAGAGGATTGTTGAATTACATTGGATTCCTGATGGCCGATTGTGTGTCCTGATATGATTGGATTATGAGAAAAAGGGAACATTATAGAAATCCTAGAATGAAAGTTAGGTGCGGGATTTGATTATACTGTTCTTGATTGTATGTGATATAATAAACTTAAATTATTGAATGCTTTATGATTGTGATGTAATGCTTGGTCATTTTTAGCTTATTGGATGGGGTTTATATATATGACCGGCCAAGTTCATACTAGTGTTGTCTCGGTAATGATGAAATATCTAAATGGATAATAAAATGGAAAACTAATCGTTGACATGTATGACTTCGTTAAAGTATACCTAACTGAGTTTTAGGACTAGAATGTATCAAATGGGGTTTAGGCTATAAGTAGCTACTAACCCAAAACACTTAATGTAAGGAAAGTCTCGTTCCCTGCTTAATAAGTTTATGGTAGACCTTTGAGTCAACCCGGATAGGTTTAAGGCATGGTTGATGAACCGGCCAAATTTAGTGACCTGTGGCGATCTGGTCACCCCTTTTGTTCGAGGCAGGTGAAAGGTGAACTAAATGTTTCTAACTAAAAAGAGTATGTAAGGATGTCTTAATTGGTTGAGAAAACATTAAGTTTTGAAAAGTACATGAGGGTAGTTTATTTACCAGCTGACAAGCTCTGCCTGGGTTAATAGAAAAGTATTTGTGACCTGTGAGTAAACAGAAGTGATTTGAAATGGTCTCTAATGAAAAGGTTATGAGTTTGGTAAAACGGAATTATAAGGAAAATACCATTAAGTAAGATCATGGTGATGTTAAAATGTAAGAAATAGAATTGGATTTCTTGTAAGTATAGCTTTGAGTTGAAAACTTACTTACTTAAGTAATCACTTCTAAGGTATTTGATAATATTGTTAGTTATTGTTATGTGATTTTATTGTTTGTTTTTGCTGGGTTGCTTGATTATGTACTCACTTTGCTTCTTAAGAAGCTGAGGAGTTAGTGTTTTTGCTAACCTCAAGTACAGGTAATGGAGAATAAGTTGCTAGAGACTTGGGTTTTTAAAGACCGTCAATAGAGGCAAACAGGCCCTTAGTTTCCATTTTGGAACCTCTGTTATTTGTAATAGGATATCCTGTATATGATGTTGTAGTGCTTGTAAATAAGATCTACAGGTGTTAATCTTTGGATTGTAATGTAAATATTTGTGTGTATAAGGTTGGATTCGTAATCCTTTTTAGCCACTTAAGGCTATAGGATTAATCATTGGTTGTGCCTACTTACCGGGAATGTAGATCCTGATGGTATATATATATGTATGATGTATGATGTATGATGTGACAAGAGATTTTAAGTACATGTGTTTAGATATAATATGAATTTGAAATGATAGTGCTACTAGCGTCATTTTACAGAACGTTTATAAAATTACATACAAATTGGAGTTATAGGTTCAAGATTAGCTAAATTTGCATTATCTCTAATTCAGAGACGGCATAGTAATCCACTTACAGGTACCAGGGATAGTTACAGGAATTCTAGAACAGGTTTAAGAATTAGACCTAGTAGGTGGGTCATTACATGGTTTTTATTGAACTCTTTGATATCCACCACAACATCATTTAATCACCATAATGCTAAGCCACTTGATAAACCACACGGAGGGACATAGAATTCATTGCCATACCTCATTTTCCTATGAATACGAGATTTGTTTTTTGTCTCCATGAGGAACACAATACTTAGATTGTATATTTGAATAAGGTCCCATAGGTTTTGAACTATTAGGCGAGACCCTGCTCCTTGATAGTTCCAACTAATGAGATCATGGCCTTCATGTGACAAATTCTAACCAACCATCACAATCATCATGGAAAGCTTTAGTAAAGTGAATGGGGATGTTAATCAAGCTCTCGGAAGGCAACTCTACTTTGTGATCCTAAGAGATTTTTCCTAGGCTTTCTTCCTCCTTTAACAAGAGACTTATTCTACTTTGACTGTTTTGTGCTAGGGAGGTCCTCAAATCTCAGCTTTTTTATGGGTTCATAATAGTCTCTTTAGCCATAACTCTTTTGTAACTTTTTCAAAACTGATATCAGGGTAACTTTTATCCTTAGTCTTATCCAATATCACTTTACAAACCAACACCACTCTAGCATTTTGATTCACTTCTATTTGAGTTTCCAATTTCACTACTATAAGGCATCTACCAATACCATCACTAGAATCACTTTGGCAAACATCCATGTTATAACGACCAACTTGTTTAGTGTAAGAGACCTAAACAAAACTAACAACACTCAAACAAAGACAACTATAAATATTAGATAAACTTGAAGACTCTAAGACATCTATGACATTAAGAAACATGTAAGACAAAAGAGAGAATTTCACAAAGCAACATTAGTGAAACAAAGTTATTTAAAATGACAAGACAATCAAATATATACTACCATAAGTGGAGACATAGGCATGAAAGAAATATAAAGGGTAAAGAGGATTCTAAAACTCAACTATTTATGATATAGAGCAAGGTTGACTTTTGAGGAAACCATATTCCAGTGTGCATCCTACTTGACCCTAATTAATGATGTACACCCATGCCTCTTAAGTCAAATCATAGGGGAATCCAATAGACCTAGCTAAGGTTGATTTGATGGAATTACAAAGGTCTACTCAATTTTGCTACATGCCTAAAGGATGAAGGTAAGAGAATAGGAACGAGTTTATTGATGAAGGTTTGTAACTGAGGAAAGTTTATGGGTAGAGACGAGGTATTTATGAGAAATATTAATAAGGTAAACAAATTACATCCACGAGGTGATTCAAGAATGTATAAGGTATTAGGTATAGGTTTTAGTGAGGTTAAGTGAAATTAGGGTTTCAATGTAGCTATGGGTTTTGGGGCTATATGGTCAGTCAAAAGGGGATCTAGGTACAATAAAAGGAAAATGTATAACACTCAAGATAACAAAAAAGATTAGGTGACTATCCCTTATTATGGGATGATAGCTCTTAACGGGGAGAGAAAAGCTCTCTATAAGGAGAAGAGAGCTCTCGATGGGGAAAGAAAAGCAAAAAAAAGTACACTTATACTAGAGAAATAATTGTCTATTCACTTTGCTAAATAAAATAACACTATCATGTAATAACTCTTATTGATGAATGGTATAAGGTTGTGAATAAAACGTTATTTGTTAATTTGATTCTAAAAGGGGTATTTTGGGGAAAAAAATCAATTCCAATATCAAATTGTTAGTAATTAATGACTATTAAATATTTTTAATAATAAGAATTCCATATGAAATTGTTATTAATGTTTAAAATACAACTAAGCATTGTAATAATTATTTTATAAGAAATAAGATAAGACTATAATTGAATTGCAATTATTATGTTTCCTTATACTTAGTCATTTTTAAGTATGGTTTAAGGTCCTATCCTAAGCGAAAATGTATTAGTTGTTTAGACCTTAATAAATGTATATCTAACTTAGCTTAATCAAATTGGATTAAATTAATATAAGTAATTATTTACTAATCATTATTTATTAATTATTTTTTCAATTTTATAAAGACAAGCAACCAATTCAAGGATTAGTTGAACAAGTTAAGACATGGATAGGTTAAACCGATTCTTAAACCATTTCATGTATTAAAATGATAATTATTACTATTTCCAAATTTATTTATATTATTTAATTATTACTAATATTTTATAAATAAACACTTATAACAACTACCAAGATCACTCTTAGAAGATCAAAGTAAGGTTTTCAAAGAACTAGATCCAACTCTTTAGTTTAATTTATTTTATTTTATTTTTGTTCATGACTTTGAGATTAGATTGATCATAAACAAATATTCAAGATTCAATCCAATCATTTATGTTAAAGGTTCAAATTTGATGAAAAAAAACAAATTTTTGATGGTTTTCAATCTACTTTAAAAATCTAAGTTGAATATTTAGCATGAGCACTTTGAATATTTGAATGGACACCAATAATATGCATCATGAACATTTAAATTTGTGGAAAAGTATTAAACATGTAAACACGTTACCATTGCAATTCATTGAATTTAAGGATAAAAAATTACCATATTAAGAACAAGTTTAAATATCATTTGAACATTCATCTAATCATAAAAAATATTCATTAAATCTCAAGAACATGAATCAATTTTCCAAAAAATTCTAACTTCTAAAACATAATACTTCAACTTCACCTTGTAGTCAACATGTACATACTCTTATCTTCAAATCATACGAGCATGCTTCAATTATACATTCTTCAAATTCATCATTTTTCCAAAACATTTCTGGAAAATACAATACTAATACATATATGTACATCTCATATCTTCATAAGTTCTTATTCTATTTGAATCAAATCAACTTCTCAATTGACATACTTCAAGAATTAAACACAAAATCGAACCATTAAGTCAATTAACACAAACTAAATCAAAACTCAATCTCCTGCAATAATGCATGTTAGGCACACAATTGCATCAACTTCTCAATTGACATACTTCAAGAATTAAACACAATAATCGAATTATTAAGTCAATTAACACAAACTAGATCAAAACTTGATCTCTTGTAATAATGCATTTAGGCACACAATTGTTTGCAAACATACACATTTCATATGAACTAAATCTAAAACATATCATATTCAAACATGCTAAATAACATCAACTAATCAATTATCACTTCATATAACAAAATCAATCATCCACACCCTCATTATCCATGGCATCACCATCTATACCTAAACCAACATTCAAATAACTCCATCTAAGCTCGAAATCAACTTCAACTTCTTCACCAAACTTTAACTCAATCAATCTAAAAATTAAACACTAAATCAAGTAAGATTGAACACTTACCTTAAAGTAGCTTGAAATTGAATCTTTTAGCCAAATGTAAAACCAAAATCCTCAATAGCCAAATATTGCACATATCTCAAATCTAGCTTAAATCAACTAGAAAAACAAATTAAATTCACCTATAGGTTTTTCTAGCTCCACATGAAAAGGTGAGTAAATATAGTGCTCTAATTGATTTCCTTCATTTATTTCAAATCCCTTGCAATTGAGTACTAAATACTAGAGATCTAATTGAATTATTAATAATTCAAACATAATTGAACTTAATTATAAAATTATTTACCAAAATCTCGTGTGAATACTAATCAATTACCTAAAAATATCTTGAATCTCCTTTGAAATAGTTGAACTGATAAGGAATTAGAGAAGCTAGACCCCTATAATCATCTATATCACCTCTGGTATGCACAAATGATTAAGAATGGAATGGATTGGGACTACCTATGTCACATTTAGTACACACAAACGATTAAGAATGAAATGAAATAGAATTAACAATCAGATGCCAAGCCCATTCTTGTATTTAGAAATATCTAACTTAGCCAAATCACTCTTCCCCCCTACAAAGTTTAAAAATTCAAGGTTAAATGAGTAATTTTATTATTGATAGCCTATACATGTTTTTATTATGATTTTTTTTAATTTCCAAAATTTTACCCTAAATTATTCATCGAATGTCCTTACTATCAATTTTCATTTATTTGAGGAAATTAAAAAAAAAGTGAAAGAAAATTGAAATAATTTTAATTATTTAGAGAACCTATGCAATTCAACATGGAACTTAAGCAATTATTATTCTTAAAAGTCGGGACATGGTTATGGCATTAAATGTGGCATGGGAATTAAATTTGAGATGGGATTGGATCAATAAATGATGAGTGGTCAAAATGTTAATAAATTGAAAGATTAACACTAAATTATGTGCTTTTATTTATGATTTTGTTAAGTAGATATGATGCAAAAACTAGTTTTTTTGGCTTAATAATATAGATATATAGGAAATATTAAACTTTTAAAAAAAGACTATTACTATTATTTCATATTTAGTATGCAAGAATGATATGGAATGGAATATAATCGTAACTGAAATGATAAATCTATTTCCATGTTTGGAAATACATATAGAATGGAATGCGTATAATGTAATTTTTGCTAAAAGTACCCTTAATTATTAAATGTGATAATAAGATTAAAGGTTAAATAAATAATTTTAATTAATGATTATTAAAGATGTTAGAATGGAATTGCGATTCCATCATCTCAAAGGCGGAATTGACAATTTCAAGAAATCACAATTCGAACTTTTAAAAGTACATTCAAATATGGGAAATGGTGTAGAATCAGAAATTACAATTTTATTTTGTATCCATTCTTGCATATTAAATGTATCATTATAATTCAAGCATGTGGAAAAGAAGGAAAATGGGATTTTCAATGTACTTTTCTTTATTTAGGTAGGAAATGAAGGTAAAATCCTACATTTTACTTATCTCTAACTAGGAGGGATCGAGAAGGAAATTTTGCATAATTATATATTTAAATATTAACAAACTTTACAAATAGATACTAAAAGGATTTATCAGTAATTTTACTAATGAAAAACCTTCTTATATACATTCTTTTTCCTTTACAATGTGCTCTTATTCAAACAATAAAAGAAGGTAATTTATATCAGCCACCATTCTTTATAAATTACATTAACATTATAATTTTTTAAAATACAATGAATTTCCTCTTCTTTTTGGCTAGTTGGACGTAAGGGCAGGCATAGTTTGGTCTGGCTCAATTTTTCTTTTGGATCAAACCAAATCATAAAAATATGATTTGGTTTTTTATCATTTTGAACCAAATAATAAGGTTTTGTTTTAAAATTTTTCCAAATTATAAAATTTTAGTTTGGTTTAGCTTGGTTTATGAATTGAACTATATATTTTTTTAAAAAAAATGTGTATTTGCTTAATATATAATCTCACATATGTATCATATGAGTGATTGATAAAGCCAAATTTAAGTAACTAAAAAATTTCAAATGTTTAGTACAACTAATTTAATCATCAAGTTAGCATATAGTATAAATTTTAAGTCAACCTATATACATAATTATTAAATTATGGTTATAAAATTTAAATACTTATACTATTCAATAAATACATATTAAAAATTCTTTAAAATATTATGTTAAAATCTTTTAGTTACAAATAAAATATTATTATATTTTTTCAAAACGGTCAGTTTTGATTTTGTGATTTAGTTCAAATTATCTCTTCAAGTCAATTATAAATTTTTTGTTTGATTCAAATTGAAAATTTTTTAATCCAAATTACAAATAAATAAATAAATTCGATTTGATTTGGAGGCACACATGGTAAAAGTGATAATGTGGTGATGACACATGAAAAAAAAAAAAACCAACAATTTTACTTGAATATTATAATTATATATATATTAATTAACTAAAATAATTAAAAAATTAAAAGAAATTTGGTAAAAAGCTGGAAATTGTTATAATTAATTGCAGCAATTAGTAGTTCATGGGAGTTGGGAGAGTGAACTGAATGAAGGGATCGGAGTGTCATTTATAATAGCGAGAGAATGAAACGACAAACAAGAAGTACTATGAATTCCGAGAGCTGGAAATATAGAAAGAGTCGGAGTCGGAGTAGGAGCTCGAGGAGAGTGGAGAGAAAGGATGTTTCCCCATGAACAAGTGAGTTAGTGGGTGAGGGACCGGGTTGAGAATCCGAGTTAGAGGGAGAGAGAGAGAAGTGATATCGTCCAGAGTTCACTCAATAATTGTTTTTACTTGGTGTGATTATTCATTCAGGTACTCTACAAGTACAAGCAAATGGCATTTGCATTTCGATTATTATTACAATTATTTTTTATTTTTTGGTTATGCCTTTCTTTTTTTTTAGTTTTTTTTCTTTTCTTTTCTTTTTGGTCTATTTGCTTTTTGTGATTCTGTTTGGGACATTTGTTTTTGCAAACTTAGTATTTCAGTTATGAAAACATAAGATGCTTCTGGTGAAGGTATTTTATAATTTAATTTATTTATTTAGTTATTTTATTTTTATAATATATATATGTATAATATTTAAATAAAATTATTAGTTTTTATGATATGATATGGCTATATCATCACTTTTACCACATGTACATCCATCTAGGTAAAAAGAGAAGATAATATATTATATTTAAAAAAAAGAAAAAAAAAGTGAGATATCGTTGGGATAGGACTTGGGCCAACCGGACTCTGACCTGCCTACCGGCTAAAGAAGTGAGGTGACCCAAAATCAGATTGGGCCGATGACATCCATGGCCCCTCTAAGCCCATCACTCGCTGCCATAACACAACACACTTAAACCCTAACTGGCTTCGCACTACTTTATAAATACACACGGAAGTTGAAATGAAAGCCGTCCTAGGGTTTTCTATTTCTATTGTGTATTCTTCTTCTTCGATTGAAGCTTCTCGTAAAGATTTTCCAACTCGGATTTTCCAATCTGTTTTGTGAAAGCAACAGAATCTGATTTCCGTTCGTAGAGAGAGAGAGAAAGAATGAAGTGATGATTAGATATATGTTTCCCTATTGGTTTGATCGCCGAGATGATGGGGCATCACTGTATTAGCTCTAACTGATCCATTCTCTTCTCTCCTTTTTTTTCCACACATTCATCTTCAACTTCAATCTTTTTCTTTTCTTTGTGTATTTGTTTTTCGTTCTACAGAGAGTGGAGAATGAGGTGATGATCGTAATATGTTTCCCTATTGGTTTGATTACCGGGATGATGGTAACCTTTGATATTAGCTCTATCTGATCATTCTCCATTCTTCTTGCTATTTCCTAGATTATATTCCATGTTCATAACTTCATTTATTTGAAAAAAAAAAGAAGACGGGAAATTATATGACATTATGTGTTCACTTTATTTATTTGACAGGTATTTATACAGAGATTTCACCTCAAATATATATATATATATATATATATATTATCTTTTTTTCCTTGGTGAGTAAAATGGATAGAATTGAAGACATCTGATAAAATTGGTATTCTTCTTCGAATCCTTATAAACATTTTCAAAATTTTTTCGAAGATATATTAATTAAATAGTATATTAGACACTTTTAAAAATTTATAAAAATCTAGAATGAAGGAATAATTGGAAAACCCTGGCCTTGGTTGGTTGATAATTTATGTTTTAGATTGGTTTTTTATTTAATTTTGAGGAGGTTCAAAGGGTTTGTGTTTCAGTTTAATTCAAGAGTAGAACCAAATGGATTGGTTTGAATATTAATTGAACTGTTTTTTATTAAAAAATAAAATATAAATGATATTTTGGTCTAATCTTATTTTGCTTTTTATTTTATGTCTCTTATCTAATTTTAGTTTCTATAGTCCATTCATTGTGCTTCACTTTCATCTCTTATCTATAGATTCATGCATCATCTTTATTTTCTTTATCATATAAGATGAATATTACCTAAATATAATATTATTAACTAATCTTTTAAATAGAAGTATTTCAAATGCAATTTGGTTTAATTGAGGGTACTAATCCGAGCCGAACTATGAACACTAAGATGCCATTTTTATGTAGTTTCATTTATATTATCATGTGGTGATGTTAAGGCAATGGATCGGAATCCAATAAAAATACATATGCAGTTTTCTTTTTATTAAATAATCGATGAACTATCTTGCTGATTTTTAAAAATAATAAATAAATAAACGATAGCAAAAAATCAACAAAATGCAATGAAAATATTAAAGAAAAAAAAAGAATATCACCATGTTTCCCGACACAAATTTCCTTCTACCTTTTTTTCTCATCAACCAAAAAGGTGAAGACTTTACGGGAAAAGTAGAAATAATCAACCTCGGTGCAATACACTCTCGAAGTTACGAAAATATAACTAACACCTTAAGCTTTAACGCTGGTACATGTTTTCGAATGGATTTTAGGGAGTCCTAAAGTTAAAGGACTCACTTGTAATTTTCTCAAACTTTAATATATAAATGTTATAAAAGCTTATTGTCTATTGAATCTTTGTTCAACTCACAATTTTACCTATAATCACTAAAGATTCCATAAAAATGAAAAGTAAAAATATAAATCTCTACTATCTATCTATTCTAACTTGTAAAAGTTGTAAATGTTTGCAATGATCATAAGAAACTTAAAATATAAGATAGAAATAAATAAATTTTAATTACAATATAAATTATGATATGAAGAATTATGCATTAATTATTATGATAAAAACTAAAATATAAATTTCATTATTGATATAAAATAAGTTACAATATAAATTATTATGATAAAATACAAAACTAAAGCAGAAAATATAGTGTCATTTCACTTGTTTTAAACTGTAAAAGCCCATTTTTTTTTCCTTAGTTTTGATAGTCCATTAGACCAAATCAAGATAAGATGTAAATTTGGTATAATTCTAAATTCATAGTCATATAAAATTAATAGAATTGTATTTATAGTTTTAAAATTCATGCACTATTCCCCATGAATTCTTGTAAAAGTAAAAATCATTACTTAAAAATTAAAAAGCTAAATGGTTATAAATTATGAGCGTGAATTCTATAATCAAGCAATATTGGTAGCATTAATTAGATTCATCAAATTATTTTCAAGCAGTTCCTTATCTTGGAATAGAGTGTTTAAGTTAAAGTAAGAACTTCTTTGTTTGTGTTAGTATCTTGCATACAAGATTATTTCAAACAAAAGCTTGTTTCACAAATTGGAAATGTGTGATAACAAATTTTCATTTCTATAGTTAAGAGTTAAGCTTGCAGTCTCATCATTGACTCAATTTATGGTCATGTTATGTCATGATCTAGCAAAATTGAGTTGAGGCTCAAATATGTTTCCTGACTTTTTCTTTTTTTCCTTTTCTTTTCTTTTTTTTTTTTAATTAAATTTTTGGTGTTCTTCTAAGGAGCTAAGACTTCAATGTAATACTTAGATGTTGGTGTAATATTAGACCAAAGTTTGACACTACTCCCATATTTTGTTTCTTGACATGTGGTCTAAATGTTTAGGAAATTTCATAAAACAAATGTTTAGGAAATTTACGACCACACAATATAAAACATCATAGGGTTTAAGACAAGTTTTGGTTTCTATAGATCCCGTCCCAAATCCTCTCTGGTTTCATCTTGTGGATAACTCAATTGTTGATGAAACATATTATTATTAGATATTGTGAGAAACGGTAAAAGCATGATTAGGAGAATCTGATAGAACCGTATTGTAAGACTCAATGCCTATCAACTAAGTGTATTTAGATAATACATTTAAAATGTGGATTAAAACATAAATTCTTTGGTATTGCAACAATAGAGCTATATAAAGTTATTTTTATACAAAAAGAATTTTTCCTTTTTGAATATATCTTGTTAAATTTTTTTTGAAGATTAGAAATGTTTTTTGTAAACAAAAATTTTTTAGAAAGATTGTTTACTAAAACATGTTCTCTCTAATAGTTGGCTTTTTCAAAATTTATGAGACTTATTTAAAGTGATCTCATGACAAAAAGAGCTATCCCTTTTGAGAATATTTTTCACAGGAAGTGAATAAGTTTTAATTTGGAAAGTGTATCTACCAACATATGCAAGTACATAAGGGGTGTTCCTTTTTAAAGTCAAATAAGAAGTTTTCTTAAGCTAACTTATATTTCCTCATTCTATAAAAGAGATTAGTTGAAAAAAAAATTGTTTTACGATACAAAGATGCTTTCCATAACAAAGACGTAGAGCTCAACCCTATAAATTAAAGATAAAAAAGTTTTGAAGAAATACATGTTAGGTACATGGCTGAATATTACTAACAAGAAATATTGCTATGAGAATTGAGCTTTTGAGATATTGTTGTCTTTACTAACTAGCTTTTGGGAATTTTGACTTGTATTATATTTTCCAAAGAAGTGTTAAGTGTGCTATTTTTTGTACTTGTGAGCATTTTCACAAACTTAGTATAAAGAAGTGAAGGCATTATGAGTAAGTATAAATGTTGTCAAGGGTTAGGCAAGTGAGATCAAGGAGAACCCCTATAATCATAACAACAATAATTTCTACTAAACTGTGGTAGAGTTGTCACAATTATAGAATCCTCTTGTACTCTTGTTTGGAATATTATAGTGGATTCCCAACGATTGAGTTGATAATGCTAATAGAGAGGATATAGGCAAAAGGTTGAGCCTCTATATGTGTGTATAAGTCTCTTCCTTTACTCTTTTTATTTACATGCAATTTATTTTACTTATTGTTTATTTACATGCTTAAACTTGCAAAGTACAAGTGTTAATATTAAGAGAGAAGCAGGCAGACATACATAACTGTAAAATTAAAGTACTCTCACTATATAATTTATTTAAGGAGTTAATTTAATTAAATATGAAAATTTGTTAAAAAAACAAATTCCCACATCCCTAACTATAACTATATTAAAACAAGTGTAACAATTAGATGGTTTAGACAATGAAATAAAGTCATCATCTGAATATAACCATCACATAGTGGGTTGTGAAGTCATTGTTTTAGCAAAAATTGTTTTTTACTTTAGGTTCAAATTATTGCAAAAATACTTTCTATTCTTGCTCAAGATATAGAGTTTTTACTTAATTGCACCATGTGAAAGTGATTATTAATGAAAAGTAACCATAGTAAGGACAGTATGAATAATAAATTTCACAATTTAACTTAGTATGAAATATTTTAAAGTCAACAAAGATATTAAACAAAGTCAATTTAGGAGTCAAAATAAAATTTTGAAATTTAAAACTTCAAATTTGACCCTGCATGTGTAATTTATGATTAAGGATAATATGGTAACTAGTTAATCAAGATATTTATTAGCAGTATAAATAAATTAATTCTTTCTTACTAGCCATAATTAATTTGTAAATCCAAAATTACTAAAATGTCCTTAAGAAACATATTTACTTAATAGTATATAGATAAAATAGAAATTAGAAATAACATGTTTTAATTAAATTGCATGTTACTAAAATACTCCCCACATGTCTTAAATAGCAAAAGAGATTTAATAAAGGTAAGAGAGAAAAATTGGTGCATTTGGAAAAATTAAATCAAGGTGAACTAAGGTGAGTTCTCCACCCTCTCTCTTTAATGGCATGAAGCTTCAAGACAATGCTAAATAAGTTTTTGAATTTTGCAAGGTAAAATTGAAGAATTAAGAATTAATTCAAGTGCTCTAAAATTCATTTAATAAATTAAGGATATAGAAATAGAAATTAAGTGCATTAAAGCTTGAAGGTAGCATGATCTTCAAGTGTCAGGAGTAAGTGAAAATTTAATTTAAGAATGTAGATTGATTCTACATATGTAATAGAGTATTTTCCTATCCACAAGTTTAATGTAGATATTAAGTGTTGATTTTAGGTTTTTTAAGGTTAATTTGAAGTTTTAAGAAATTCATTGAAGTTTGAGTATTGTTAGAAGGTTCCAGCTACTAATTGATAAGGTAAGTGTTAAATATTTAAGTTAATTGGAATTTAAATGTATGTTTAGTGGGTGATTGATGAAGAAATGGGAATGTGTACATATATATGTGACATGTGGGTATATATGGGTATTTAGAGCTTTAACTCAATGATTTTTCATATTTAGGTGTCAATTCAATGTTGGTTTGGTGTTCTAATAGATATAAATAAATGTTTGATGATTTGATTTGTTATATGATAGAGTTTGATGCATGTTGTGGGTTCTGTGTATGAAGTGGGTATGTTCTTAATTGATTCATATGATTTGATGATATGGAGTGAATAATTATTGGTTTGATATGTTAATTTAACTATTTGTGTAGGTCCCGAAATGGCAAATGAGAGGGGGGAGGGGGGTGTGAATTGTTTACCAGAAAAAAAAAATATCATGAGCAATAATAATAAAATAGATAAAGATAATGTGCAATGAAATTAAAAAAGACAGCAATTTATAAAGGTTTCTCCTATTAAGTACATCCTCTCATCTAACTTCATTGCCGGGGATGCAATCTTCCACATTGTTTGTTCCACTCTTACAATTGTTAATAAATTGTTACAATTACAAATAACTCTTACTGTCTTTCTAGCTCTTTTCTTAACTAAGCACAAATTACAAGACTTTGTAACCATACTTTCTTAAACTTAATTTTACACGAAAATAATAGATAACTTTACAAAAATGAGAAAAATGTATTTTTTTCTAATTTAAGCTCGAGTAAACAAAGAAAATTGTTTTACTCTGTTTGAGTTTTTTTCTTTCTACTTGTTTCTTGTATCTCAATATCTCTTTACTGTTCTTTATATTTTCTTTAACTTGGATTATTTTGTTTATATAGTTCCTCAATCTATTGATAGATTGTATCTAACGTTCAACAAGCCTTCTAATGTTCATATCCCTGCATGTTTGGGAATTTGAAAAATTCAAATTGTAATTCTAATTCTAATTGATCAATGTGTAACATATTTAGTTTGGATTTGTTAATGTTTATCTTCATTTGGCTCTTCAAAAGCTTCAAATGGACAAGTCCTAGTTGTAAATAGAAAATCCCTCTTTACCTGGATGGTCTTCAATTTATAATCATATTGGTTGTTTTTATTCTCATCTTGTTCTTCTTTGGTTAAAATAACCTTGACTTGATTCGTTATATATATATATAAACTTTATAAATTGATGTTATAAATGATTCATACTCATAAATTTAAACTTGTATAAGAACATATATAATCAAAAGTTTACAAAACAAACTATCAAACTGTCTGTATAAATGTCTAGTTAAATGTTTAATAAATGTTTAACATATTGTTTGGATAAGTATTTGTATGCTACTGTTTGGATAAGTGTTTGTATACTACTGTCTAGATAAGTGTTTTTATACTACAGTTTAGATAAATGCATGTAAGGATGAGCACTTTTGTTCTTTGCACTTAAAACATATTCTATACACTAATAAACTTTTTGTTATCATTAAAACGTATTAAGAGAACTCAACATTCTCTCCATTTTGTATGATAACAAAACCTATCTCAAGTGATAAACTTCATATATTATATCAAATACTTATAAAATAAGTTTATCACTAATTACTTATTTCTTCTCCCCCTTTTTGTTATCAAACAAATAATGCTCCCCCTTAACATGTGATATAAAATTTAAGCAAGAATAATAATCACCAATTAAAAAAGTAGAAAGCATCGTTCAAAATTTTGAAATAAAAAAGCATCATTCAGCAGTTAGAGAGCAACAAGCATGAGTCTTGAAAGTAAAACAATGAATAGATGATTAACAATGATTAGCAGAAGTCTTTAAACAAAAAAAGTAATTCTTCTTCTCTGGGCGTTTAGTAGCCTTCCTTGCAGTTGTTTTGACTTTTTTCTTTCTTTATTTCCTTCTTTCTTAGGGATTTCTTTAAATTCCTTTGTAGCAACATCAGGATTGGTTTCCATTGGAATTGGAACTGGAGCTTGAGCTAGTTGAGGTTTAGTTGGTTTAACCATAGGAGATGTTGGTTCAACAAAGGATTCATTTTGGGTGGCTTGGTTGGGTATAGATTCAGGTTGAAGATCAATTTCACGAGCAGCTTGATGAGTATGGTCAATTTCAACATTGATTTTAGTTTCTTCTTGCTTAGTGTGATCTAGAATATTTGTCCCACCACTTTAATGAATTTCTTGTTGTGTCTGTGGACTCTCCAAATTATGTTTATGCATTAGAATAGTATTTCTAGCCTCTTCATTAAGCTCTTCTTGATTTTCTTGAATAGGTGTCTTTGGAGAACCATCCCCAATCTTGGTAGGAGTTAGTGGAATTCATTCTTCAATTTTTTCTTCATTACATGTGGTTAACTCCATAAAGGACTTCATTTTTAAGAAATGTTTCTTCACAAAGTTTTCTAGATAAAAAATTCTACTTTTCAAATCTATCGCTTCATCACTTGTTCTAGTTTCAACATCATTCCTCCTTGGAGTAGGGTGTTTAGGTATACCTTCTATAGAACTATCTGTAGAAGTGTCTGTTTCTACTAAGGGTTCATCCCTAATTTCCAAATTACCTTTACCATACTATCGTCTTTTCTTTTTCTACCTCCTTTTCTTTGCCTTTTCTGATTCTATCCTTCTTTAGAAGTTCTTCTTCATCAACTTTCTTTTGTTCCTTAGAGATTGCTCCTCTTTCTATATCAGACTTCTATTTGGGAATATTTCTTCTTGAATGCCTATGATCCATATAAATAGCACAATCTCTAGAAAACCATACTTTCTTCCAGACATGAATATTCATGTGATGAATAATTCCTTCTATCATTTTCTTGATAATTTTTTTTGTGTAATTCTTTTTGGGTAACCTTATCCGTTTCTCTTTTATAAGAAACATGATTAGGTTTCCATAGGGCCTCTTTTCCCTATTTTCAAATAGATTTCTCAAAATTTTGTCAACAATATGTACACTTTTCCCTTTCGTCATTCCTAAAATTATTTTTGGCTTCATCAACTGATATATATGTTCTACTTCTTATCCTAGGAAAAATACATGAACTTACTATCTTATGCAACATCCTTACTAGAAATGAGAATTGAATAATGAGCATGTCTCGTTATGATTCAATCTCATAGCCATCATTGAGATATTGGAATGATTCTAGTCGATTCATGTTCCAAACATCTTCATCATCATTTACATCTTTCAGTTCTAAACTCTGAATCGTGTCATTCTTAGTAATCTCAATGTTTTGTTTTCATACATTGGATTTTAACCTATCCTTCCTTCTAGTTTCTAAGTTCTCATAAAATTCAGCAATTATTTCTCTAAAGACTGTGTATCTTAGATTACATAACTTCCTACAACCTATTCTTTCCAACATTTCATCTATATGAAATCCATTCTTGATTAAATACTCAGCATCCATAGACATACAATCCATGATCTTTCCTTTAAATGGAAGAAATTTCCAAGTAGATTATTTTGTAGAATGTACCTTTTTGTTCCTTTTCAAAGTGTTTGGTGGAACGTTTGGCTCATTTTCTATACTACTTTCTATAATAGATTCTTCTGAATTGTTGTTAACTAAGAGTTTTTCTTGTTCATTGTGGTGTTGTGTTTCTTATGATTTTTCTTGATTAGGATGTCTTGATAGATAAGACTTATTGTCCTAAATCTTGATAAGGTTTATGTCTTTTTTCTTGGCCTTTGATTGCATTTAGGTCATCCTCATGGATTTTTTTTATGCCATTGTTGTGTGTAGTGATTAGGCTTTAAGTGCAAGTAAAAGGTTTCAAGGCTTGACATAATATGTACATCCTAAGTGCAAATTGTTTTGTGTATAGTGCTATCAATAGCTTGACCATTGTATCTTACTATTGAATACTAATGTACTACAAACTAAGCTGACTAATGATATTATGGTTTGAGTTTTAGATTCAAATTTACACTAACTTATTCATTTTTATTTTGCTAATGAATTCCACTCTAAAATAAATTGACTAATGGAATCAAAGTATTGGTTTTACAAAAAAAGTATTATACTAACTCCACCTTTTAGATCTTGTTATTGCGCATAAATTTTCACACTTTTTGGTTAACTTTTATTAGAGTATCAAAGAAAATAAAGCAAAGGAAAAAAAAAATATTTTTAGTCCTTAATATTACCTACTTTTATATTTGAGTTCTTAATATGTATAAACCTTACAGAAAAAAAAATGAGTTCTTTCATATTTATTAAGTTCTTATTTATCCATGACACGTATTAACTCTAAATTGATCCACAATAATTAAATTAACAAAATTATAACATTAAATATATATAATAATTAAAATAATAAAAAAATAATAATTAAAAGTAAGGAAAGGAGCTAGAAAAATTTATATATACCTGTTCAAGGCTAATCATAAACTAATACATGCCAAGATGAATATAAAATTTAATGTATTTATTGGAAATTCTATTTTTGTAAAGTTTTAAAAATATTAAATACTCGAATAGAAGAGAAAAAAAATGTTGATGACTGAAAAGTAAGTAAATATTGAGTACAAAAGTGTATTTCTTTCTAAAGCAAAAAATGTTGATAAAGTATACCTAGTTGCACATAACAACACTTTTCACAATCAGACTAAACTAAGTCATATCATAAAGTATCAAGCAACTATTCATTAGTATCGGCAAACAAACATAAATACACTAAACGCTCCATTTATGAAAAGTAAGGTTCTTACAAAGAAAAAAAAACATCTATAGATATAAATAGAGGAACTAAGCTATATTTAGTAAAAAAAATTGCATAAAAATCACTAGTATAAGCCAAGTAAATTTAAAAAAGAGCTTATAATTTTATCTATTTTGAATGAAGTAAGTAATTAATGGCCACAATGGTTACATTAGTGGGATATTCATACTGTATTAAAATATGCCAGGTTTTAAGGTATTACTTGAATCACAATTCTGCTAGACTGAGATGAACTTCGATTTGCTTAAGGATTTACTTGAGAGGTGTTGTCTAGATGTCATTGATGACATTCTTATCTTATTTGTTGGTATTGTTCTGATGCCTTAAAATGACTTTCAAATCTCATAGATAACATTAGGAAACATGGCTAAATAGATATAGGTTTGTTTTAGATGTGGTAAGGAATATTGAAATGAATCCATGCATGCACGATTTTGTACAGTTGTACTATTCAAATATTACTCTTATGTGACCTAATTTTATTTTTTTAACCCTTGCATTTAGGCATTTGGACTTTATGCATTTTCAATCATTTTATTCTTGCATAACATGTAAAAATATAATAAACAGAGGTATAAACTTGGGATGTGTAACATAGTTTAAATGAAAAGGCTATTAATGCTTGGATTTACAACTTGTGATTAAGTTTCGTTTCCAATTCACAATGGCCATCAATAGGTGATCCCAAGAACTACATATTTTCATAAGGGCTTCGGCATCTATTCACCATGTTGATTGCTTCATCCCAACTTCCAAACCCACTTCAATGACTACTATTGGTTAGTCCATAATCTACATGTCTTAAGCTATATTAGTTTATAGGTGTCTTGTGATCTATCATCTAACCCTACCAAATTATTTCATTTAAACATTCCATCCTACTTAAATGGTCACCGTTGTTTACTTCATAACCCATGTATCTTGCCCTATATTAGAAATACACATCTTAAGTCAAGTAATTTAATCATTAAGTAGCAAGCAACACATGTCATTAGGTTAATTAACCATATAATTTATTAGTCCGCAACACTATTACAAGAGCAACGATATGATTATGTAATCAACAATAATCTAGAAATAGAAGACCATAATTCACCTTTTATACAAAAAAAAAAAAAACTTTTGCTTGGAACTTGAGATAGTTTGACCATTTAGAAGAGTAAGCTTGCTTTAGAATCCAACATCCAATGATAGTTAAAGCATTGGGGCTTAGTTGATTGTTCCATGCTCAATTGATTGGTCCTCCTCATGAACTCACTTGACATTCATTACACAATTGCGGTTTACCTAATTTGGTCAACCATTATAACATAGAGGTTAATGTTTTATTTGCTCAAGTAGTAAGTTTTGATTGATTGAGTAGCCTTAAAGCCTAAATCCTAACTCTTGAGTTGAGTTTAGTTGATTGATTGTATATTTCTATCTATTGTTTAAATTGCCCAAGAAACACAAAGTTTGTTTTTTATGCCAGTTTGATCAATTGATCCCTATTTTGATCAACTTGACTAAATTATTATGGAATAAAAACCTAGATTTTACTTTAAACTCCAAGTTCATCATTTTATTCAATGCTCATGAATCCAAAATGATTTGATCGTCCATCCCCACTTCATTATATGACTAAAAAGAATCAACATTTTGTTACTATTTTGAATAGAAAACACAATCACACATTCATCAATCCAAAATTTCAAATAAAAAACCATATGCACTTCCTTCAACTTCAACTATATTGAAAAAAAAAAAGTGCATCATAAAGAGTACTTTAGAATGAATTTGGCGCTCAAAACAAAATTTATTGTTATTACCACTCATTGATATATTCTTGAAGGTCAAGGTTTTGTGGCATTCTCATTTACTATAAAAGGCTAAAGCACTAAATGTCATTCTTAGCCAATTATTAAATACTTCACCTTGAAACATTTTTGGGCTTGTTTTAGTTCATATAGGATGTTATTCAATTAAATCACCATCAAACAACTTGTATGTAAGTCTTAACATTTGATATGTAGGGGAGACAAAGGAAAAGACAAAATAGTTTTACTAGCCCTGATCCCCAAGTTTGGGAAAAATTTAATTACTAAAATTATTTAGGAAAAAGGTTACAAAAGTGTCTGTAATTTTGATTTTTGGAAAAATAGTATCTAAACTTTAAAATGTTGTGATTTAGTATTCAAAAGTTTTAAAAAGTGTTCACTTTAGTGTCACCATCCACTTATTAAGTTGAATATATTTCAAAATTTAGACACTAAATTAAACATAGTTTAAAGTTACAAGCACTAAATGGAAATTATTGAAAATTTAGAAATTGAACTGTTTAAACTCAAAAGTTTAGATACTTCCTTAACCTTTTTTTCCAAATTATTTCAAAAGTGGAAAATCGGTCATATGTGTATATTTTAAAGTACAAATATTGTTCTAAAGTAAAATTTATTTCAAGTTGCATTTGTTACATGCCTTTCCATAAATGATTTTCGTTCTCTCTCTCTCTCTTTTCCAAATTAACTAAAAAGATGAATTTTTATTAATAAAAAGATAGTTAATTATATAAATTCTTAATAGACACTATTTATTCATTTGTAGCTCTACTATAAATAATAATTACATTGTCAATTCTACAAGTATTTTAGCCATCTGGCATAAAGCAATAGCAACTAATAGCAATCATACTACTTGTTGTGCTAACATTTTCTTTGATAACTACTATTATGAAAATAAATTGGTATTATTAAATAATCAATTATCTAATCACTTATATCTAATTTTTTTTTAACATTACTATAAAATAATATTACAAAGTCATTATAAAGAAGTTATTGAATACTATTCTTTATATTATCTTGTCATTTTTCGTTCTACTTATAATTTTTATTCAATTACTTCTTGTTTGTATTTGTCCTTGAGTATTATTTTCACCACATGTAATAATTCTTGAACTCTTAGCATAATTTAGCGAAAACGAGAAAAGGTTGGTAATAATAATAAATTCATTTTCTTATATCATACAAACAATTTTACCATACTTAAAATGTATTTTACTGTTTACAAAAAGTGGTAACTTCAAAAGGTTGTATTGTAACAAGTAAGGTTACCACATTGGAATTTTTTACCGTGTTTGTAGTTTGTTGCCACATTTAGTAAAAGTTTGTAACAATTATAGTTTTAATGTCTTACTGTACTGTAACAGATTTAATAATTAAGTGTTTTTGCACCTTTTGCAGAAAATTGTTAGCAAATTTGCTTAATTTTACCATAATAGAGCAATCTTTGTACTTTAACGTGTATTTAACATGATATAATGGCTGGTAATAGATATAATTTTGAAGATCTATGACTTAAGAACAAATTTAGCACATTACACATACTCTTACCACATCCAACAAAAAGTGAATTCACAAATTACTGTCTGAAAACAATTTTTTATATTTAATGTGTATCTATAAAAGTTGATAAAAAGTTAAGAACAACTATAATTTTGATAAATTACATCAATCATTTTGATAAACTTTTTAAATTATATCAATATTTTATTTTTCTTTTTTTAATTATACAGATTCTCTACTCATTTTGCATGGGGCTTACATAATTTGCAAGCATAATAATCAATGTGGCTTCATTTGTATGACATGGTAGTTTAGCTAATATATATGATTTGTCATGTCAATATAGGCTTGATGTGGTGTAAATTCAAAAAAAAAAAAAAATTTAAATCGAATACAAGACCATCTTGTAATAAAAAAGAAGCTAGTGGCAATTGTTTTGGATATCCCTAATAAAATACTGTAAAAGCAGACATCACTGCCACTAAGTGATTTTGGATTTGGTTGCAGGAGCAATTGGGAAGGTGTAGTTGGTCTTATTTCTTGTATCCTGGGCTATTCTTTTAGCATGCAACCTGCATGGCAGAATTTTTATTAGCTTATTAGTCAAGCGAATATACAAAGGAAAAAAAAAAAAAGAAAGTTTATATTGATCCAAATGAAATGAAGAACAAAAAAATTTGAACTTTACTTAGAAATTCAATTCGATGCAAAGTTGTGATCTTTGGATCGTGTAGGTTATGTTTTTTGCGTTTCTTTACCAATTTTACATCATAATAGTTAAAAAAAATAGAAAAAATTATAAGTAAGGAGATCAATATTTGAAGTCATATTTAATTAGGGGATCAAACTTTTAGATGGTTAAAGTAAAAGATTAACTTTATGTTAAGTGGTTAAAATAAATGATCAAACTTTTAAGTAATTAAAATAAAAGATAAACATTTTGCTAAATATTTCAAATAAAAGATCCATTATTGTCTCGTAGTTTAAAAAGAGAATTTGCTACTATTTGTAATGACGCCATAATAGGATTTCATGTTTGAACTATTTAGCATAACATTTATATTCTATTTGAATCACTTCAACTCTTAATTCTTTATTTCATTTTGACTCCAAACGTTAGTCTCCTTGCTTATAATTTTCCTTAAAAAGATACAAAGGAACTGCAAATAATAGAGAGAGAAAGTCTGTCATCTTGAGTAATCAAGTTAGTTCCTAGGGTGGAAGATGCATATGTAAAGTAAATATATAACATCTTCCTTATATCACTCGAATACCTACCTCAATTTTTGGAAATGGAGGTAGCTATTGGCATTGATGAAGATAAGATGAAGAAGATGGCATATGCTTTTTGTTTTTGGATTTTCTTCAATTTTTTTTTCTTTCCCATTTTTACTTCTTTTATTTTTTCAAGGAGGAATATGGTAATATATGATGTTGGGTCAACATATCAAGAGTTGACTATTACTATTTGCATCAATTTGGTATGGATTTTTTTTTAAGGGTGTAATCAATATTAAAAAGTAATAGTAGAAAACATACTTGTATTGTGTTGTAGTGTTAAAACAACTCTAATATATTTATATATATACATGAATTTTGAATTGGAAGAGTTGTATGTTATGCACCTTTATTGATAGGTAGTGAGGAAAAATTGTAAGGTAACCCATCTTTCATAAAAATAGAAGAGGTCATTCTAATTGTATTTAATTTTAAAATATGTAAACTTAATAATTTGAATTAGTATATGTACAATTTTTTAAAAAATGTGCATAGATACTAGCATGGATTAATCTAATCACACTATATTGATGAATGATTTTCATATCAAACCTTTATATGTATGAGTGAGCTGGTATAGGTTGAGTAGAATATTAAGCCTCACTCATATTTTATCTATGTTCTCTATTTATAAAATAGAAATATAGTTATTGTACTGATAGAAATTATAGAATATAAAATATTTTATGAAACTTATAATTTTTTTATATTTTTATAATATTAAAATTCTAATATAAATATTTGACAATTTGAACATGTCAATGTTTTTATAATAGCTGAATGAGCAAATTATATGAAAAGGTTTAGTAAGCATTTACATATGCACACTTTTATTTCATTGAGATGTATTTTTTATATTTCAACTATCTATTTATACTTTTACATACACACTGTTATACGAATGATGCGATTAATGGTTTAAGATTGCTCAATCATCTAACATGATATTTGTCTTTGTGTTGTGCTGCTTGTGTATTTGATCTTTTTTTTTTTTAATTTAGAACTTAAAATTTATAAGTAGAAATATAGAATTATCTTTTATTTATTATTATCATTTAATAAGTTTTACAATAAAAGTACGGAGAATGTACCATATATATGATTCCAAAATTAGTAGAAACTACAACATACTCTTCTCGTACCCAATTGTTTGCGGCGAAACTTTAGATATTTTATTATGCCACGTGGAGAGGACAACTTGTGAATTTCCACGTCACCTTAAACGGCGGGTCCAGTGAAACCCAAAATTAGGGTTTAAGAGCACCAGTGGCAGAGAGGGACAGGACTAAGATAAAGCCGGCTAGGGTTTTGCCCAAACCATCTATCTTGATTTTTCATTCCCTCGAAAGCCATAAAGTCTTGGCAGACAAATGAAAATGGGTTTCTTTGGTAAGTAGCTTCTTCCTTGACAAAATGCCGAGTCAACATATTCATTTGATAACTGCATTTGATTTATGAGCAACTTTTCTTGTAACTTGTATGTGCATCAGGAGTTGAAGTGAAACCGGGCAAAAAGGTGAACCCTTTCAAAGCAGATAATGCCCAAGGACGGCTCCGTTTGACCCAGGTACATCTTTCTTTTCATTGGGTTTTATGTTTCAACGTTGTTGATCCATCGTCTACATTGCAACTTAGAAGAAAAGCTTTGTCTATGCTTGGAATTGTTTGAAGTGAACACTGTACGTTTCGATGCTTTCTCTGGGGGCTTTTTAGTGTTATCTGGCCGAAAACAGGGTTGAAATTCATTAAGATAAGTTTACAAGATGGACTGAATTAGAACTTTGCAAGCCCTTTAGATGGGGAAACTTTCCATTCGTGTCTTGCTGCCAAACCTGGACTTTGTAATGTGGTGGAGATTAGGTTTGCAGAAGGTTTGTGTATTAGTAAGATTGTTTACCAAAATATGCCCTGATTTCAAGGTTGATTGCCAATGCCTATTCATGCGTTGGTTTTGGTTTGGCATGGAATGAAAATATACCCTGAAAATATATCCACCTTTTTGCGATCAATTTTACTCATTATCATGTGTGATATGCAGGCAACACTGGGTCTTGGTTCCTCAACGGACAAAAGCATCTTGCAGTGTTTTGGAGTACAAAAGAATCCAATTTTCTTATGTTCTCTATTGCCTGATAAGGCAGAGTCATGTTCTTTGGATCTTGAGTTTGAAGATGATGAATCTGTTACCTTTTCGGTGATTGGTTCAAGAAGCATCCATCTATGTGGTTACTTTCTTCCTGATGATGAGGTTGAAGGTGATGCTGAAGACATCTCGGATTACGAGTATCCTTTGAGAATGGCTTTTACTGGTTTATTGCAAACTTTATTTGTTTCATGTATTCATAGTAGAATTTTGTTGGCTCTTAACTTATGTCTAAAGAGATCCATTTTTGGAAGATGTTACTGGCATAGGATCTGAGGATTCATCTGATGATGGGTATGATGATGAATTGTCAGATGAAGATGAAAGTAACTATGACATGCTTCCAGCATCTCCAGTCCCAAAGAGTGGAGGTATATTTTTGTCTCGTTTGGATTTAGTAGTTCTTTTTTTTTTTCGGTTAGTATTGAATTTTCTTTTGATTTTCATAACAGGGCATGTTTTCTCCTATCTTCTTAATGGAGATTCTAATGTCTGGCCAAATGTATCTATGGATTATGTTGCATATTGTGATTTCAGTAATTTGGTCGTTATTGGGCATGTTCATTCCTCCAATGTTCTTTTCAGTCTAAACATGAAATTTCATATTTCCTTTATTAATTAATTGGAATTTAGATAATTGTGTTGACATAATCTGCAAGAAAAGTTTAGTTATGCTGAAAAAAAGTGTAGAATGTTTAGTTCTGCTTTATTCTTGGTCAGAACAATGATCTAACCACTTCTTTCTTGGGCTTTTCCACTGTGAAAAAGTTGGTGCTTCTAGCTGTGCTTTGATTGCACCTTTTCTTTAACATGATCTTAATGCTAAGATGTCAATGCCAGCTGCTGATATATGCTTCTCATTTGATTGAATTGTCATTCGAGTTTACATCTAAAATTTCAGTGATGTGAGTTCAGTCCTTTTACCATGAAATCTTCTGGCAACATTATTTTAGTTTACTCTGCATATGTAACCTAATCAAGAAAGTGCTGCAGTTGTAATTGAGGAGATAACAGATGAGGAAAAGCCTGGGAATGGGAATCCTCAGTCAGCTCAAGTAGCAGAAAGTGGACCAAAAGAAGAAAATCGACTTATTGTCAAGAAAAACTCTAAAGTACCAGTTGTAGAAAGTGAGGATGAAGATGGTTTTCCTTTATCTATTTCACATGGGTCCAAAGCTGCTATTCATAAATCTGAAGCAGTGGTTGAAACAAATGAGGAGAACGCAAATATGGCTGAAGAAATGAAAAAGAAAAACTTTGACCAAAGTGCTGATGCTAAAGGGAAAAAGAGAGACATCAAAACTATTGAGCAAGATAATCAGCAAGATAGGTAAAATGGATTTTTCTTTTCATATGCTGGTGATTTTAATAAATGGTAATTAACAGTTGCAATGAGTACCGCTGATATTTGAAGGCTTTTGCAGTTTAATATTTTGAGACACAAGTTATAAATATAGACAAACAAATGTACAATCAAATCTGATCTCCCAGAATGAATCAATGTGTGCCCTGTACCTTTCACTGATAGTGATAACAAGATTTCATGACAAAGGAACAACAAAGTCCTCTGTTGTCAGCCAGACTTATCAAACAAAAATGCTCTAATTGATCACATTCAAATATAAGCAAATTATTTTCTAAGCTTTCTTCTATCTGCTTAAGTCATGTTTGGTTGCCTTTGTTTTGGTATCTGAATCTTTTATATCAATAGGCAAAAGAAGAAAAAGAAACAGAAAAAAATAGATAAAGCGAAGGCTGATAAGGATGTAAGTGGTAACAAGGTGGATGATTTGAATGTAAATGATGGGGACAAATCTGCTGAGAAGAGTGGGAACAAAGATCAGGTTTCTACTGCTGGAATTGCTTCTCATAATGAGCCTTCAAATGACAAGTATGTATGCTATCACTTTTAGTTACTGTTCTCCCAACTTGGCCAAAAAAAATAAATAAATTACAGTTATCCCTTTGTGTTTTTATTCTTTTCTTTTTTTCTTAAGTGCATAGGTCATAATAACTGGCATATCCCTCATTGTTGAGGTCATTGGCTGCTTTATACTATTCTTGAACTTATAGTTGGTTCTTAATGATAGCTGCATCAGACTGAGATGGGACTTTTTCTAACTGTTGGAATTTCTATTAAAGATACTATGTGAACATACGTTGTTTGTATAATTGAGGGACATGACTTGTTATGGAGTATGGTGATAATGTGATAGGCCTATATATATGTATATATATTTTGGATAAGTGAAATTTTAAGCAGAGTTATGCTTGAAAAAGTTACAAAATACTGATAGAATCTAGTGAGATCAATCATTATGTAGCTATAAGAAGGGAAATGAACAGTGATATCTGATAATATCATGCTATTAAAATAGACAGATTAGTAGTTGAAGCAGGCTGCCATTTGTTCTCTAATATTCTCCCCTTTCATTCTGATTATATACTTCTTGAGGCGAATAGTTGCAGTCATCTGAAGTTTGAAGTGCTTGTCAATAATCTGGGGTCCAGCTTTCATGCTGCAGTGTTAAGGCATTGTTCTCTCACCATATTGTAGATTGCTTTAGAACTAGTTGGTGCAAGTTAGTGTCAGCTGTTCTGATAAGGAGTACAAAATTATTCCCTTTAAGTATGTCTGTGAAAGGAAAAGGAAGAAGTCCAAGGGGGACGAGTAGTAAAGCTTGTGTCGGTGGTTGTCTGTGGAAGGAAAAGGAAGAAGCCAAGGGGGACGAGTAGTAAAGCTTGTGTTGGTGGTTGTCTGCGAAAGGAAAAGGACGAAGTCCAAGCGGGACGAGTAGTAAAGCTTGTGTCTGTAGTTGTCTAATATATTATTCAGTTGCATGTTATGTATTTGTGTGATATTATTGATTGTGTATTTGTAACTTGATGTCTGAATAATTCTAAGCATATGTGTCAGTTCATGTAATGGTCAATAAGGACAAGCTTGTTATGTCCAGGGTTAGTAGGGACCCTTGTTAATTATTTGGGAGTTTGTTTTATTATATGTCAGAATAAGAGATGTCAAGAAAAATGGCAATTATTAAACTGCCTTGTATGCAGTGTAAAAGGAGAAAAATGGCAGAAGAAATATCATTTCAGATTTTACTAAAAAAAATAATTGTTTTTGAGATCTAGGGTTTCTCTTTCAAGTAGCCCTAACACTTATTACAAAATAGTTAAATATGGTCGGAAGGCCATTAAGGATAAGGGAAACAATAGAGAAGAATTTATCCTAAATCATCCTTGAACAAGATCCTGTAACAGTCCAGCGTAGTAATGTTGTGTGACCTTTTGGCTGATAAATCAGCAAAGATAGTGGAGGCAACTTAGGAATGCAAGAGAATTCAATAGAATAGAAATAGAGAGGTGAAGCAAAGAAAAGGAAATTATATTTCTGCTTTCTATTTGGATGTGCCAGAAGAATTTAAAAAAATATTTTATTTTTCTTGTTTGGTTGATTTGGCAAGAAGGGAAGGAAGAGAAATGACATATTCATTCAAACATATTCTTCCTCATCTTAGTTTGCTTATGGCATTGGCAGGGGTGTCTTTGTAATTTCATGTGAACTTCCATGCTTCTCCATTCATCTCTGCTTAACTTCCAGGAGAAAAGCAAAATGGGTTTGAAAGTGAAAAAGTTTCCACTTGCTTCCTGCAACATTTACTTAGTATTCTAGATAGCTAATGTAAATCCACTCACTCCCTCTCACTTTTTAATTCACTTCCTTTGATCTCCTGGCAACCAAATGCACTTTTGTCTTGCCAAAATGAAAAAAAGAAAAGGCACTCACAAGTTCTAGGTTTTCTGATATTGGGCAAATGTCATCTGGTCTCTTGTTATCTCCCTACTTACAAATAGTCTCTTGAATGTGTCTTGGTTTAGTGCTTATTCAGCCTTCATTTTTTTGGGTAAGAATGAGCTTTCATGGAGTGACTGTGTATTCATATTTATTTGCATCTCCAGTTTTTGTTTCCTATTTGGAGATATATAATAGTTGTACTTCGATAAAACATTGATTCATGGATTGTAGCTGGATTCTGATTTTGAAGTTCACAAATGTGTCTGTTATCTGTTAATTAATAAGTGTTGATTTGATTTTTTATGAACTGAGGGTTGTTTATGATCGAGCATTGGCTTGGTTTTATTTGACCTATATTTTGATAGGCTCTGGGGCTGTAAAACCTCCAATGTGTGAAAATGATTGCTTGCTGTGCCCCCCAAATAAAAAGCTAATATTGATTTTATACAATATGCTGGATGCAGAATTTGATTATTTCCTTTATTTCCAGCAAAAACAGTGTAGAGAAGAAAAAGAAGAAAAAGAAAAAGAAGAAATCTCAAGAAACTGGAGAAGTGGCTAATGATCCCATTGCAACTAAAGAAGAAAATAAGTCTATTTCCAAGTTAAGCGAGCAGGAGAATGAAGCTAAGCCTTCTCAGGTTAGAACTTTTGCAAATGGCCTTGTTGTCGAGCAACTAGCAATTGGCAAACCTGATGGCAAAAGAGCTGCTCCAGGAAAGCAGGTCTCTTCCTTTCTTTACTTTTATTTGAGTAATTGATTGATGAGTTAAGTTTGTGGTTTTTTCCGTTGGCTTTGCCCACAGTTCTGTGGATCCATCCCATTTATCAGTCAATCTTGTCATGTAAGCATGAAATGTTGAAGCGGATGCTGAGTGGATAAATTTTTTGCTCTGTATATGTAGCAAAATGTTGACTTGTTATGCCTAGTGTCTCTTGGAGATTTTGCAAAGATTATTATGAATTTGTAATGTATGGGTCCCTTGGTCCAGTCTGTACAAATGTCAATCTTCTCCTTGTCACAGATTTATCTAATTCCTACAGGTCAGTGTTCACTACATTGGTAAGCTGAAGAAGAATGGGAAAATATTTGACTCTAACATTGGAAGAGCACCTTTTAAATTCCGTCTAGGTATGATGAGAAGATTAAGGAATATATTCAGATGCCTTCTGTTCATGTCTCTCCTTTAAATGTCCTTTTGATGTTTTTAACTCAAAAATTATTTTTTCTCTGTTGTGCAGGTATAGGACAAGTAATAAAGGGGTGGGATGTTGGAGTAAACGGTAATTGGCTACTATATATTCTGATTATAATAACTTCTAACGTGATTGTGGCTGCTGCTGTACTTCAATTTGTTGTTTTTATTTTTATTCTTTAAAAAGTTAAAAATGGAAAATTATAATTTATTCTCAGGGATGCGAATAGGAGATAAAAGAAGGCTTACAATTCCACCGTCCATGGGGTATGTACTTGTCTTTTTGGACTCTTTGCAGCCAGCATTTTATTTTGGTTATTCTGCAATTTTATTTGCACCTCCTGAAAGGTGCCGAGTTTTCTTGGTTCATCTTAGGTTTTGTATATGCTTATTTCTAACTTTTATCCTGGCATTGATGCTCCTGTTGAATGCAGCTATGGGGAGAAGGGTGCTGGTGGGAAGATACCACCAAACTCTTGGCTCATGTTTGATGTTGAGTTGGTTGATGTTCGTTGATTAGTTTCTATCAAATATATTGCGGTAATCCTGATTGCTGTACTGGCAGCTGGTAAAATTTTGCTGTTACTTGATATGCTAAGAAAAATAGAGCGTTTTTTTTGGGTGTGATGCTGATATATAATTTTGCAAGATGGAGAAAAAGCGGCGGAGCATTGTGCAATTTGTTAATGGTTTTATAATAAAATTTATTTTTCCCTCCTGCATGTTTGTTTTAAATTGCCAATGCCTTCATCTGGAATCAGCAGGTTTTGAAAATGTGCAATCCTCCATAAAAATCAAATTCTGAACTGTGCTTGAAAATTCATTATCCTGTAGCGGCATTGCAATTTCGGTTTGAACATGTCAGACTCACTTGATACTGTATCATCATCTTCAGTTGGTGTATCAGAGGCTCCACCTTTTTATCCATGGTCAAACTTTTTATCTCATTGCTGCTACTATCTGACCGCCATTATGATTGAAAACTAAATTTGCATTCCATTATATTTTCATTCTGCGTTGTCTATCCTTATACCTTTTCCCACGCTTACCCACCGACTTTAGTGATCTTGCTACACATTATCTCCCAACTTTGTCATGAATTCCTAATCGAAGTGTGTTCTATCCAACCACTTGAAGTTGTCAAAACCTGGATGTAACATCCATGGCTGGGTTTTATACATTGCTGGTATTTATGTTGGTAAAGATCGAGGGAGGAAGATTGATGGTATTTATCTGGTGTTGTAATAGGATAAGAAAAAACCGCATCATGGAGATTCCTACTAGGACCCTCCATTTGGAGGTGTTGCATTCTCAAAGAAAAGTCTAGGTGGTTATGGTGCTATTGCACCCCTCTCCGGTGTTTTTGTTTTTTGAAAAGTAAGTTAACCATTCCAAAATTTTGGGATCTTTGTATATAAAATGCTACTAGTTCGACATTATGAAAAAGTATGATACTGGAGGCGGACTACTCGCCAGGCAGAACAGAATCCGGTAGTGGCAACTGTTAGAAGTTCTTTTCTTTTTCCCCTCCTTTTTGCCTCCGTTCTTTTCCCATACATGGATTCATAAATGGACATAAAGTACACAAATCATAACCTCACTCCAATTGCTTTATCAAAATAGATTCTAACTTTTGAGCCCTTCAATTTCAAGAAATTCAAACCCAAGTTGCTAAGATAATTTATGGTTGCGGAAGGATTTTTCATTGGCTTTACTTTCCATATATATAAAGAGAAGGAATGAGAATATGCCTGGAAGTATGCCTCTTTTGTCTTTATGTTTCCCACTGAAACAATTTGCATTTTGAATGTAAACTGGAGCTCCTAAGGATGATGATATGGATTGGCGAGTGTATGAAAGTGGCATGGATCCCTTGGGAAGAGAAACACAAGTTAGGTGTTTTGACCAACCTAAGATAAACCAAGTGCCACATATAAAGATTTTAAGCAAATCCGCCAATACAAACCCGACCAAATATTTTTGTGTTGGGGGATTTGTAATCCAAACTCACAATGTGCAGCAAATATGAACGCAAAACAGAAAATTTAAAATATTATTCACCATTGGTCTTTACGTATAACATCATTAAGGGTAATTTATAGACCATTATATATATGGAATTTCATGGAACGACACAACTATTATAAAGTAGATTAATAGACACGAATCTTGATGAAGAACTTGCCATTTCAACTTTTCAAATAAAAAGATATGACTATTGAATGAACTATTACAACTCTCCATAAATGAAAACACATACATTAACAACAAAAATAACTAACGAAACGTGAATGGCAGCTTGGAATCTCCTAGAAGTGTCGCCATCATCGTGCTTTTTGGTGCCCCTTCATGCAATTTGAACTTCAATTTCACTCTTCACACGTCCACATCAAGTGGACTTTTAGCGCATAGTTTGATTACTTCTAGAGAGCTTAAGAGACCCATCTTCTCTTGTTGAACATATTAGATCACTATTAGAGTCATCCAATTTCCTATTGCTTAGCTTGGTTTCAGTTAAACCAGCAACTTGATCTAGAGCTTTCTTCACTCATTCTCTTATAGATGGACCTTTAAACTTATCAATAAATTAGGCATCGACTATGAGATGTACAACCAAAAAGGCATTTCCTATTCATATTATGATGCAATTAGGTGGGTTTGAAATGGATTTCATAAAGCTCAAACCCCATAAAATAACCTGTTAAATGTGTTGGAACTTGTCTCAGATTTTATAGAATTTTTTAATAGACTGTTGGATAGGAGATTATAGGCTACCTACAAGCATCGGAATTCACTTGGTATACTAATTCAATTTGGGTAAAATACTTTAATATTCATATTTCTATGGAAAAAAAAAGGCCTAAAAAAAATTAAATGATTTGAATAATAATAATCAGCCTATTCTAAGGCTCTGCCCAACATCCTAGGTATGGGGTCCTTAAACGATGGGGAAGGTTCTTCAACTTTTTGAGGTAAGATCCTAAAAAGTTACTTCTTCTTCTTATTCTTCTTCTTCTTATTATTATTATTGTTATTGTTATTGTTATTGTTATTATTATTTAATTAAATATTATATTTGGTATTTTAATTTTATTTATTTTTATAATTAATTATTAAAATTTTAAAGTACCAATTTCTTACTTAAATTCTCTTATTTTTATAATTAATTACCTAAATATTACTCCTTCCTATAATCAACTACTTAAACTTTACTTATTTTTTAAATTAATTATCCCACTTGGATATTATAATTAATTTCAAAAAGTTTGTAGGTAATAAATTAACACTTAAATTTTAGGTAATTAATTGCAGAAATAGATAAAATTGAAGTATCAAATATGATATTAGTTTATTATTTTTTTACTTTTTTGTGTTACTTTTATATATTTTTTGTATCGTGTGTCCCATAAGTAATATTAATAAGTCTAAAGGAACTTTTTTGAAAAACCTTTGGGATAAAGTAGAAAAGTTTTTAAACGAAAGAGTTTCTTAATAAGTTGATATGAGATTTTATATAGAGTTTCATCGAGTGAAAATAGCGAAATAAACTAACAAGTATCACATATTGCATATATAGTAAAAGATAGGCAAATAAAACATGCCTCTATTAAAGTAATTGTATAAAAAGCCAAACAACAAGAGATACAGCTATAATATTGATAAAGAAACTCAAATTTTGCGTAGGGTAGTTATAACTTATACCAACATGAAATTAGATGCTATTTTCAAACCTTCTATTTAATAGCAATTTAGTAATTAGTTAATAATACCTTAAAACAAGGTTTTGGACTCCTGAGGCTAAACCCTCCCCTTTTCCCTCAATTAACTTATACTTACATATTAGTGTATACACGGAGATGCATGCACTGGCTTTCTTCGTTGCTAGTTAAGGAATAAAGAAGCATCGACTTTCATATCAATCTTTATATATATATATATTCCCTTATAGCTTATTGCCTCAATCATTCAACTTTTAAATAACAGATTCCAGCCCTTAACTGGCTTTATGGTCACGAACAATGATATCTACCCCAACCTTGCAAGAAAACACACCATGAAAAGCTTCACCTCGATTCACCTTAAATAACAATAATAATAAAAAAAAAAGAAACATGATGATCATCATATCTCTTATGGGTGCAGCGATCCCCTATTCTTTTGTACGGTGTAACATTCAGGGGAGAATGGATAGAGGGAAACCGACCTACTGCATGCCCATCTCCATAGTCAGCCAAGCATACTTATTTCACCCACTTGCATTCAAAACACATGCTTTGAAGGCAGATACATGTTCCTAATTGCGACCAAAATAATATTGAATTTTCCTTTCAAACGAATGGCATTTCCGTTAGTGTTTATCTTCAGTTCTCATTGAGAAATTTGTTGATATTTTTAGGGTGTAATCAAAGTCGAGACTATAGAATGATGAGGTCCAACTCGATTGAGGAACTTGATGTTTAAACTTGATGTTTCAGATATACATGCTGCAACCGTACTCGGCTACTTAGTCTTAATATATATATATTTTAAGACTAAGTATTCGCCATCCAAATTATATGAAGAAATCCATTAGTAAGTCAAGGGAAATTAATGGAGAATATAAAGAGTTGCTATGTCATTAACATAAGTTGGATTTTTGTATATTAGTATGTGATCTAGGGGGATTAAGGATAAGCTTTCATGAATGTTTTGAAGAAAGGGGGAATGATGCAGGCAAACGCGGAGGATTGTTTTATTTTATGTTGTTTGCGATAGATATAGATTTATTGTTATTTTTTAGTCTATTAGACTTGGTTAGATTTAATTAAATTTGTTAGTTTTCTTTTTCTATTATATACTAAGAGAATAATTAATAGCCTATGACAAGCATACTTGAACTCGAATTATTTGTAGATGCTTCATCGTAGAAACATATACAAGTAAATATGCAATTGGATTTGAATAATTTGTGAACTGACTTGATTTACTTTGACCAAAGCTCGTCTCCAAAAGCCAACAAGTTTGGCGTCGATGATTACCCATTAACTGGCTCCAAATCAAAACTATTAGAAACGAAAGAAATCTAACCCTACAAACAATTTTAAAGCAGTAGGTTCGAAATTTAAGCTTCATTATTGATATTTAATGGAGTCAAGTAAACATACGTAGCTTTTTTTAAGGAAAAAATTTCACTATCGATGATGTCTTGAGTAAAAATATCATATTTCATTGAGATTACGTGATTCATTAAATTTTGAAATGAGACGAATAAAAATATAATGATGGGGGTGCGCGTTAGAATTTGCAAGATCCTCTTGCGTCGACATAAGGGAACGAGGCATAGGAATGCGTATTCAAAGCAGTCGATTTTTCCCATAGTATCGATCGAAGCCATCCAACGAGCCTTTTCCTTTTCAACAATATATATATGTGTGTGTGTGTCTGTACGAAATAAAAAACTATTCAGATAGGACCAACTTGCACGAGGCCAGAAAATAATAGATGATGGACTATTAAACATATTCACCAATCGCACTTTTTTCTAAGTTGAACTTGGACGGCATCCAAATCATTATATTCATCGGAAATTTCTGATCTATCGATAAACTACCGAGAATAACGTGTGTGAGTAAAATACAAAAGAAAATAAAATAAAAAAAAAATGTTTAAAATGGGGGCATTAAGGTAATTAGGAATTTTAAGATGAAGATAATTTAATTTTTTTGACCTCAAGTTGTATAAGTCCTCACGTAACCTTAACATCATATGAATCCATTGTGTCCTTTAGGAGACTCTAGTCACCCCAATTTACAACTCAACAAAGAAGGACTCATAATTTGATATATGTCCAAGAGTAAGTACTTCAAATCAAGTTGACGTTTTGTCGTTTTCTAATGGGGAATCGATCAAAGGCGTAGCATGTTGTCAAACTAGGGTTTCTAAACAATTCAAGTGGACACTAAGTTGTTGAATCACGAACGTGTGGATTCAAATTAAGACGAATAAGTATTCCGATTTTATTTAAATTCATGAAATTTGATAGATTTTATATCAAATTTAGAGTATTATTTTGATTGGTGAATGATTAAATGAAGGAAGGGTTGAAAGGGGGTGAGAATGAAGAGATTTGAGAGGTTTAGAGGGGTACATGGCCAATGTACATGGTCGTGTACTTACTCGTGAAGATTGTGAGAAGCATTTGATGAAATAGACTGTATACGACTAAGTACATGGGCGTGTACCTACCTATGTTGAGTATATGGTCAAGTACACGACCGTGTACTTGGGTATGTGGAGAGGACCTTTTGCACAGTAGGGTACATGGCCATATAGACAGTTGTATTCCTACCCGTGTTTTTTTACACGGCCATACACACGATCGTGTTGTCTAAGAACATTCCTTTAGTCTTTTTATTTCAATTCTAAGTCGGTATTACTTACAATAGAGCTTGGGCAAGGAGAAATATACGACTTAGTAGAACGACCTAATGAAGCTTAGGTCTTATTATAGAGTGTAGAGTATAACTAAGAATCGATTATTGTTTTTTGATAAACTTTGAGGAACTTGGTAATTATAAACAAGTAAAACCCAAAACCACTCTTCTAAATACGTGTTTATCATGCTTGTTGATTGTATTTGTTAGTTATAGTAAATGAATGAGTTTAACATAAACTTGGTAAATGCCTGATTGGTTGCTTATATGTAGCTTGGCTTAAGGGATGGAGGTGGTAGATTTCTAGGGAGCACCTCGATAATTAGTATACAATGTTGTCCCTAGTAGAGTTTTATACCAAAATGATTTGGGATAGATTTTAGGTGTATTGGGGCCAAATGTGGTAGTTCCTGATACTAATAGAAAGTTGGGGCTGAAGGTGACAGTTTTTAACCTAGATTTAAAACACTTATATTAAATAAGAAAGAGAGTGGCGGGTCATGAGTACCCATGTATTGCTTGTTGATTAACGTAAAGATAAGCAAGTGATTGATTGTTAAGTGTTTACTACATTATGTACATGTGTAATTCATATTGTTGTGACATATGCATGTGTTTAGGTAATCATGTATTGGGCTTAGGCTCAATCCTCTTCTTTTTTATCTATAGGTAGGTATGATGAATATGTTGAATATAACAAGTTAGGGGATGTGTGCTATTATTATCAAGGTGAGGATAATGGACAATATTATTACTACTATGATGATGAGTAGCATGGAGAAATAGAATTGGATCATTTGATGCTTTGTGGGAGGCTTCCTAAATCATTTTAATTTAGTACTTAGACCTAGTGTAATTATTATTATTATTATTATTTTTTAGCTAGCATGAACTTAGTAATATTTTGGAAGTCTTATTTATGGATTGTTACTTTAAGGTATAATACTTGATTTAATTTAAAATTACAATGTGGTTGAAAATGACTCACTTGTAAGTCATTTGTTTATATTATTGGAGTTACTATTCATTTAATGTATAGTGGAGTTGAACAAGTTGAAGAATAGAAGTAGTGGAAGCTTTTGTGTATCTTTATCTAATGGGTTTACATGGTGGGCTGTAGCGTTTTAGGCTTTAGGGTGTTACAGTTTAGGTGGTATTAGAGTTTAAGTTCATGATTAAAAGAATGTAGAGTTTGGGTTATGATCAATAGAGTAAAAGTACATGATCCATAGAGTTTAAGCAAATAATCAATAGGTTTAAGTTTGATCAATAAAAATTAAGCTATGTTCTCTAGAAGATTTAGGTAATAAATTTGGGATGGTGAAATATGAAGAGAGTAGGTAAAATTATAAGTTGATTGTTTTCATTCAGCATTTTATTTTACATCTTTACTTGCAGTTTCCTTTTAAATATCTATTTTACTCTTATATACATATAGGTAGATATATGTATACATATGTATGTATGTACTATTTCTATAGTTTTAAATCTTCATTAACTTTAGGGTCTATTCAGTTGCCTCCTCTTAAGTAGAATACCTTTTAGAAGGATTATAGGATTTGGCTCATCTGGTGTTGGATGGGATAGAGATGCTTTAAATGAAAGGTACCTCCTAAGATTGCCTCTGTAGGGAGCTCTAGTTCAAGCCATCGACACGATTGCTCAACTGCTAGAAATCGTGAATGCCTTCGTAGGGATGATAGCAAAGCAGTAACGATAGGCCATGAGACTTACTAGGCTCATAAAGGACCAGTTTGGGTTGGATAGGTTTGTTCGGTCGACAAAGGAATTTAACCTAAGAGTTGATGATCTAATAGAAGTTAAGCATTGGGTAACATAAATTGAAAAGACTTTTATTGCGTTCACGGTATTAGAGGAAAGAAAAGTGGATTATGCAGCCTTCATGTTAAAAGAGTCGGTTGTAGATTGGTAGGCTAGTTTTTCCAGGCTAAGAAGAGCACTCGTCCATTGGTAGAGGTTTAGGGAAGTATTTTATGAAAAATACTTCCCTAGTAGCATTAGAGACAAAATGGAAGCAACATACTATAACTATCAACAAGGTAATCAGATAGTAGAAGAGTATGAAGTAGAGTTAAACTGGCTAATTAAATTTTTGCCTAAAGCAATCCGTGAAAATGATGCCTTTAAGACTAAAAGGTTTGTAAGAGGCTTAGAGCCTAACCTCCAACATGAGGTGATGTCTCTCTAGCTACCTACCTATGTAGAGATTGTTGAAAAATCCAAATTCATATAGTAGAGCCTGAAGAGAACAGAGGAGCAACCGTTCCACAAATTGAGAATTGCTTTAGGGAAAAGACCTACCTCAAATACTACATATGTAGAGAAAGGAAAGAGGTCAATAGTAGATCAAGCCATACCTATTGCTTTGATGCCTAGACTTCTTCAAGCTAGGTCAATGCCTCTAGCTTTGTCTCCACCACAAGTGGGATCAGAGAGAAGATTTTTTAGGTGTTTGGGACCACATGATTTGCATCAGTGCAGTCGGCTAGAAGGGGCATGCTTTTCTTGTGGTAAGATAGGATATTTTACCAGAAATTGTATAGAGAAAGCTATTCCTCAAACTTTCTACTACGATTGTAAGCAAAGAGGTCATAAGGCTTTTGAGTGTGGAGCCATAGGTGGTCAAGCAGCCTCAAAACCTCAACCAGTACAAACAACACAAGTAATATGACCTTAAGGGCGAGCACAAGCAAGCAGGCCCCATAGTACTAGTCTTAGGCAGAGAGCTTTAGCTCATGTATTTGCTCTTTAACAATAGTAAAGCTAGGACCCTTTAGACCAAGGCATAGTAGCAGATACGCTCCTAGTACATGAACTAGTGCATATGTACTATTGGATACTGGTGCGACACATTATTGTATATCTGAGGTGTTTGTACATAAGTGTGGATGATATTTGAAAACTTAAAGGATCCTTTGAATGTAAGTACTCCATTAAGAGTAGGAAGAGAATTAGGGAAAATATGTAGAAATATTAAGATTGAGAATCAAGGGTGGGTGATGCCTACTGATCTGTTTGTTTTGGACATGCTCAATTTTGATGTTGTTCTAGGAGCAAACTAGTTGTCAAGATTTTATGCTACCATAAACTATCATAACTTGATGGTTTATTTCACTTACCCTAGTGAAGATCCTATCAATCTCAAGTTAGAAATGCAAAGACCTATGGGTCTACTAACATATGAATTTTAGAGCAAGAGTACATTGGCTATTATAACAATAGAAGCTAGTAGTGAGGTAAAGCTTAAAGGAGTGCTAGTAGTAAACATATATGTTGATGTATTTCTTAATAATTTACCATGGTTGCCACTAGACAGAGAAATTGAGTTTTGTATCGACTTAGTGCTAGGCACAACCCCTATATCTAAGGCTCCATATAGGATGACACCTACAAAATTAGTAGAATTGAAGGTTTAGATAAAGAGTTATTAAATAAGAAATTCATCAAGCCTAGTGTGTCACTATGGGGAGCTCCCATCTTATTTGTAAAGAGGAAGGGTGGTAACATGAGAATGTATATAGACTATAAAGAATTGAATAAGGTCACTATCAAAAACAAATATCTACTCCCTAAGATCAATGACCTTTTTGTATCAACTACAAAGGACTCAAGTATTTATAAAGATTGACTTGAGGTTCGGTTACAGTCAATTGAACACAAAGGAAGGAGATATCCAAAAGGCTGCATTCAGAACTCGATATGGGCATTATGAATTCTTAGTAATGCCCTTCAGTTTGACAAATGTTCCAGCTACCTTCATGGATTTGAGGAATAAGGTGTTTAAGGATTTCTTAAATCAATTTGTGGTGGTGTTTATTGATGATATATTGATATATTCAAAAAATAAAGAAGAGGATGATGAGCACCTGAGTGTTGTATTGGAGAGATTACAGGTTGAGAAGCTGTATACAAAATTTAAGAAATGTGAATTTTGCTAGAGCAGGTTTCTCTTCTAGGACACATAATTAACAAAGATGGTATTATAGTGGTTCTCGAGAAAGTAAAGGTAGTGGTAAGTTAGCTAAGACTTAAGACAGTGACTAGAATTGGGAGCTTTTTAGAATTAGCAGGCTCTTACTAATGTTTCGTAGAGGGATTTTCTAAGATAGCTGCACTGTTGACTAGATTAACTCAAAAGAGAGTGAGGTTTGAATGGGATGGTTAGTGTGAAGACAGTTACATAAAGCTAAAAGAAAGATTAATCTCAACACCAGTCTTAGCTTTACTAGAAAGTGGAAAGGAGTATACAATATTTAGTGACCTTTCTAACCAAGATTTAGGGTGTATTTTTATGCAAAATGGAAAGGGTTATTGCTTATGCTTCTTATCGGCTGAAGTTGTATGAAAGAAACTACCCTACCTATGATTTGGAGTTATTAGCAATAGTCTTAGCGTTGAAACTTTGGAGACATTATCTATATAGAGAGAAATGTAAGGTATTCATAGATCATAAAAGCATAAAGTACCTCTTCAATTAAAAAGATTTAAATACGAGACAAAGGAGATGGTTAGAGTTAATTAAAGACTATGACTTAGAAATACAGTATCTTTCAGGATAGGCAAATGTCGTATCAGTTACTCTTAGTAGAAAAAGGCAAGGTAGCTTAGCTAAATTGCTTACTTCACAAAAGCCATTGCTTAAAGAAATGTGAAGGTTGGAATTGAAAGTAATTACCTAGGAGGTAGGAGCAAGACTCATCAGTTTGCACATCTAGCCAACTATAATGGATAGAATAAAAGTAGCTTAACTAGAAGATAAAGGTATGTTGGAAATTAAGCATATGATGGAACAAGGGAAGGTACTTGAATTTAGAATTGATCAAGAGGGAGTTTTGTGGTATAGAATCAGGATATATGTAGCAGAGTTGAAGAATGAGATTTTAAGAGAAGCACATCACTCTAGGTACTCAATCCACCTTAAGAGTACTAAAATGTAGCAAGATTTAAAAGCCCATTATTGGTGGAAGAATATGAAGCGAGAAGTAGTAGACTTTGTTTCATGTTTGAGATGCTAATAGATTAAAATAGAACATTAGAAGTTAGTAGGAGAACTACAAACTTTACCTGTACTAGAATGGAAGTGGGAGCATGTAGTCATGGATGTTGTTCTTGCACTTCCTAAAACCAAAGAAAAGCATGATATTGTATGGGTAGTAATGGATAGATTAACTAAATCAGCGCATTATTGGCACAATTATACATCAAGGAAATAGTTAGACTTCATGGAGTCCCAATGACAATTGTTTTTTATTAGGATACTTTGTAGGTAGATTTTGGAGAAGCCTAGATAGAGCATTAGGCACCAGATTATAGTTCAACACAACTTTCCTTCCTCAAACAGAAAGGGCAGTTAGAGCGGATTATCTAAATTTTGGAAGATATGTTAAGGGCTTGTGTTTTGGATTTTAGAGGAAACTGGGATGAACACCTACCTCTAGTTGAATTTGCTTACAATAATAGCTACCATACTACAATTTAGATGGCATCATATGAAACTTTATATGGATAGAAATGTAGGTCACCTTTGCACTAGAAAAAGGAAGGAGAAAGAAAGGTGTTGGGACCTAAATTGGTGTAGGAGGCTATGGATAAGGTGAAGTTAATTAGATAGAGGATGGTAATGGCTCAAAGTTGCTGAAAGATTTATAATAATAGAAGGAGACAACCATTGGAATTCAAAGTGGGGGATCATATGTTACTAAGGAATCACAAATTAAAGGTGTTGTTAGATTCAGTTTATAAGGAAAATTAAATCCTAGGTATGTTGGTCTATTTCAGCTTTCGTAGAAAATTGGTAACGTTGCTTACTGGTTAGCCTTATCGCTTAACTTGGTGGGAGTATATGATGTTTTTTATATATCTATGTTACGGAAGTTTATAGTAAACCCGGACTAAGCCATAGTTCTTGATCCTTAGATATACAATCAAATCTCATTACCATGGAATGACCCATCTGCATTTTAGACACTAAGGAGTAGATATTAAGGCTAAAGATAATCCTTTATGTCAAAGTACAGTGAAGTAACCAAATAGAACATGAAGCAACTTGGGAATTAGAAGAGGAGATGCGAAGAAGATATCCTGAACTCTTCCTAAATACAAGTAAATTTTGAGGAAAAAAGTTTTTATAAGGGGGAGGGGAGAGAATGTAAAATACAAAGTAAAATAATGTTTTAAAGGAGGGACATTAAGGTAATTAGGAATTTTAAGATGAGGGCAATTTGGTCTTTTGACTTCAAGTTATATAAGCCCTCACATAACCCTAATGTCACTTTTTCCTCTTTTTGAAATTTTGAATCATCTATATTCTTTAGGAGACTTTGATCACCTTAATTTACAACTCAATGAAGAAAGACTTCTAATTTGACGTATGTCTAAAGGTAAGTAACTCAAATTAAGTTAATGTTCTATCCTTTTCTAATGGGGAATCGATTAATGGCATATCATGTTGTCAAACTAGGGTTTCTAGACAATTCGATTGGACGCCAAGTTGCTAAATGGGGAATGTTTTGAGTAGTGGATTCAAATTAAGATGCGTAAGTATTCTATTTTTTTTTTAAATTCATGAAATTTGATAGATTTTAAGTTAGATTTGAAGTATTATCTTGATCAATAAATGATTGGAAGGAGGAAGGGTCGAAAGGGGTCGGAATGGAGATGTTTGAGAGGTTTAGAGGGGTACATGGTTGTCTACTTACTTGTAAAGATTGTGAGAAGCATTTGGTGAAATAGGCTGTACACGGGCGTGTACCCGCATAAGTTGAGTACATGGCTGTATACCTGAGTGTATTGAGAGGACCTTTCGTACAGTAAGGTATACAGCCGTATTCCTACCTGCGTTCTTCTACATGGCCATACATATGGTCATGTTGTCTAAGAACATTCCTTTAGTCTTTCTATTTCAATTTTATTCAAATTCTAAGTTGGTATTATTTACAATAGAGTTTTGGGAAGGAGAAATAAGTGACTAATTTTTAGTTGAGCGATTTAATGAAGCTTAGGTCTTATTATAGAGTAGAACTAAGAATCAATTACCATTTCTTGATAGACTTTGAGGAACTTGGTAATTATAAACAAGTAGAACCCAAAACCATTCTTCCACGTAGGTGTTTATCATGCTTGTTGGATATGTTTACTAGTTATAATAAATAAATGAATTTAATTTAAACTTGGTAAATGCCTTGTTGTTTGCTTATGGGTGGCTTAACCCAAGGGTTGGAGGTGGTAGATCCCTAAGGGTACACCATTCTCTCTAGTGGAATTCTATACTGAAATGATCTGAAGTAAATTTTAGGCATATTGGGGCTAGAGGTGGTAGCACCTAACACCAATAGAAAGTTGGGGTTGGATGTGGTAGTTCCCAACCTTTCAAACATTTAAATTAAATAAGAAAGAGAGTGGTGGGGTCATGAGTACTCCTATATTGCTTGTTGATTAACGTAAAGATAAGCAAGTGAGTGATTGTTAAATATTTACTGCAATATGTATATATGTAATTTGTATTACTATGACATGTGGATGTATTTAGGTATTCACGTATTGGGCTTAGGTTCAATCTTCTTCTTTTTCAGTTGTAGGTAGGTATGATGAGTACACTGAATATGATAAGTTGGAGGATGTGTGTTATTATTATTAAGATGAGAATAATGGGCAATATTTTTACTACTACGATGATAAGTAGCATGGAGAAATAGAATTAGATCATTTGACACTTTGTGGGAGACTTCCTAAATCATTTTAATTTAGTACTTGGACCTAGTGTAATTATGTTTTTTTTTTAGCTAGCATGAACTTGGTAATATCCTGAAAGTCTTATTTATGGATTGTTACTTTGAGATATAATCTTGATTTAATTTAAAATTACAATGTGGTTGAAAATGACTTACTTGTAAGTCATTTATTTATATTATTAGAATTACTGTTCTTTTAATGTATATTGGAGTTGATTATGTTGAAGAATAGGAGTAATAGAAGCTTTTACATGTCTATCCACTGGGGATATGTAGTGAATTGTAACATTTAAGGTTCTGAGGTGCTACAATATGTGTGGTAGTGGTATATTAAATCCTACATTAGGTAAAATATACAATGAGGGGTAAGGTACATAAGGATTGGGACACGCGTGTCCATCCCATTTTTCTCTATATATAGTGGTTGAATAGATGTATTATCAAATATATGTGCATTCGGTTATAGTTATAGCAACGTTCTTCTCCTAACTTAGTATTAAGGAGACGCGTTAAATGAACTCGTAATCGACCAAAAGCTATACACGAACAGGTTCTCCTGAAAAATAATCTCGACTTATATAATTTTAGCAGGTTTTCATGCAGGAAATGCCCTTTTTACTCAGATTTACATCAATTGCATGGAGGAGTGTATGAAAAATTTAGATTTACTTTAGAAATCCTTGTGTTGATGGTTTACTAAAGTTGTTTGTCTCGAGGAAACAATAAAAACATTGAGCGCCGAGGGAAAATGATAATATGAACATCTTGCAATGCAAGTCAACTGAAGGAAAAATAACTCATAAAACCAGATTCGAAATCCAATCTTAAATGATGTCAAACCATATGGATTAAGATGTTTACACTCAATTTCCAGAATGAGAAAATAATCTGTTTATAAAATGTACAGAATATTCACGAATAAAATTGCAAATACAGCCCATTGATTACATATAGACTTTCTAAACCCTCTCAAAACGATTTCACTTCCTTATTATAACTTTTCAAAAACTGCATATTCTCTTCAAACCATTGCTAAAATTTCAAAAAACATTACCATTATGGTCCTTAATTTTAACAATGGCTTTAGAGTTTTAGTAACGGTTGGATCTTATTTCTCTTTTTAAGTTACGGGATGTAAAATCGCATCAGAAGTTTTAAAGTTTATTTATACCTGACCAATGGTTTAGAGATTATATTTGAGATTACTAGCACCAGCCTTGAGGCCACCTGTTTCGAGCATCCCACCTAGGAAACCACCTCCTTTTCTTATGATGGTTCGAACCGCCCAAGATGATGGTGGTCTTGTCATTGCTTGGTGTTACCAGAGACTTCAGAAGAAATCGGACCTTGCTGCGGTGGCTTGACGGTGTTGGTGGAACAACAGCTGGAGTACAAGGATAGTCGTGTTGCTGTGGGTTGGATTGGGGCTGCAGAGAGTGGTTGAATATATCATCATCCTTTGTAGGAAAGATCTCATCACGAGTCCTCGTGGTAATAAGCCTCAAGTACCTTTGGTCCAGCGACTCCTTTGGTATGTTTCTTGCTAGCAACGGGGATGCACCACCCCAGTCGTTAGTGCCCATACAAGGATGTTGGGGTGTTCTGAATTCTAAAAGCTCTCTATGATGCATTATTTGGCTTCTCATCTCTTGATCTCACGCTTTTCTCTATCTGTGCTTCTTTTGTCTCAGTCTGGTTTGAGTAGGGTTCTCGAGTCTCTGCATTCTTTTGATATCTACATCCAATATATATATATAAGATACCGAAAGTGCAATCTACGTGTTTTGACTACTCTTCTGCAAGTTGCAGCTTACTATTATAAGATGGTTCATTAAGAGATTTCTATATTTATTAGCATTGATTACATATTTTACAAAAAAAAAAGGAAAAAATTATATAAAATGATGGTATTTTTTTTTCTTAAGAAATGCTGGAGACACCCGTTAATATTGTTGATATATATCCATTTCATTGGCAACATGACATTAATTAATTAATTAATTACTTGGTACAGTCCGTCAAGCCGGTTGGATTATTGGGGAGGTTTCGTAGATGTGGTAACTTGGTCAAGGACCTTTACTAGCGAAGGATGTTAGCAGTTTCGTGCGGAGTATTAACACATTGCCAATCCTAAGGAGCCTTTGACATGAACTAAGAGATTTCTTGTTACGTTTCCCCTAAGACTCATCAATATTATTTCGGATGGAAAACGGAGATAAATCAAACTATAGATGTTGGAAAGCGACAGCTAATTACTGTTAAAGGAATAAAAATGATAAGATTGCGGAAAATTAAATTTGATAACTAAGCTAAACAAATTGTATTAAAGATTTTAAATCATCACAAGATAAAAAAAAAATAATAATAATAAACTAAGAAACCTAGAAATGATAAATTGTTGATGGCATTAAATCACCGTAGAGTTTCTAATTGATAGCCTCATATCATCTCTAATTTGTATACTACCATTCCATAGTAAAATTTATGATAACCTCTCACCATTAAAAGAAAAGAAAGGCATTGCACCAATTTTTTGATAAAGTAAAATTGTGTTCATCTAATGTGTTTATACAAAATGAAGGGTATTTATAAAATTAAGGAAATATATGAGCCTTATAATCTTGATTCGATTTAACACTTATCAAATAACCAATTCAATACAAAATAATAAAACAAAAACTAATAAAATTTAATATCCTAGTAGTAATAGATCAATAAAGTTAAATAAAAGATAACGTTTAAACAATATCTAATTCTAAATAGATAAAATAAAATAAAATCTACATGATAAAATTGTCATCGTATATTGGCCTGCTATTGTCCTCATCATTTATATCCTTCTAGCCTAAAACTATTCATTTGTAGTGAATGGATGATGATGGTGTTTGTCAACTCTTGTACTCTTGTACTGATGTTCTAGTCATTAATGATGCCATAGATCTCTTCTTTTTTCCTTTACACAATCACCATATTTTCCTCTTGATATTTTGGTTTTCCATAATGAACAACTAGAGCTAACTCATACAATTCATTGGTTGAATAGATTTTCTTTACATCTACAAACTTCTCATGAGTTTAGGTAGCAAACGACTTTTTTTTTTTTTAATGAGTTTTGAAGATTGAGGTGTCATTGTAAGGTCACTAACACTTTCCTTAGGAACATGGTCAAATGATTGACCTAAAAGCTCTTTTCATGCTATGCATGCCAAGAAATGCATATGTATGCAAATTGAGTACCGAGCAAAAATGAGTAAGAATGAAAAGGATAGGCATGAGTTACAAGATTGCTATAGTTAGACTAGAAAATATCAAGCATAGAGAAAATTCTTGAGGATTGGGCTCGATTCATTTTCCTTCAAGTTGATTGAGCTACTATGAGTTAACCTTAATTTCCTATTTTAAGGGTTTACTTATACCAAGATATAACTATGAAATAATATCTCCTCGCTACATCAAACTTATCAATTTTTTATTGAGCTTCCATACTCAATAAGTATGCTCCTTAGCATAATCCATTATGATTCAAGCTTAGCAATGCTATGTTCCATCACTCCCATTTGAATCAAGTGGTCCTAATGAGGTCTCAACCCTCTTTTGTGGCACTTCTTTCGAATGTCTTAGGGTTGATGTTAGAATGAAGTGCCTCTAATATACTTTAACAACAACATCAAACTACTCTTCCTTATCTTCTGTTTACATCAACAAGTTCATGCATCTTAATAAGATCATATTATGAGACACATAGACCTCTAAGTAGGCTTAGTCTTCTTCTATCATGGAGTTGAACAAGATCCTTTGAACCAAATTAGCTAATCCTCAAACTCTAGCTTAATTAATATACTTGTAGGTCTATAAATCCCACCACCATGCCCTACACAAGCTCTCTTTGTCTATTTATGTATATCTAGTGATATCATTCTTGAGCTTAGTTGTCTAAAGTAGGGGAAAGTAATTTGCGAAAAATGCCTAATAAAACTCATCCCCCATGTGGTAAAGGTATGTAGGTGTTGGAAGTTTAGTGAAGCCTTAGCCTTTTAGAATTCTTATCCTAGAGTTTATGTTATTAGAACAACAATATTGAGAAATAAATGAAGTGTGGAAAATAAAATATTTAATAGAGAAGAAGAATGAGTTGATAATATATAGTAGAGTTCAGCCATGTGTACCTAGTCTTTACTAACTAGTTTCATATTTAATCACATAAGATTGCTAGCAAAGGTTAGTGAGATATTACTTAATACATAGTGATGATAAAAATATATTACACACCAACTCACTAAGGTCATAACTAAGTAGAGAAATGAGACATTATGTGAGGGGCTTCTAACTTTTAGAGCTAAGAGAGCTAATAAGAGATTGATATAGTATGCATACTATGCCAAGACTCTCTTAAATATATTTGTGAAAATCATTAGTTAATTTTGAGGTAATATACATTGTTTACTTATCACTATTCTATTTATGATAAGTTTATGGCTTGTGATGAGCCTAAAATCTAAGTATTAAATTTAAGCACAATTAGGAACTCAGATCTCACTTTTTGAATTTCGATCTAAGTGTTTGAAAGGATAAAAATAGGGTTTTTATGTGTTTTTCATATTAGAAATAGGAAAATAAAGATATGAATAATCATATAATCAGATCCCATTCACAAATTCAAGAATTAAATTCGAGGAATGATTAAGTCAAAGATTGATATTATGCACAATCAATGAGATAATAAAGGGAATTTACTAGGATATCAATATTATGCATGGTTTATAGTTAAAAGGGTATTTGCCACAATCTAATAACAATTGATAAGAAAATTGAATTAAAGAAACAATTCTTAACAATCAATAAAAAAACTTAAAAGAGTCTCAAAATAACAAAGGTTAGATGATTTATAATGCATAGAAAACCCTTTTTATCTAGCTAACTAAGATAACTAGGGATAAAAGCTAATAAAGAAAAAAGAAATAAATGTAATTAGAGTTGCGCATAGGCAACAAACATTTGCTCACTTCTTCGTATCACTCAAATTTCTAAGCTAGCTTCATTCAAATGGCATAGGCATCATTCAAATGAACTTGCTTAGCAGCTCTAAGTCTTGGTTTCTAGATAACTTCATCCAAACGCCTCAAGGGAGTGTGTGAATAAAGTGGCTTCATTTAAGTCTCTCTCTAGGGTGTTTATATGAAGTCCTTCATATTAGCTTTGGTTTTCTCTTGTCATTTTTCTCAGCAACAAATACATGTTTCAGATTATTACTTATCCTTTACCTCTCTAATGACATCTATCATGATGTATATCATATCCTTAAGGTTAGGAAAGAATTGCCCTTAAATCTTGTTTTTCTTCACTATACATCTCAAATCTTACATTATTCGACCATAAGACTTCCCTTTATTAATGAACAAACTTTTCATGCCCTTCTTTTGTTGCTTAAGCATGATTTAGTCCCTCTCATTGTAGTTCTTTCTCATTTTTTATTGATCCAATGTAAGCTATAAGGCTTTCGATGTATGAAAATTTTAAGGCTCAATCTTCCCACTAAAGTAGTAAAGACCGCATTTGCACAATCTCTTCCCTTATACCAAACATAGAGTATGAAATAAATTGCCTTATGCTCCTCTTTTGGTTCAGCCTTAGTATGCAAATTCCTTTGGATGACTAACTCATGCAATGGTCTATGTTCACTTTCAACTCCATCTCATCATACACCGTTACCTTCTTCTAAATGTCTACCACATGCTCCTCTAGCTCCTCTTTGCTATCATCTTCAAATTTAGAAACTTTTTCTCTAGCAGCCATCACATCGACAATCTAGATACTATGTAGCTACATGTAAAAAAATCCAAACATTTGAAACATTTCACCTCTTAACTCTTTCCCCTAACTTACCTTCACTCCCACTCCCCTCACATTATATGTGATAGGAGTTTTGCCTTTATCATCATCTCCCCTATCAAACTTCTTCTTATTCTAGTCAAATTCATGGGCTCCACTTCCCTTCTCATCGTCGTGTATATCTTTACCTAATTTACATCATCTAGTGAATTATATGGTTGCAACTCAACAACACTTTAGATTTCTCTGCTCATCTACCTTACACAGTATCATAAACATTTCACATTTCCTTACATAATCTTCAAATCCTTTTCCACCATACTTCAAGGTATAAAGCTTCAAAAGTATTCCTAACAATAGTGGTGGTTAGGGATGGAGCACTTTTGGATCAACAACTTAATGAGAACACTGTTAGAAATAATGCATAAATAGTTTTGATGTTAACAAAGTAATTTAGTAAAACTAAAAATAAATAAGAAGAAATAGTTGAAACTTTGAATGTTTTCCAAATGCAATAATAAAACGAGAGATCAAGAGAAAAGGTATACCATGTTATAAAACTAATATCTGTTCTTGAGTGTGTAGAATTGAATATCAAAATATGCAAATTGTTTGGAAACAAGTTAGTTAGACAAGTTCTTGATAAAATAGAAGTTATGATGAACTTCACAAAAGAATTACTTAAATTCATGAATAGGAGTTGGAATAAAGCTTAAAGGGACAAGAATTATATTTGAAGGATTTTCCAAAGTACAACTATAAGTTGAAAACAAAAATTCACCTAACTTGGTTGTGTTATGCTATAGGCTTGGCTATGTTGGGTCATAAGATCGATGCCTGAAATAAGCTATCAACACTTGTCCCCCACTCTCTTTAGCAACTAGTTAGTGGAGAGAGTTAGTTACTTTTGATGCACAATTGAGGCACTTTGACTTTGGGAAGCTTAGAGTGTATGTGGCTTCTTGCTCGAGACTAGAAAATCTTAGCATAGGTAGCTTAGAAGGCGTGTTAACCCGAGTGGTAGGCTTTATCAAGCTTGTTCGAGAGAGTCCTAAGAGATATAGCCATTTGAAGCCCATGAAATCAAAGCCTACGTGTCTAAGGCCTATGCATCTAAGCCTAAGAGACTCGAGGCTCATTTTATTGGGGCTTGTTTGTTTAAAGCTTACTTGACTAAGGCTTGTTAATCCAAGGCCTATTCGATCGAGGCTTGCTTGGTTGAGGCTATATCATTCGAGGCCTACTTGTTTGAGGCCTTTGGTTTGGTAAGTGAATCAACATTCTTTAATACTTGCAATGATAGGAGATGGTTGGCTTTCATGAGGAGCTATAAATTTGTTTTGTCTAGCCCTCTTAATTCAAATTGTCTTATACTTGTTAATAGAAGTGCATTTAATGTAGTGGATGTGTGTTAAGATGGTGTAGGTTTGTGTATAGCATGCATGGGCAGTGTGCACAACATGCCTATGATGTGATGCATAACCATTTGCATCCCTAAGGCACCACGTGTCATCATCTAGTGGTTTTAATGTAATGATTGTCAAATCATGCCTCTTTGTTACTTTAACAGTTTATGTTTATATATATACATGTGAGGTGATATATATATATATTAACTTCTAGTCCTTTGAAATTTCATTGTGCATTTTCTCTATTTCTCTTCTTCAAGTCCTTCTTCCTCTTTTTCCTCAAGCTTCCTTCTTCTTCTTCAAACTTCATTCTTAAACCAAGTAAATGGATTCTCTTGTTTCTTCCTCTAATTATGCTTTTAAGAGGAAAGGTAAAGAGCTCATAGCATCCCCCCCACCCCCCAAACTATGGCAACCATAGTAGTGGAGGTTGGTGGTAATGGAAGTGATAGTGGTGCAGTGCTTAGGCTAGGAGGTCATTGGGGAGGGGATGCATACCCTGAAGATAGTGAGTAAGATGGGTTGGTAAATGTAGATTTGCATGTACAAGTTTTATGGCTACAGTGTAGAGTACATTTAGGGATATTGAGTTAAAGTAATACTTAGAGTGCTTTAATCCTATGCTGGAGGGGTGGGTTGTGAATTTGCCAAAGGAGAGCACTAGAGTTTTTTTTGATGTTGGAGACAGAGTCATGCCTCTTTGTGTCCTACTTTGTGACTAGTTTAAGAATTTCCTTCTCAAGTTTCTAGAGGGATTTCTTCAATTATCATGCCTAATATCCTCATTTTGAGTGCCTATATCATCTAATTGGCATTTGAGTCACTATGTGATGATCTAAACATCAAGCTGACCCCTCCCTAGTTACGACATTCCTATGTAGTGAAAGTGAGTTCATCTTGAGGTTGGTACTACCTAGCAACTCAAGATGAGAATTGGAGATTGTTCATGGGCATGTCAAATACCTGGAAGGGGTAGAAAAAGAAAATTTCTATTGATCCGATGCGAGGAAAGCTTCAATTTCTAGACTCAATGGGTTAAGCCAATCAAGAGGAATGACTTGAAGCTAAGTCTGAATGATAAGATTGGCTATGATAAGATCATAGTGTCAAGCAAAGGGGTTACTCATTGCTAATTTGATCATGAAGGCCTATTGCTTATCCTTGAGGCCAAGGCTATTAATGGTGGTATGGAAGATGAAGATTACCAATGTTACTTTTACTTATTGAGATGTTTTTATATAGGGGAGCTTGGGTGTGTCTTCACTAAGTGAATGGAGCAGTGTTTCTTGGATGTAACTAATCTTCTTTTCTTTTCTTTTCTTTTTTTTTTTTTTCATTATAAGAGAAGAGATGATGCTAATTAATGTAGAATCAAAGGTGCTGCTTAAAGCTTGGGCTAAGCACAATTGTGGCAAGGTTGAGGGCAAGAAGGGTGCTCAACCTCTTGTCAAGAAAAAGAAGGTCGAGGCCATAGTGGTCATAAGGGATGAGTCGGTGGAGAACCCCATTGAGGAATAGGTTACCATGGAGAAGGCTGGTCAGCATAACCTTGAGGAGGAGGTAGAGATCATAGAGGTGGCAGCTATAGCCACGGTGTTAGCTTATTTGACTAAAGAGGAGTCTGGGAAGAATCTAGTGGGGTGATGGGCCAGTGAGGTCAACAGTAGCTAGTTGTCATGAAAGGGGGAAAGCCTTTCCTTATATAGGTGCTAGACTAGAGCTTCCAAGTGGATGATTCCTTAGCAACAGGCCCTGGTAGGGGCATGGTGTTTTTCCTTCAGTCATTGTTATCGAAAGACTAAGACTTGGTGATTAAGGGGAAATAAGGAATCTTTAGTTAGTTTAGAGAAGAAGCTTTACAAGAATGTTATGGAGGTAGGCCCTTTGCTTCTACTTATTTTTCTTCTTTTCTTAGTTATTTCATTATACGACATAACCTTCTAGCTTTTGTGAATAGGGATATTGCTAAAGAGCCTGCGTATGGCATGGGTAAGGAAAAATGAGGAGTTTGCCCAAAAGAGCCTAGACCTAACCTACAATGGTGGTTGCGAAGTAGCAGGAAGACGTAGAGGTCCAAGCATAAGCTGCTTGTGTTGAGGCTAAAGGTGGCTCGCTCTGCAATAAAAGAGGCTTAGAGGTTAAGAGTAGAGGCTTAAGGTATAAAAGGTTAGTGAGAAGCTAGTGGAGATGGAAGAAGACCTCAGCATTGTTGAGAGGGAGAGGAGCCAGCTAAAGGCCGAAGAGAAAGGTCGTTTGGCAGGGATAGCCAAACTCGAGGGGTAACTTGCTAGCTCGAAGGCCCTCCTCCAAGTTGTCTAAGAGTAAAGGGAGGATTGCAACTTGGTCTACTATATCTAAGAGAAGGTAGTAGAGGACTTCTAATGGAGTAACACCTAGTTGGAGTGTTACATTGACTTCTTGGTCAAGGGCATGAAAAAGGCCAAAGAGTACATATAAGGGAGTATCCTCATTTGGATCTCTCATTCCTCAACCCCTATCTCACAACTCTTACTAAGGGGGATGAAGACAATGAAGATAACCAGGAGAACCCTGAAGTGGATGAGGGAGAGGAAGAGGTAGTGGACCCATCAGTCACTCAAGATCCTTTAAGCTTCACTCCTCTAAAAAGAAATACCACCCTTTGAGAGGAAATGTCACCCTACAGGATTGCATATGTTTCTTGAAGACAATCTCGTTGTTAACCCTATAAGATTAGTTCCTCTCTTAGGAGGAGTAGCTACATCCCCTTCTCATTGTAAATTTATTATAACCATTAAGCTTTTGTATGCTTGAACTTGTGACTTTCTGATTTCAAGTTGGTACATCGACCCATAAGCCTTATAACCATTCTTGCTTTGTAATCAAATTTCTAAGTCTTTGTTTTACTTTGAGTTTCTGCTTCATTTTCTTGTTCCTTATCTATGTGCAGATTTTCATTAAGTGTTAGGGATTAGTAGATTAAGGTAGGCTTAATTAGATGCGGCTAAGACTTAGAGCATACCTCATTGACCCGAAGAGGTTACGTTCTTAATGATTTCGACCTATAGACCTTTAGAGGTGAAGTCTTTCGAGAGTTGTACTTGCAACCTAAAGAGGCCAAGTCCTCTAAAAGTTAGACTTATAGGCTTGAAAAAGCTAAGTCCTTTGCTTAGACTTATGGAACCTAGAGAGTTAAGTCCTTCTTAACTTGAAGTTTTACACTTAGTGAAAAAAAATGGAAACTTAAGGCACATAACTTGAGAGACACAACTTTATTGATTCTTCAACAAGTGATATGTACATCAATCAAAATAGACCCTAAGGTTACTGATGAGATCCATGATGAGAGCCAAGCCGGAAGAAGAAATGTGGATCCTCTTGAAGTGCTGCCTGGACTGATCACAAGAAATTGAGCAAAACGATTCAAGGAAGTACTTAACGGGTTGATAAAGGTTGTCCATGAAGCCGGAAAGGATTGGAGCAATCATGAAGTTAGAATGGATTGGAACAACCATGGGAAGACCCTTGCTTTTTTACAAGTTATACTGGACACGGGATGAAGAGGGCGTGTACTTTCAAAGCACGACCGTGTATGGAGTAAAGCAAATCCACAGAAAGATACACGGCCAAAGTACACGGGCGTGTATGTTGCCAGAAGTTGCACAGAAAAGTACACGGCCAAAGTACATGGTCGTGTACACGACCGTGTATCCCCTGCCAGCCAGCTTGTTCTGTTTTCGCGTTTTTACGCCACTTATCTAAACTACGTCGTTTTGGACTTGTTTTACACGAATTGTAACCCTAGTGTAAAAGCTCCCAGGGTTTAGAACAATGAACAACATACATCTTTGAACATTAAACACTTTTGAGAGGCACCTCTCTTGGTTCTTCAAGAACTAAATCAAACTTATCGGATTGATTTCCGTGGCGTTCATCCCGACTTATCAATCGGTCTTTCATCCCGATTGTGGCGTCTTCGTTTTTATACCAAGGTTCTTGTCTCGCTTATAGACAACGGGTCGCGGTTTCCACTTTAGGTATTTGGGCGTCTTAAGCAACGAATTTCCGAACGTATTGGTATTGGGTTTCGTCACGGGTTGGCATGGTTCGTATCAGTTTGGTATCAGAGCTTAGGTTTGTTAAAACATCAAGTTCGGTTGAGGAAGGTAATCAAAAACCCTAACTCCAATCGTTCATATCAATTATCGTTTTCAATTTCGTAGTATTGATTGTCTTTTGATAGTGTAATATCGCCTAGCAGATTGTAAAAAAAAAAAAAAGAGTAAAAATCACGACAAAAAAAAAAGAAGAGAAAAGAAAAGAAAAGAAAAACGTGATCAAGAGCAACAACCAAGACAAAAAAAAAAAATTCGGATAGAAAAATAGAGGAAAATTTACGAGCTCTAGAGTTGTTTTGAATTCTACGGAAGGAAATTGGTGTAGTTCGGGTTAGTTCCAAGAGAATTGAGAAGAGGAATTTGGCAAGTTGATATCATCATTATTTGTGAGAATACACGAGTGACCGTGTGATATCATCATTTGAGCGAAACACGTAAGGGAGTGTATCGTGAGGTTTAATTATATATATATTTGTGTTAGTACTAATCTTTTCTGCAGGGACTATGTCGAGACAACATTCTCCTGAAGGTGAGAGGGGAAGGTTTGATGCTAGGTTAGTAATTGAGGCGTTGAGGGGTGAAATGAAGAGGATGTTCCAAGAGGGAATGGAACAAATTCATGAGACGGTAGAGCAAAGACTAGAGCAATCCACAAACGTATTCCAAGGGCGTAAGAGGGAGAGTCGTTCTAAGAGAGTACCGAAGGGTGGAGATGAAATGTCGGGTGATGACTTTGATGAGCCGTCTGTCGGGAGTTATAGAGGATATAGTGGTTGGAATAGAGGAACTAGAGATTGGGAAGATAGAGGAGATAGGAATAGAGAGGATGATCAATTGAGTAGCATAAAGATGAAGATTTCTCCTTTCCAAGGGAAGAATGATCCCGAGGCGTACTTAGAATGGGAGAAAAAGGTGGAGATGGTATTTGATTGTCACAACTATAGTGGGAGAAAGAAAGTAAAACTTGCTGCCATTGAGTTTTCGGATTATGCTATAGTGTGGTGGGATCAACTAATGTTAAATAGGAGAAGGAGTGGCGAGCCACCTATTTAGTCTTGGGAAGAGATGAAAAGAGTGATGAGAAAGCGGTTTGTGCCTGCGTATTACTATCGTGAATTGCACAACAAGTTGCAAACTTTAAGGCAGGGAAGCCGAAGTGTAGATGAGTATTTCAAGGAGATGGAAGTCACTATGATTAGGGCGAATGTAGAAGAGGATAGAGAGGCTACAATGGCTAGATTTCTTGTGGGGTTGAATAGAGAAATCCAAAATGTGGTTGAATTGTAGCATTATGTAGAATTGGAGGATATGGTTCACATGGCTATAAAGGTTGAGAACCAGCACAAGAGGAGAGGTAGTAGTAATGCACGGTTTCAACAGGGTAATGGTTCATCCACTTGGAAGACTAATCAATGGAAGAAGGAAGAAAAGCCTTTACCCACCAAACCAAAAGGGGAGCTGAGGCAAGCGAGTTCTACTCCTGGTAATCAAGGTAACCCTGAATCTTCTACTTCTAGAAATCGTGACATTAGATGTTTTAAATGTCAAGGTAGAGGCCATATTGCTAGTCAATGTCTAAATAGGCGTGTGATGATTTTGCGTGATGATGGAGAGTATGAGACTGAGGGGGATAGTGAAGAAGAGGATATGCCTCCATTAGAGGATGCTAGTGATGATGAGGAGCCTGCAATGGGAAGGCTAGTGGCAGTAGTGAAGAGAGCTTTGAATGTGCAGGTGAAGGAAGAAGAGGAGGTGCAAAGGGAGAATATATTTCATACTAGATGTTATCTAGGAGATCACATTTGTAGTTTGATTATTGATGGGGGAAGTTGCACCAATGTAGTGAGTAATTTTATTGTTGAGAGGCTGGGGCTCAAAACTGTTAGACACCTTAGTCCATATAAATTGCAGTGGTTGAATGATAGTGGTGAGACTAAGGTGAGTAAGCAAGCCTTGATTGGGTTTCGCATTGGTAGGTATGAGGATGAGGTGTTATGTGATGTAGTGCCAATGTAAGCATGTCATGTGTTGTTGGGGAGGCCATGGAAATTTGATAGGAAGGCTGTTCATGATGGCTTTTCTAACAAGTATACGCTTGTTCACTAAGGGAAGAGCTTTAATCTTAAACCATTAACACCTAAGCAAGTGTATGAGGACCAGTTGCAGCTACAACAGTCATTTGCAAAACACAAGGTGAGTGAAAAGCAGAGTGAGAGTGAGAGAGCAAAAGACAATGAGAAGAAAAAGGAATATAAAAGTCAGGATCAAAAGGAAAAGGAGAGGAAGGCTGGAAAGAGTGTGAGAGGCCAGGTTGAAGGGGGATCAACTTTAGTGGTGAGTGAAAAGGAGAGGGCAGCCTTGCAAAAGGAGAGTTGTGTGGCAAGAGCGAGTGTAGTAAGGAGAGCGTTAGTGATGAGGCAACCTATGTTGTTGCTGGTCTTTAAAGAAACATGTTTGACTACTAACGAATTCTCTAACTCTTTGCCTAGTGTGGTTGTGTCTGTGTCTCTTGTGCAGGACTTTGAAGATGTCTTTCTTGAGGAAATTCCAAAGGGATTACCACCTATTCGTGGCATTAAGCACCAGATTGACCTTGTACCAAGAGCATCGATTCCAAACAAGCCAGCTTATAGGAGCAACCCGGAGGAAACAAAGGAACTCCAAAGGCAGGTCGAAGAATTAATGGAGAAGGGGTACACGAGAGAGAGCATGAGTCCATGTGCAGTGCCTGTGATTTTGGTGCCTAAGAAGGATGGAACATGGAGAATGTGTGTTGATTCCATCAACAACATTACGGTAAAGTATCGTCATCCCATTCATCGCTTAGATGACTTCTTAGATTGGTTATATGAGTATAGTGTCATTCCTCATGAGCCTTGGATAGACATGTCCATAGATTTTGTGTTAGGATTATCTAGGCCTAAGCATGGTCGAGATTCTATTTTTGTGGTTGTGGATAGGATTTCTAAAATGGTTCATTTCTTTCCTTGTCATAAAACTGATGATGCTATACACATTGTTGAATTGTTCTTTAGAGAGGTAATGCGTCCGCAGGGTATACCTAGTAGCATTGTTAGTGATCGGGATGTAAAGATTTCGAGTCATTGTTGGAGAGTATTTTCGGAAAAGTGGGGAACTAAACTAATGTTTTCAACTATCTGTCACCCACAAACTGATGGGCAAATTGAGGTGGTTAACAGGACTTTAATTCAATTGTTAGGGGCAATCATAGAGAAGAACATTAGGACTTGGAAGGATTGCCTACCATTTGTGGAGTTTGCATGTAATAGAGCTTTAAATAGCATTATTTATTGTTCACCATTTGAGATTGTGTATGATTTTAACCCATTGGTTCCTAATTATTTATTGCCATTGCAACTTAACAAGTTTGTGAGTTTTGATGCCGATTCTAAGATAGGTTTCGTGAGAAGACTAAATATTGAGCGAAGAACGGAGCAGTATGTGAGACAAGCCAACAAGGGTTGTTGACAAGCTGTTTTTGAACCTGGAGATTGGATTTGGGTTCACATGCGCAAAGAGCGGATTCCCGTACAGCGTAGATCTAAAATACTTCCTAGAGGCGATGGACCAATTCAAAGTCTTGAGCTCATCAATGATAATGCATACAAGAAAGATCTACCAGGTGAGTATCCAATAAGTGTCATGTTTAATGTTACTGATCTAAGTCCATTTGATGCAGGCAATGATTTGAGGACAAATCCTTTTCAAGAGGAGGGGAATGATGAGATCCATGATGAGAGCCAAGCCGGAAGAAGAAATGTGGATCCTCTTGAAGTGCTGCCTGGACTGATCACAAGAAATCGAGTAAAACGATTCAAGGAAGTACTTAACAGGTTGATAAAGGTTGTCCATGAAGCTGGAAAAGATTGGAGCAATCATGAAGTTGGAACGGATTGGAACAACTATGGGAAGACCCTTGCTTTTGTACAAGTTATACTGGACACGGGATGAAGAGGGCGTGAGTAAACACCCCATTTTTGCCTTAGGAATGAGTAATAATCAATAATAATCAATTTTCAATTTTTCCCAATTGTTTCCAATTTTTCTCTAATTTACCAAAAATAATAAAAATATTCAAAAAAATAAAAATAAATAGGAAAACACATCAATTTTGAAAAATGATTTCAGAAATAGCAATAATAAATAATAAACAATTTTTACAAAATTTGGAATTTTCAAAAAATAAAAAAAATAGAAAAATCGCATTGCATATATGCAATTTGCGAAATTAGAAAAATTAGGAAAGTGGGCTAGCTCAGCTGGTTCGGACCATGGGCTAAGGCGCGGTGCGGGTGCGAAGTCAGGGGTTCGAATCGCGGGAGGAGCAGTTTCCGCGTTTTGCAATTTTTTCACTTATCCAGGACACGTGGCAGCATCCGATTGGCTGGAGGAAACGCACGTGCCGGACGCGTGATCGTCGTCTACCTCGGGTCCGAGATCGCCGGCAGAAGGAAAAATTCGTATTTCGGCCGTTTTGATTCGATTTTTTTGCACAAATCCAACAGATCTTCAACATAAATAAGATAAACATTATCTAATTGGAATCAAATCGCAACAAATCGAGAGATTGACACAAATCGGAGTTGATTTTTCTAACCGAAAATTCGATTAGCTTCAATCGACCGATCTGAGCTTATTCAAGAGGGTTTCCGGACGCCTATAAATAGAGGAAGCCAAAACACAGATCAGAATTGAGAGAAAGTGAGGAAAGAGTGCAAATCGGAGAGCATCGGAGGAGACCCAAAACCACGAAGCACCGGCCGGAGTTGAACCACCACCAGGAGGCGATCTGGGAGCAAACCACCGCCACCATTGGATTCAGCAACCTCGAGAAGCTAGGATTCAACACCTCACCCGCTGCAAAAGGCTACCGGAACGCCATGAACGAGCCTTCCCCGCCGCCATGTCCGATCGATTCGACCCGCGCACCGACCCGAGTCTAGGTAAATCGGGTTTTCCAGATTTTATTTATTTATTTATTTATTTATTCCGAATTTATTTATTATGTGTTATTTATTATTTTGTTATTTCTTTAGCCATTTATTTATTTGTTGATTTAGGTTTTATTTTCAATAAATAGGAAAATGTAGAAATTAGGTTTTTTAGGATTTAATAATTTAAAATAAATAATAAAATATAGAAAAATAATAAAAAATATTAGGAAAATAATAATAAAATTTTAGATGTCAAAATAGGATAGAAAATTCCCAAAAATCCCAAAAATCACAAAAATTCCAAAAAATCACGAAAATCAACAAAAATTCCCAAAAATCACAAAAATCCACAAAATTCTTAGAAATCACAAAAATAACAAAAAAATCACAAAAATCATGAAAATCATAAAAAATTTTAAAAATTATAAAAGAATCATAAAAAATGAGTTTTAGCACTTAGAAAAATCCTTTTCTTCAAATAAATCCAAAATTGATGTTTTTCCCTAAAATCATTTTCAAAATAAAATCAAAGCTTAGGCTTAGAAGTTTTTTAGAAAAAAATCCCAAAAATGGTAAGAACATAAACTAAAAGAGGTTTCAAGAATTAAAATTCACCAACACACTTAAAGTTTTCAGAAAAGCGAACTACGACTTGTTTGATCCCGAGTAGTAGGTATGTAGGTACCCATCCAGGTCTACCCATAAAATTAATGAAAAATCCTTTTCTTAAAATAATTCAAAAACATAATAAAAAGTAACAGAAACACAATAAAAACACATTTCTAAAGAGGAACAATTTCAAGAGATTAGGTGGTAACCGTAAAGGTTTTAATAGGTTAGCCTTCGGACTTAGAAACTCTGGTTTTCCCTTTTCCTCTTTTCACAAAAACGAGAAGAGGAAATCACGACGACTAGTGGTCCAAATTAAGACTAATTCGCTCCTTTAGTCTTAATTCAATTTTCCCAACAACAGTTGGGTGGCGACTCCAAAGATCAAACGAAATTCCTAACTCAAGTCGATGATCTATATTAGATGAGCATAGGGTCTAGTATAGATCGGATTAGGAATGGGAATTCAAAATTAGACTCGACAGGATGACGACTCCACTAGGGACCCATGCTAGTAGGCTAGCCACCTGAATCTCTTCGAATTGTTCTCTTTAAGAAATGAGTTTCAATTATTACTCTGTTAATAACTTTTCAGGGATTAGTTAGATTTTGAATTTTCTTTACTGTGGGGGTTTGCATGCATACATATGTTTGTGTGAGTAGATGCGGTCGAACCCGGACCGTCCTAGAAACCTAAGACGGGGAGCCATTGTGTAGGTTTTGGGTGAAGTGAGTTGATTCACCGTTCGGGACCGATTAGGCTACCCCACCCTATGTTTTGATATAGCCTGAGATCCATTTCTTCGAGAATGCGGGAGGCCATAGAGCTCGAGAACCAATTAGGACCAATCGACTTGCATTCATAACATCACAAGGGGTTGACAATTGAATGACAATGTAATGGTTTGTTATTTTGTCCTTGGAGGTCAGGACCATTTCCCTATAATGTTTTCGTAGTTCTGTTTGTAACTAGGCTATTTCTTATTGTAATAGATGGCTAGCAGTGCAGTCGACCGTCTCCTCCGCAAAGAAATACGGGTGTATAAACCTTTGGACCCGAAGCTGGTACTGGGCCATTGGTTTACTTTGTACAACCCGGAGGAGCAGGCCTTCATCCAGCAAAAGATCGGCCCCATACTCTCACTGACAAAGATAGAGATGAATTTGCCTTTAGTCCGAGCCATGCTCCAATTATGGGAAATCGAGCCCGCTGCTTTCTTTATCGGGCCGCATGAGATCACCCCTACCTTGGAGGAGTACACCCAGTTGCTACGGGCTCCAGCACTAACCGATCAGATCTACATTCCAGACCTAGAGGCCGGGCCAGCCGGTACCTTCAGCAGATTATTAGGCATCCGTAAGACAGCAGTCAACAAAGCCCTGGCAGACTGCAATGGATATTGCATACGGATGGATGATTTAGAAGCATGGTTCATCGCCCGAGAGGACAATGGGGATAGAAAGGACGTCCTGAGTGGGGACCCCAAGACTTATAGACAGAGAAGGGTGAATGCTTTCATCTTGACAGCCTTCGCCACCATACTGTTCCCCACCGGGACCTTCTATATTCACTACAGGGTTACAGAGCTGGTGACCCAATTCCTGGAGGGAAGATCCTACATCCCAGCTCTACTGGCTGAACAGATCCGAAATTTAAACTTCCTCAAGAAAAAAGGCCATGGGATCCTTCGCTCCAGCCTCAACCTTATACTAATATGGTTTGTAAGCCACCTCAAGTGTTTCGGGTTGAACATGGTCAGGAAAACCCTAGCCCAACAGGTGGATCTGGTAGATTCATGTGTAGAAAAGGTAAAGCTACTCGACGACCTTACTAGCCACAGTTGGGTAGAGCTGCTTAGGAGCTTCAGTGCCGAAGATATTCTATGGATAGCCAGGTGGAGTTGCTGTAACAAAATCATCTTGACCTGCAGAAACTTCCAAGCAGTGCCTTTAATCGGAATCAACGGATGTATCGGATATCACCCAAACTCAGTGGTCCGCCAGTTCGGCACTATCCAAGACATAGTTTATCGGCCCTCGGTACAAGCAGTTACCTTTGATTATCAAGATCCGAACCTGTTAGTAGCTGAGAAGTTTGTGAAGCTGGCAGAGGTCAAAGCACTTTGGGAAGCCAGAATTGAAAGCCCGAATGTGGACCTCGAGGAATTAGATGGCGAAGTGGGAAAGCACCGAGCCACCAGAGAATTTGTAATCCACCAGCTATACCAGACAGGGGAAAGAGCGTATCGGGTTCCAGACGTCACCCAACCAAGACCAGACAAGATCAATCCAGAGACAGAAGTATACTTGGAGTAGGTTAGGGCTCGAATGGAGGTATACTTTAAAGCTGCGGATCATAAGAAAGACATCTGGAAGGGACGTTTCAAAGAATCCGACCAAAGGAACAAGGCCTTAGAAGCACAATTGGAGAAATGCCAAGCCAAAGTCAAGGAATTGGAAGCCGTCATCAGTGGGAAATCTGAGCCTCCACAACAAAAGACTAAAAGAACTAGGAAGTAGATCTTTATTTGTAATATTTCATTTTGAACTCCAGAATTCTCAATATTAATAAAAGTAAAGTTTCAATATTACATTGTCAATCAGTTGTCAACCCTTTTATTTTTAGCATCCGCGTGACACATGCATATCATTCTTGCATTCATTACACTAAAAAGCAAAAAAAAATGCGAATCCAGGTATCAAAATAGTTTCCAAACAATCGAACCCTCCTAGAAGCCCAGTTCTCACGCGCTCAAGAACAAAAATGGTAAACAACAGCAACTGCAACAACACTAGCGCTGACTACATTCCTACGGCCGCAGAAGAAGCGCAAGCAAGAGGTGTCAAAGGCAGAATGAAGGGGAAGCTGACCGACACCCAGATGTGCATCTCACCTCTCCAACAATCTTTCCGAAAGGAAAACGTCATTCAAGAGCTTCGGATAAATGAAGAGGACGATAGCAAGGGGAAATCAACTCCCCGCACGTCTAACCAGCATCCGGCTCTCAACAATTGGTTTTGTTGTCCTATCAGCAGCGCTAGGTTAGCTCAAGAGTAGAGAAAGATTATTAAACAAAGTTTATTAAGACTCTTTATCAAGTTCAATTACAGTTTGTTTTTTTCTTACATATATATATGCTTTCATTTTACTCAGATCTCCTACCATCGAACATCAAGGATATTTCGTGCAGGTAGAAAGTAAAAACGCTGATATCGTTTCCAATGCTGCTGGGTCAGTTGTTGAAGGAGATATTTTAGACCACGAAATAATACAAGAAAATTGGCTAAAACATGAACAAGGCGGAATCTCGATCGATGAACCTATGGAGACAGTAAATCTAGGAAGCATGGAAAACCCTAAGAACCTCAAAATTGGGACCAGTTTGAGTGCCGAGCAAAAACGTGAGATAACCGAGCTATTAACGGAATATGCAGATGTGCTTGCCTGGTCGTATGGTGACATGCTAGGGCTAGACCAGTCAATAGTAGTTCACAGGCTTCCCACAAGGGAAGATGTCAAACCTAAAAAGCAAAAACTGAGAAGATTTAGGCCTGACATCTTATTGAAAATCAAAGAAGAAGTCAAGAAACTGCTAGAAGTAGGGTTCATTGAAGTATCCGACTACCCAGAGTGGGTAGCAAATGTAGTCCCTATCATGAAAAAGAATGGAAAAGTACGCGTATGCGTAGACTTTCGGGACTTAAACCAAGCCACGCCAAAGGATAACTTCCCCCTACCTCATATTGATGTTCTAGTAAACAACACTGCGGGAAACCATCTCTTCTCATTCATGGACGGTTTCTCAGGATATAATCAAATAAAAATGACTGAAGAAGATAAAACCAAAATGACTTTCATCACAACATGGGGAACTTTCTGTTACAAAGTCATGCCTTTCGGTTTGAAGAACGCCGGAGCGACGTATCAGAGAGCCATGGTCGCAATACTTCACGACATGATGCATCGTGAGGTGGAAGTATATGTCGACGACATGATAGCCAAATCCAAAGAAGGAGAAAGCCATATAGGTATCCTGAGAAAATTTTTCAAACGACTGAGAAAATTCCAGCTTAAGTTAAACTCAGAAAAATGCACTTTTGGGGTCACAACGGGGAAATTGTTAGGGTTTGTCATAAGCCAGGAGGGCATTAGAATCGACCCTGATAAGGTGAAATCTATATTAGAGTTACCTTCCCCACGCTCCGTTAAAGAAGTAAGAAGTTTACTGGGAAGATTAAATTACATAGCTCGATTTATCTCACAGCTCACCGACAAATGCCGGCCACTATTCCGTCTGTTGAAGAAGAACGCCGCAATAGAATGGGACAACGAATGCGAAGAGGCATTCAGGACAATCAAAGCCTACCTTATAAAACCTCCAGTCTTGATAGTCCCGAAACAAGGAAAGCCCTTATTCTTATACCTCACTATACTCCCTGAATCCATGGGATGTGTGCTGGGGCAGAAAGATGATGAAGGAAGAGAGCGTTCCATATACTATCTGAGCAAGAAGTTCACAGACGGGGAACAGAGGTACTCGGAGGTGGAGAAGACGTGCTATGCGTTAATTTGGGTTATGCACCGGCTAAGGCAGTATACCCTTTATTACCATATTGAGCTACTGACAAGACATGATCCCTTGAAATACTTGGCAGAGAAACCAGCCTTGATAGGGAGAATCTCTAAGTGGCAAATGCTCCTATCCGAGTTTGACATCACATACGTAAATCAGAACTCGATGAAAGGGCAAGCCTTAGCCGACCAGTTGGTGGAACACCCTGTCGAGACAGGTTCCCAAGAACTACAGGCCCAATTTTCGGATGAGAATATATTGTCAGTGGAAGATAGGCCGGTAGAAGACTTTGGGATAGAGCAGAACCCGAAATGGAAACTGTTTTTCGATGGAGCTGCCAACGTATTCGGTTGTGGGGTTGGGGCAGTATTGATATCCCCAGACGGCACTCAATTCCCTGCAGCGACGAGATTTACATTTCCCTATACCAATAATATCGCAGAACATGAAGCATGTATTCTTGGCCTCAAAATGGCCCGCCAAATGGGAATCCGTGAATTAGAGGTATACAGGGATTCGTCGCTCATCATACTACAGACAAGAGGGGAATACAAGACTAAAGACCCTAAACTGGTACCATATCATCAACACTTGATAGAGCTAATTGAAGAATTCAAGGCAATCACTTTCACATACATCCCGAGAACTTAGAATCAGTTCGCAGATGCCCTAGCCACATTAGCATCCATGATCCAGATAACAGGGGGAGCCAAAGTTCAACCAATGAAAATAGACATCGAAAGTCGGCCCGCCTACTGTTTAACAATTGAAAAGATACAAGATAACAAACCCTGGTATCACGATATCAAGACCTTTCTCCAAGAAGGTAAATACCCCGAAATGGCTAGCAAGAATGACCAAAGAACACTCAGAAGGTTAGCAAGCCATTTCCTATTAAGTGGGTCCATACTTTACAAGAGATCATCTGATACCACCCTGTTGAGATGTGTGGACAAAGATGAAGCATGCGAACTGATGAAAGAAGTACATGAAGGAGTATGTGGACCTCATATGAATGGCTACATGTTAGCTCGAAAAATCATGAGGTTAGGATATTATTGGTTGACTATGGAATCAAATTGCATAAAATATGTCAAGCACTGTCATTTGTGTCAAGTCTATGCAAACCGGATCAAAGCTCCGCCCAACGAGCTACATTTGTTATCAGCACCATGGCCATTCTCCATGTGGGGAATCGACATAATTGGCCCTATCACTCCAACAGCATCCAACGGCCACAGATTTATACTGGTAGCGATCGATTACTTCACCAAGTGGGTAGAAGCTTCATCATACGCCAATGTCACAAAAGGGGTAATAGTCCGCTTCTTAAAAAGGGACATAATAGCCCGATACGGAGTTCCTGAGTCCATCATCACCGACAACGGTACCAATCTTAACAACAAATCGATGACAGGTTTATGTCAATAATTCCACATAAACCACAGAAATTCAACTCCCTACCGACCTCAAATGAACGGGGCAGTAGAAGCAGCTAACAAAAATATCAAGAAGATCATCGAGAAAATGACAACAACTTACAAAGATTGGCATGAAATGTTACCGTTTGCTCTCATGGCTTACAGGACTTCAATAAGAACATCTATAGGAGCTAGCCCATATTCATTGGTATATGGTACTGAAGCAGTGCTACCAGTTGAAGTTGAGATACCATCATTCAGAATCTTATCAGAAACTCAGTTAACCGAATCAGACTGGGTAAAGAAGAGGCTTGATCAGCTGAATCTGATTGATGAAAGAAGACTTACCGCATTATGTCATGGCCAGTGTTACCAACAAAGAATGGCCCGAGCATTTAACAAGAAGATGAGACCTCGGTACTTTAAAGAGGGGGATCTGGTGTTAAGGAAGGTTCTCTCGAACGCGCAAGACTCCAGAGGAAAATTCACCCCAAACTATGAGGGTCCATATGTGGTAAAAAAGGTTCTATCAGGAGGTGCTTTGATATTAACTCAGATGGATGGTCCAGAATTGAGAGACCCCATTAACATAGATGCTGTAAAGATATACTATCCTTAGGCAAGGGAATTGAAATTTTGCCAATGTTTATGAAAGCCAATGTTCGATGTAAATTTTGTTGAGTCAAGTTTTTACTTTTTACAAGAAAAGTTAATATCCCTGAATGATCAACAATCAATTCGCACCATAACAAATATTCTTAAATACATTACCCACCATTTCACCAATGAAAGATAAATACTAAAATGATAATGAATCTTAATATGGTTTGTGATATAATCCTATCTATTTTTTAGCATTAAAACTGAGTGCGTTATTAGGATAACATTACCGTCAAAAGAGCCTTACGCAAAAAGAAAGGGAGCACATCAAAATTTTCAACCCCGTGTCAAGATAAGAAGAAATGAAACAGAAGCGAACCAGCACGAAGGTTCGGTTGTTTGGTTGCTATCCACGATAAACTGGCAAGCATATTAAAATAAATAACTATCATATCATCACATCATTTAGTTCAGGCTGTAGAAAGCATATTCAAAAGCACAAAATGAGTCAGCCCATAGTGGGGCATTTGTCTAAACATTCCCCTTAATAGGGTAGTCAGCCTAAAAAGGAGCACTTCCCTAGATCCCTTCCAAGGTCAGTCTATAAAGGCACCTTTCTAAATATCATATTAGGTTAGTCAGCCCATAGGGGGCACTTTCTTAAAAACTTTGTTCTCATGGTCAGCCCATAGGGGGCACTTTTTGAGACAATTCAATTCCAGGTTAGTCAGCCCATAGGGGGCACTTTCCTAAAAACTTTGTTCTCATGGTTAGCCCATATGGGGCACTTTTTGAGACAATTCAACTCCAGGTTAGTCAGCCCATAGGGGGCACTTTCCTAAAACTTTGTTCTCATGGTTAGCCCATAGGGGGCACTTTTTGAGACAATTCAATTCCAGGTTAGTAAGCCCATAGGGGGCACTTTCCTAAAAACCTTGTTCTCATGGTTAGCCCATAGGGGGCACTTTTTGAGACAATTCAATTCCAGGTTAGTCAGCCCATAGGGGGCACTTTCCTAAAAATTTGTTCTCATGGTCAGCCCATAGGGGGCACTTTTTGAGACAATTCAATTCCAGGTTAGTCAGCCCATAGGGGGCACTTTCCTAAAAACCTTGTTCTCATGGTCAGCCCATAGGGGGCACTTTTTGAGACAATTCAATTCCAGGTTAGTCAGCCCATAGGAGGCACTTTCCTAAAAACCTTGTTCTCATGGTTAGCCCATAGGGGGCACTTTTTGAGACAAGTTCAATTCCAAGTTAGTCAGCCCATAGGGGGCACTTTCCTAAAACTTTGTTCTCATGGTCAGCCCATAGGGGGCACTTTTTGAGACAATTCAATTCCAGGTTAGTCAGCCCATAGGGGGCACTTTCCTAAAAACCTTGTTCTCATGGTTAGCCCATAGGGGACACTTTTTGAGACAAGCTCAATTCCAGGTTAGTCAGCCTATAGGGGGCACTTTCCTAAAAATTTGTTCTCATGGTTAGCTCATGGGGGACACTTTTTGAGACAATCCCATCAAAGGTTAGTTAGCCCATAGGGGGCACTTTCTTAAAAATCTACCTCAAGGTTAGCTCATAGGGGGCACTTCCTGAGGCATTCCACTCAAGGTTAGTTAGCCCATGAGGGGCACTTTCCTAAACCATACCGATTAGTCAACTCTTGGGGCACTTTTCGGAAATATTCGTCCAAACAGTTGCTAGTCTAACAAGACGTTTCTGTTGATAGGTAGCCAGCTCATAAGGGCGCTTCCTAAGTAAATCTTCTTTCCAAGGTTACAAGTCAGATAAGACGCTTCCTACCATCATTTCTCATACATTCCTACACAATGATGGAGACATGTCCCATCGCCAATTAGTCAGCCCATAAAGCACTTTTTGGGAAGGAACATTACCTTGAATTGTTAGGAACATCTTCAATCGTAAGATTATTAGCTCTTTGAGCATTTTCCTACCAAAATCCATTAAAGAGGCCAAAAATGGCGTCTTTCTTGTCTTTGTAGTTAAGTTTTTTAAACTTTACTACAAAGAGGGGTAGCTGTAAACACCCTATTTTTGCCTTAGGAATGAGTAATAATCAATAATAATCAATTTTCATTTTTTCCCAATTTTTCTCTAATTTACCAAAAATAATAAAAATATTCAAAAAAATAAAAATAAATAGGAAAACACATCAATTTTGAAAAATGATTTCAGAAATAGCAATAATAAATAATAAACAATTTTTACAAAATTTGGAATTTTCAAAAAATAAAAAAAAATAGAAAAATCGCATTGCATATATGCAATTTGCGAAATTAGAAAAATCAGGAAAGTGGGTTAGCTTAGCTGGTCCGGACCATGGGCTAAGGCGCGGTGCGGGTGCAAGGTCAGGGGTTCGAATCGCGGGAGGAGCAGTTTTCGCGTTTTGCAATTTTTTCACTTATCCAGGACACGTGGCAGCATCCGATTGGCTGGAGGAAACGCACGCGCCGAGCGCGTGATCGTCGTCTACCTCGGGTCCGAGATCGCCGGCGGAAGGAAAAATTCATATTTCGGCCGTTTTGATTCGATTTTTTTGCACAAATCCAACAGATCTTCAACATAAATAAGATAAACATTATCTAATTGGAATCAAATCGCAACAAATCGAAGGATTGACACAAATCGGAGTTGGTTTTTCTAACCGAAAATTCGATCAGCTTCAATCGGCCGATCTGAGCTTATCCAAGAGGGTTTCCGAACGCCTATAAATAGAGGAAGCCAAAACACAGATCAGAATTGAGAGAAAGTGAGGAAAGAGTGCAAATCGGAGAGCATCGGAGGAGACCCAAAACCGCGAAGCACCGGCTGGAGTTGAACCACCACCAGGAGGCGATCTAGGAGCAAACCACCGCCACCATTGGATTCAGCAACCTCGAGAAGCTAGGATTCGGCACCTCACCCGTTGCAAAAGGCCACCGGAACGCCGTGAACGAGCGATCCGACCCGATCCGATTCGACCCGACCCGCGCACCGACCCGAGTCCAGGTAAATCGGGTTTTCCAGATTTTATTTATTTATTTATTTTATTTATTTATTTATTCCGAATTTATTTATTATGTGTTATTTATTATTTTGTTATTTCTTTAGCCATTTATTTATTTGTTGATTTAGGTTTTATTTTTAATAAATAGGAAAATATAGAAATTAGGTTTTTTAGGATTTAATAATTTAAAATAAATAATAAAATATAGAAAAATAATAAAAAATATTAGGAAAATAATAATAAAATTTTAGATGTCAAAATAGGATAGAAAATTCCCAAAAATCCCAAAAATCACAAAAATTCCCAAAAATCACGAAAATCAACAAAAATTCCCAAAAATCACAAAAATCCACAAAATTCTTAGAAATCACAAAAATAACAAAAAAATCACAAAAATCATGAAAATCATAAAAAAATTTAAAAATTATAAAAGAATCATAAAAAATGAGTTTTAGCACTTAGAAAAATCCTTTTCTTCAAATAAATCCAAAATTGATGTTTTTCCCTAAAATCATTTTCAAAATAAAATCAAAGCTTAGGCTTAGAAGTTTTTTAGAAAAAAATCCCAAAAATGGTAAGAACATAAACTAAAAGAGGTTTCAAGAATTAAAATTCACCAACACACTTAAAGTTTTCAGAAAAGCGAACTACGGCTTGTTTGATCCTGAGTAGTAGGTACGTAGGCACCCATCCGGGTCAACCCATAAAATTAATGAAAAATCATTTTCTTAAAATAATTCAAAAACATAATAAAAAGTAATAGAAACACAATAAAAACACATTTCTAAAGAGGAACAATTTCAAGAGATTAGGTGGTAACCGTAAAGGTTTTAATAGGTTAGCTTCCGGACTTAGAAACTCTGGTTTTCCCTTTTCCTCTTTTCACAAAAACGAGAAGAGGAAATCACGACGACTAGTGGTCCAAATTAAGACTAATCCGCTCCTTTAGTCTTAATTCAATTTTTCCAACAACAGTTGGGTGGCGAATCCAAAAATCAAACGAAATTCCTAACTTAAGTCGATGATCTACATTAGATGAGCATAGGCTCTAGTATAGATCGGATTAGGAATGGGAATTCAAAAATTAGACTCGACAGCCTGTACTTTCAAAGCACGGCCGTGTATGGAGTAAAGCAAATTCACAAAAAGATACATAGCCAAAGTACACGGGCGTGTATGTTGCCAGAAGTTGTACAGAAAAGTACACGGTCGTGTACACGGCCGTGTATCCCCTGCTGGCCAGCTTGTTCTGTTTTCGCGTTTTTACACCACTTATCTAAACTACGTCGTTTTGGACTTGTTTTACACGAATTGTAACCCTAGTATAAAAGCTCCTAGGGTTTAGAACAATGAACAACATACATCTTTGAACATTAAACACTTTTGAGAGGCACCTCTCTTGGTTCTTGAAGAACTAAATCGAACTTATCGGATTGATTTCCGTGGCGTTCATCCCGACTTATCAATCGGTCTTTCATCCCGATTGTGGCGTCTTCGTTTTTATACCAAGGTTCTTGTCTTGCTTTTAAACAACGGGTCGCGGTTTCCACTTTAGGTGTTTGGGCGTCTTAGGCAATGAATTTCTGAACGTATTGGTATTGGGTTTCGTCACGGGTTGGCGTAGTTCTTATCAGTTACTTACATTCCATGTCCTTAGGATTAATTATCTATCAAGTGTTTCGAGGTGGTGTGTGCCATGTCTTGCAACTTCTTTGATTCTCATGAGGTCTTTCCTATTTAGTGCTCCTTTAGCCATCCCTTAATCTAGTAGCCTTGAGCTTATTGTATAGTAAGTCACCAAAATGGAAGACTACATGCTTCACCACCAAGCTACCCTCTGTTGGTATGCTATTACTTGGGTACTTATGAGGTCTTAGACTTCTTCTATAAGTCTAAATTAGCACAAAGGCTAACTTTATTAGCTTTTATGTCCAAGGCTTGTGTTCTTGTTATAGGGACTTTAAGTTCTCTACATAGGACAACTTTGGTTCTGAAGGTTAAGTTAAAGGAGGTCTCTTTGGATAGAGTCTTGAAGGTCATTCTATACCCTTAACGGATGTAGCAAAGCTCATTTGCCACTTGCCTTTAGTGTTGGACACATTTTCCTTAAGTTGTTTAAGATCATTTATTCATAACCTTAGTTTTGCCATTGGATCGAGGGTGTATGATTAAGGTGTAGTGGATCCTTAGGCTACGATCTTAATAGAACTCCCTAAACTTGTTATTGATGAACTAGGTCCTATTGTTAGCTATAAGAGCATAAAGGACTCTAAATCTCCACATGATGGATCTCTGAACAAAACCCTTCACACTCTTTCCTATTATGTGCACCATAGCCTTAGCTTCTACCCATTTGGTGAAGTAGTCCATAGCTATAATCATGTACTGGTTGTGCCCTATAACTTTAAAGAAAGGACCTAGTATATCTATCCCCCATTATGCGAAAAGCTATAGACTAGTTATGGGTAGGAGGTTGGTGCTTGATAGTTAGTCAATTGGTGTGTGTTTTTAGCATTAAGGGAACTGTTAGACTGCTGCCTTAGTATCCTTCTTCATATTTGGCCGATAATAGCCAAAGTAGAGTACTTTACTTGCTAGTACATGGCTTTGAATGTGGTTACTACACACCCCTACACTTAGCTCTTGAAGAACTTGTTAGGCTATGTCTGATTGGAGGCACTTTAGGTAAGGCAAGCCAAAAGAACATCGGTATAGTTGATTGTCAAGAAGTGTGTATTAAGTCAACCTATACATGATTTTCCTTACCTCCTTCTTATCTTTCGAGGCAACATCGTCTCAAATATATGATAGGATGGGGCTCATCTAGCAAGGTTCAATCAATGGGGATTAGATCTCCATTACCTATTGATAAGACTTATTAATGGTCTTATTAGGTAAAAATTTTATGAATACCTTCTTATCCAAGTTAGATAAGTACGTCAAGGCTAGCTTTGAAAGGCTGTTTGCTTTGGTGTTTTCACTTCAAGGGATCTTATGATTTCCTTATGAGGGGAAATCCATTCTAAGTATCTTCACTATCTCTAAGTATTTAGACATCCCTTCATCTTTGACTGCATAATTCCCCTTGACTTGGTGAATAACAAGTTGAGAGTCTAAAAAAAAAATTAGAGATTCTTAACATCAACTTCCTTGGCCAACTTCATCCCTATAATGAGAATTTTATACCTTGTTTCATTGTTCTTGGTTGGGAACCTAAACTTTAGTGTGTAGCTCATGGTTACCCCTTCTAGTCCTCTAAGAATGAGCCTAGCTTTACTTTCCCTTAAGTGGACGAGTCATCTACATGGAGCATCCATTATAGCTAATGCTTAGGTTGATGCACTCAATAATAAAGTCTACCAAAACTTAAGCTTTGATGCTTCTCAAGGTCAGAACTGTATGCTATAAATGTTTAATTCAATAGCTTATTTAACCATTCGAATCGAGCTATCTGACTTGTGGAGTATCTAGTGTATTTGGTTAGTTGGTGAGGACGACTACTTGGTGTGCTTCAAACTAAGGTTGGAGTTGTGAAGCATAAACCACTACAACCAATGTAAACTTCTCCATGAGAGAGTATTAGATCTCAAGCCCTTGTAAGATATGGCTCACATAGTAGATGAGGTAATGATCCCTTCCTTCAGCTTAGATAAGTACTGAGGATAGGGTTCGATCATTAACTAAGAGGTTTAGATATAGTGGTTCTTGTGGAATTGACTTCAATATGATGAGTGGGGAGGCTAGAAATGGCTTGAGCTTGTTAAAGGTATCTTGGAAATTGTTGGTCCATTGGAAGTTGGTAAGGTTTTTTTTTTTTTTTTTGTAAGGATTTTAAAGAATTCTAAACACTTATCTACAACTTTAGACATGAACTAGTAGAGTGTAGTGACTTTTCTTGTGAGTCTTTGAATTTCTTTAATAGTAATAGGGAGGTTGCATGTTAAGGATGGCTCGAATCTTCTCAGAGTTGGCCTTGATACCTTGGTTAGTGACCATGTACCTAAGGAACTTGGCCAACTCAACTCTAAAAACACATTTCTACTAGTTAAGCCTCATGTTGTACTTTTGTAGTGTGTTGAAGGTTTCTCACTACTTCTCGAGATGGTCATTAGGCTCTACACTCTTTATAATCATGTTATCCACTTAAACCTTCACATTTTAACCTATTAGATCCTTGAACATGATCGTCACTAACCTTTGATAAGTTGCCCATGCATTTTTGAGGTCAAAGGACATGACTTTGTAATAATATGTGCTAAATTCAATGTTGAAGGAAGTGTGCACTTGGTCCAGCTTGTGCATCCGAATGTAGTTGTAGGTTGAGAAGTTGTCCATGAAGCTCAAGAGTACATGACCTAAGGTGGAGTCGATCAACTAGTCTATGTAAAGGAGTGGAAAGGAATCTTTTGGGCAAGTTCATTGAGGTCAATAAAATCTATGCACATACACCACTCCCCATTAGATTTCTTAACCAACAAACAATTAGCTAACTAGGTGGGTTACCACTCTTCACGTATAAAGTCAGCTTCTAACAACTTTTAAACCTTCATCTCAATTGCTGCTTTTCATTCAAGGGTGAAGTGCCTTTTTTTTTTTTTTGATTACCTTCACCTTAGATTCTATGTTGAGAAAGTGGGTGATGACTTTAAGGTAGATGCTTAGCATGTCAGAGAGGGACTAAGTGAAGATATTGCAATTGCTTTTAAGGAAGTTGTTGAGCTCCTCTCTAAGATCATTAAGAAGGGACTTCTTAACTTGAGTGACTTGATCTTCATTGTTTTCAAGCCATATAGGCTTGGTTTCCTCAATTGGCAAACCTCAGGATCCAAGCTTCTCCTCAGGTTTAATCTCAATGACATTGACAATATTTCCTCATAATAAAGCTTGCAATTAGTAGGACCAAACAAGCTACTAGTTGCCTCGGCACATACTAACCCTATGGGGGTTGGGAATTTAGCATTTGAATAGGTTATGTTGATAATCATCTTCATAGCATTTAGAGCAAGTTACCTTAAGATGATGTTGTTCAAAGACCAGCAGCCAATGATCAAAAGATCTACCATAGTGTCATCTATGTGCTTCCCATCTTCGAGTTGCATGGGAAGTGCGATGATTCCCATGGCCCTTATAGGTTGATTTTTGAACTTGAAGAGAAGGTGGTTATATGGCTTTAACTTGTAGGAAGCTTATCTTTCATCCAGTTATAGGCTAAATGATATATGATGCCTATGGAGCTACCTCGTGTTAGCAAAGATTCGAGTGACATGGAAACATGTGATTCTGCCTTAAATCGTGAATGGGTCGTCATAAAGGTATTGGATCCTTTCAAGGTCGTCATCAGAGAAAGTGATGGAGGTGTTGACCTTAGGCTTTTTTACTTAGATGATGAGGATGTTGTAAAACTTTCTATGTTGAGTATAGACCTTAATTTTTTATTTCGATCGACCCCCAATAGTAGGACTACCCACAATGGCATTAATTTGGCCATTAGGTGCAAGATGGTCCTCGACATTATCTCGATTATTATCTTAAGCATTGGTATCAACTTGGTGATGGTCGTTAGTGTGTCATCGTTGGGGAGGTTGGTCGTTACCATTATGTTGACCATACTTATGCTCATTAATGTACTCTTGAAGTTAGTTACACTTGATGGTGTCCTCTAATGCATCATTTAGGATGGTGCATTAATATGTGGTATGGGCTACATTATTGTGGAACTCATAGAACTTGTTTTGGTTACGTTTGGTGAGGTTACCTTTCATTTATGTTAGCTAAGTTAAAATACCCTTATTTTGGACTTCAAGGAGTATTTGAACTTGTGGTTTTGTAAGTGGACTGTACATGTTGAACCTGAGGATGTGGTGTTTGAAGTCTTTCTTGCAACCAATCTCGTTTTCTTGATGAGCTTGGTTTGGTCTTGAGGGTAGTCTTAAGTGTTCCTTGACTATAGCTCAATCCTTAGCTATAATGTCTTTCTTATTGGAGAAGCTAGAGCTTAGTGATCCCTAGGCTTTGAGATTGTCCTCTAGGTAATTTATGTGGCAACCTTCTTATGAAATGCCTCCACAGTAGTGGGCCTCTTCTTAGCTAGCATATTGGAAAAGGATGGTTGTGGCAAATACCCTAGATGGCCACATTCAATATGCTGCTCAAGTTAACCTTAGGGAATGTGAGTTGAGCCATTGTGAAGCAATGGATATGTTTGCATGATGACTTATTTAGTCTCTTCTTGATTGTGTTGAGGCTCATGAAGTCCTTTGTCGGCAAAAAAAATGCTTATGGAATTAGTCTACCAATTGGTCAAAGGAGGAGATAGAGGTTGGTTATAGGTGGTTGAACCACATTTGTACTGCTTTCTTCAGCGTGCTATAGAAAGCCTTGTACATGATAGCCTTACTACAACCTCAAAGGTCTATCTAGGATCTAAAGTGTGCAAGGTGGTCTACCAGGTCGTTAGTCTTATCTTAGAATTCTAATGCCAAGATGCAGATGTGCGCAGGTAAGATCTCCCCTTGTATTTCACATATGAAGGGAGATTGGCCTAAGGATAAGGCTTCCTAAGACTTATTCTTCTTCAACTCCCAAAGCTTGATGAGCTATTTAATGACCTAGTTGAGGTCATCCACATTAGCATTTTGTTGGATATTTTGTGAATGAGTCTTGGATTGTGCAAGTTATAGGTGAAGGGGCTTGGCTCAACTATGAGAAATAGAAAGGGGGTTAGCCTTGGGTGGGGCTCCATTGCAAGATGAAGCAGGTAAGCCACTAATGTGGTGGGATTTATTTCTTAGAGGTGGTAGGGCAACCTAATAGAGTCACAATCAGTTATTTGCTCTTTAGCAGGGGTAGTAGGTGCTAGCCTCTCTCTTTCAAGAATGTTAAAGCATGTGCATAGGCTTTAATTCTCAACAAGAATCTATTAAAGAAGCTATTATATCCTAGCAAAGTGGTCGTTGTCACCTTATGGCTTCAAATAGGTCAAAGGTAGAGTGGTTGACGGATTTTCATGGTGGTGGAGCTATTGTGAATCAACATTAGAAGAGGATGCGTGTTGAGAGGGAGGGATAGTTTGTTTAGATTTAAAATAGGTCATTGTAGTGGTTTATAGTAGTGTTTTAAGGTGGTTGCGTGTGGTTTTGATTTGCCACTTATATGGTGGTTGATAAATGTTCATGGTGGAAAATGGTTTAGCTAAGTTGAAGGCTTCAACAACTTACAATGATATAGTTACATCCAGTCACTTTCTCTACTTTGTCTCCTTTGCTAACTCATAGAATTATAGAGAATAACAAATTAACTTTGAAATGAAGTTTCAATTGTGAGGAAATAATAGATGATGTTCCTTTACAATTTAGCTCAAGTACAAAGAAATTAGAATAAACTTGTTTTTTTTTTCTTCTTTGTTCAAGTAAATCTCTATATGTATTTGCATCTACTTCTTCCTTTGCTTCATCCTTGTATTTATAGATGATTTGAATAGCGATCAAATTTGATTTTTTTTTTAATTGATCATAGCTATCTTCATTATTTTGTTTTTAATTCCATCAATCTTATCCAAATATGATTGCTTCGTTCTTGCATGTCAAAGCTAAATTTGGTCATAATAATCATGTGTAATTAATGTTTTCAATCTCCTATTAATGCTTCATAATCTTTCCTTACTTTTCACCAATTCAATAGTTCGTTTTCCTTGAATATCCTATCTTCAATTTTGATGACAATTACCCCATGATATCGTAGATTAATTTAAGTGGAATGTGTTAAACATATTACCCAAATATATTTATCTTATGTAGGTAGGACTTGACCTATAATCTTTATTTACTTCTATTTCTTTCATTGGAATTGCCTACATAAACTTTTTTATGTATTTAGAATAAGCATTCTAATTGTCTGTTTACTATTTGGAATTATCTAAATATATTTTTTATCAATTTATTCAAACATATCTGTTTCGATATTTGAGTTTGCATACTTAAGTAAAATATCAGTTCATAAAAGTACACTTTACTCTTCTCTTCTTACCTTTCGATTTATTATTCTTTTTTAATTTGGATTTTCAAACTCAAATTATTATTAATTCTTACCAAATATTTATATTACTTTTGTCAACATCAAAACTTCTTTATCAATATTTTAACAGTATCTTTTCTAGTGCTTATGAGTAATATTAAACGCTGATTTAGATACAACCTAGCTTGTGTTTGATACTAGTAAGTTATATTTAGCATCATTTATGTTCATATCCATTATTTTATGCTTAGAACCCACAAAAAATATAAAAATTACAACTTTTTTCTCAATTTCTTACGTGTTATCTTTTGTAAACAAGTTGGTTCCTTAATTTATTTACATCATATTAATAGCATCAGAGCCATCGATTTTAACACACTTATGGTAAGATTGACTTAGCGCTTACTTGTTGAAAATTTGTTGGGTTGAGGTTTAGATAAGTTGTTGCCATTTATTTTTGTTGTGAATCTTATGGAGTTGATAAGCGTCGAGTATTGTATCAAAGTTGTTAATGGTTTGAAAGCTTATGTGTTGTATTGAGATTAAGTGATTGCATCAAGGTCATGGCAAGTAGACAAATTTCTTGTGAGCAAAATTATGAATTATCAAAGAGTTGTAGAGATGTTTAGCAAAAATTGTGAAGAATGAAGAGGGTAGTCTTGAGAGAAGTTTGAGAAGAAGAGTGGATAATATTGAATATTAATTACAAAATATTGCCAATTCTTTGTAAGAAACAATGGGATTGATAAATGGAAGGAGGATGATTTGTAGAGGTAAGCCTTGGGAATAAGATGAAAGTAGCCATAATGGATTCAACCAAAGCGATAGTGATTTGAATGAAACAGTTTGATGATGAAGATTTAGTTGAAAATTATGGTATAAGGATGAGAGTTAAACAAAGTAGAGACAATCAATCTTTGGAAGATATTAAATTGCAATTCCCTCATTTAATTGAAGTAGCAAATGTAAGGAGTATATTGATTGGGTGTTGAGAGTTGACAAGATTTTTTTTATTACTACGAGTGTGATGTGCATACAAAGTTAAACTAGCTTCTCTTGCTTTTGTTAACTATACTAGCTTATGGTAGTATAAGTTACTTAACAAGCAATGAAGAGATGAGAAGAGTGGGTTAGATCACAAAGATTGATGAAGAGGTTAATGGGCTAACACTTTGTGCCCAACTATTTTAAGCAAAAAATGTTATTTTAACTGCAAACTTTGACATAGATGATGGGTGTCGAATCCAACAAAATTAAAACCTATTCCTAAACAATTATATAATTTGTATACATCAATGAGTAGGATCGTATCCACAGGGATTGGTTAAATATATTTCTATTAAAAGAGAATAGAGAGAAAAAGAAAAATGGGGGTTTTGTTTGTAAATTGAAATAATACTGAAATCAGATAATAAAATTGAATAATGATGAAAGCTTAACCAAAGGAATCACTATAGTTTAATTCATAGAACTGATCATTGATGCAAATATTTTCTATTTTTTATCTAAGATAAACTGGTTATGGTTATTAACAAGATCTAATAACCTATCTCTCCTTACTTTCTTGATAATCAAAACAGGCTCTTTGATTACTTCTCTTATTGATTAAACAACCCTAAACAAGCTCTTAGGATTTAATCTATCAATGGCATTAAAAACAAGAGAGACTACCAATTCATGCCAGTAGATTATAAGATAACCTATTTAAACAAGATTATATATCTCCATAACATGAATTTGACTATCTATTCTATAATCAAACATGTTATTGTGTTATAGAAACTAGAACTATCAAACAATTACGGACTTGACGTACTAGTTGACAATACATTAACTTGCTAATTGAATAGAAGAGATCTAATTCATACCAATCAAACAAGATAATAATAACAAAACATTCAGAAGATATATAAATACCTAAAAACAAAGAATAGAATAAAAAAAAATCAATTAGGTCTCACAATTCTTGAAGAATTAAACTTTTGATGATCCTTTGGCTAGAAAATCTCTTTAGCCACACATGTTCATCCCAACGAAATCAAAGAGTGAAAAAAATATGAAAAGTCTTTGTTTCAGGTGTCTCTTGCTTTTCCTATTCGGTTTCTTCACTCCTCAACTCCCTCCTTTTGGAAAACAAAGAGATATATATAAGAAAACCGAAAGATCTCCTGAAACGGCCAAACTTATCCATATACATGGTCTCAACTCATTGTTATACACGACCGTGTACTTTAACCGTGTAAGCTTCTGTTGGTTCTTCAAGTCAGATACACGGCCGTGTACTTTAACCGTGTATGCTTCTGTTGGTTCTTCAAGCCAGATACACGACCATGTACTTTAAATACATGCCCGTGTACTTCCCTTGTACGCCGGCGGTGTAAATCCTTGACTTTGATCCAAATTGTAGATGACTTCTCTAAATCACTTGAATTAGCACTCTTGATTCCATTAAACCTGATTTATCACCATAATAAAATTAAGTACCATTTCCTTATGATTTCTATAAAATCAATAATAAATTAACACAATTCATACTATAAAGATTGAGTATAAAATAGCTCTATCAAATTCCCCCCACACTTAAACTCTTGCTTGTCCTCAAGCAATTGAATCAAATCAATTGAGAAATCCGTCATAGATTATACGAAATTTCTTTTCATCATTTCAAGCATCTATTCTTTTGTAATTCATGACTTGTAATTTTAATGTCTACTGCTCCAACCAAACTGGTTTCCTGTGATTAAATTACTATAGACAAAATTTAATAGCTAATCTAAACAAAACAAACTTTAATCCTCATGTTTAGCAAAAGAACTTTTATTCCAAAAGTAAATACTTAATCCAATAAGGAAAAACACCCAATTAAACTTCATTGGATATTAGCAAGTATATAATCTTTACAACACAAAGTAAAAGCATATGGTATCTACTCTTTCCCTAGATTTTCTCCCTTTTTATTATAAGTCTTATTCCATTCAATGATCTTTACATTCATATTCTTTTGATTTAATCAAGCATCTATTTTGATGGGTTTTTACCCGCTTCTTTTTCATGAACTTTCGCCTTTTCCGCCCTTATCGTTATAGTGAGTTCATCGAGTCGGCAACATCCCGAGCTCGTCACTCAAGTGACCGGGTTTTAAGATACCCCTTCGAACTCTTCCTCACTCTAACATTCAAGTTCGAATACTCTTAACTCAATTACTCGAATCATTGGAGTAATGGCTATGCTTGATTCTTTTTTCCTTTTTTTTTTTTTAAATAGAAGATCACTAAGGAGAAAGTTTCTTCTACCTCTTTCACTAAGTGTTATCATTGTTTCAAAAACAACTTCAAAGAGTATATAGTAACTAATTTAACCTAGAAGTAAACTTGTTTATTTTTCACTTAAGAACTCGACCTACTCTTAAACTTCCAATTCTAAAGCTAAATACAAGGTAAATTTGTTTCTTAAAGATTTCACTACTTAATTTTAACCAAGTATTCTAATTACAGCAGTAGGTGAGTAAAGCACTTGAACAAGTCAATTTCACATTTTGTAGATACTTATTACAACATTTAGTACAATCTCCAGATTTCATGAAAATTTTGAAAAATTTGGCTTAAAATTTGCCATATAATGCTTAAGGACAAACATTCAAAGTATGAGTCAATTCTCTATTCTCTATATTTTATTATCCTCTCCCCCACACTTAGTTTGAACAGTGTCTACACTGTTCCTAATTCAGCACAATTAAAGATGAATTAAAAACATAAGGAACATTAGAGAATAAGAGAAAAGGAATACTGGTACTTCCCTGGTATAAAGTGTAAAGTGATTGGAGTTCTCCCTTTAAGCACGAGAGAGTGTCATCTGATGATATGTACCTTTTCTGCAGCTAATCAAAAGAAAAAAAAATCAAAACAAAACTAAAATAATTCTTTTTTTTTTTTACATGGGTTGCCTCCCATGAAGCGCCTTTCTTTAACGTCTTTGGCTAGACGTTCCTGGTAATTAATCACAATACTCGGGGTAAGTTAAATTGGTTTCTTCAATATTACACACTTGAAATCCTTCATAAAAAGGTTTCAAGCGATGACCATTGACTTTGAAAGTCTTACCAGTTTCAAGACTTGCGATCTCAACTGCACCATGTGAAAATATGTTAGTGATAACAAAAGGACTAACCCACCGTGATCGTAGTTTTCCAGAAAATAACTTCAATCGAGAGTGATAAAGTAATACTTTTTGACCTACAAAAAAATTCTTTCGAGAAATCATTTGATCATGAAAATCCTTTGTTTTTTCCTTGTAGATTTTAGTACTGTCATAAGCTTCTCTTTGAATTTCCTCAAGTTCTTGTAATTGAAGTTTTTTGTGCTCACCAGCCTTATCCATTTGCATGTTACATTGTTTTACAGCCCAGTACGCCCTATGTTCCAACTCCACAGGGAGGTGACACGGTTTGCCAAATATCAAACGGTAAGGAGACATACCTATAGGGGTCTTGTAAGCTGTCCAGTAGGCCCATAATGCATCTTCAAGTCTTGTGCTCCAATCCTTCCTGCTTGGATTAACAGTTTTTTCTAGAATAGACTTGATTTATCGATTTGAGACTTCTACCAATCCATTGGTTTGAGGGTGGTATGTGGTAGAAGTGCGATGAGTGACCTTGTACTTTTTAAGCAGAGTTTCCACTACTTTATTACAAAAGTGTGTGCCACGATCACAGATAAGAGCCTTTGGTGTCTCGAACCTAGCAAAAATATGAGATTTGACAAAATCCACAACAACTTTGGCATCGTTAGTTCGGGTCGCTTTAGCTTCCACCCACTTTGAGACATAATCCACAGCAAGAAGGATGTAAACATTACCGAAAGAAAGAGGAAAAGGACCCATAAAATCAATACCCCATATATCAAATATTTCACAAGCAAGAATAGGGGTAAGTGGCATTTGGCCTCTATGTCCTAAGTTGCTAACTTTTTGACATCGTTCACAAGACTTACAAAACATATAAGAATCACGAAACAAGGTAGGCCAAAATAACCCACACCCTAACACTTTTTGAGTTGTCCTCTTAGAGCCAAAATGTCCACCACATGCATATGAGCGACAAAATTGCAAGATAGAAGGAATATCGTCTTGAGAAATATACCTTCTAATGATTTGATCAGCACAATGTTTCCACAAATACGGATCATCCCATACATAGTACTTAGCATCACTTTTAATTTTATCTTTTTGAGCCCTAGACAAATCACTTGGTAGTGTCTTAGTAATCAAATAGTTGACAATATCAGCATACCAAGGAATTGTCTTTTGGATAGAAAAGAGATGCTCATCTGGAAAATCATCTTGTAGTGGTATTGACCCTTCACTGATAAGTATTCTACTGAGGTGGTCGGCAACTAAGTTTTCGGAGCCTTTCCTATCGCATATTTCCAGATCAAACTCTTGTAATAAGAGTATCCATCGAATAAGTCTTGGTTTCGCCTCCTTCTTCGCGAGCAGGATCTTGAGAGCTGCATGATCAGAGTAAACAATTACCTTAGTACAAAGTAAATATGATCTGAATTTTTCTAAAGCAAAAACAACAGCCAAGAGTTCTTTTTCCGTTGTGGAATAGTTACATTGAGCACTATCCAATGTTCTGGAAGCGTAATAAATGACATGAGAAGCTTTTCCAACTCTTTGGCCAAGAACAGCTCCAACAACATAATTGCTCGCATCACACATAATTTCAAAGGGAAGGTTCCAGTCAGGTGGTTGAATGATTGGAGCAGAAGTTAACTTATCCCTCAATGTGTCAAAAGCATGCTTGCAGGCCTCATCGAACTCAAATGCCACTTCTTTTTGTAGCAATCTACATAGGGGCTGAGTAATCTTGGAAAAATCCTTGATGAAACGTCGATAGAATCCTACACTCCCAAGAAAAGAGCGAATTTCCCGTACACTTACAGGTTAAGGTAGAGATTTAATCAATTCTATTTTAGCTTTATCGACTTCAAGTCTCCTAGAAGATACAATATAGCCTAGAATTAGACTCTGTTCAACCATAAAGTGACATTTTTCATAGTTCAATACAAGATTCTTATCTATACATCTTTGAAGCACTTTTGTAAGGTTAGTCAAACATGAATCAAAAGAGTTACCATAGACAGTGAAATCATCCATGAAAACTTCTATGATATTCTCCACATAATCTGAAAATATACTAACCATACACCTTTGGAATGTGACTGGAGCATTGTAGAGCCCAAAAGGCATCCTTCGATATGCAAAAGTACCAAATGGACATGTGAAGGAGTCTTCTCTTGATCTTCCGGCGCCACTAGAATTTGATGAAAACCTGAATAACCATCAAGACAACAATAGTGAGAATAGCCAACCAAACGTTCAAGCATCTGATCAAGAAAAGGAAGAGGAAAGTGATGTTTTCTAGTTGATGCATTCAACTTCCTATAATCAACACAAACCCTCCATCCATTCTAAACACGAGTAGGAACTAACTCACCATTAGAGTTTTCAATCACAGTTAAGCCTATTTTCTTTGGAACAACTTGAATTGGACTTACCCATTTGCTATCGGAAATTGGATAGATCATACCTGCATCAAGAAGTTTCAAGATCTCTTTCTTAATGACTTCCATCATAGGCGGGTTCAAACGACGCTGAACTTCCCTTGAAGGTTTGCAATTATCTTCCATTAATATCTTGTGCATGCATGTGGAGGGGCTTAGTCCTTTGATATCAGCTATGGACCATCCAATGGCTTCTTTATACTCTCTCAACACCCGAATCAACTTTTCTTCTTCTAAAGTACTTAGTTTGTTAGAGACTATCACAGCAAGAGTCTCATTTTCTCCTAAGAAGATGTACTTTAGATGTTCGGGTAAGGGTTTTAATTCCAACTTTGGTGCCTGCATAATAGAGGGAAGAAGTCTTGTGTTAGAGGGAGGTAAATTAATGTAGGACACACCATACCTGATAGGTTTTAACGATTCCGGCTCACAAATCATGTCCTACAAATCAGAGGATATTACAAACTTCTCCTTAAGAGTTTTTAATGCATTAATAGTAAGACTCTTATTAAGTGCAATTTTCAACTCATCATCGTCTATCAAGTCAAATATAGCCTGTGTTAATGGGTCAATAACATCCACAACAAAAACAGGAGAGATATCACTAGGATATTTCATGGCATCATAAATGTTAAATTTAATCACTTTACCATCAAATTCCATAGTGAGGGTACCATCATGTACATCAATTTTCGTCCTGGATGTCTTAAGAAATGGTCTCCCTAATAATATCAGTGATGAATTATGAGAATCATCATTCTCCATGTCAAGCACATAAAAATCAGCAGGGAAAACCAACCCATTAACTTGTATTAAAACATCTTCTAGAACTCCCTCAAGATAAACATTAGACCTGTCAGCAAGTTGAACAATAACACTTGTTTCTTTTAAGGGACCAACATTCAAACATTGATAAACAGACAAAGGCATGACATTGATCGAAGCTCCTAGATCACACATGGCTTTAGCGATTCCAAGATTACCTATTTTGCAAGGAATAGTAAACATACCTGGGTCCTTACATTTAGGAGGAAGCTTCTTCTGAAGAATAGCTGAAACATTCTTACCCACACTAATCTTTTCATTACCTTTTAGCTTTCTTTTGTTAGTGCACAACTCTTTGAGAAATTTAGCATAGCGAAGTACTTGTTTTATTGCATAAAGCAAAGGAATATTTACCTCAACTTTGCGAAAAGTCTCAAGAATCTCTTTTTCTTCAGCTTCATTCCTGGATTTCGCTAATCTAGAAGGGAAAGGAGGTGCTGTCACCATGACCTTTAGTGGTTCAACGAGGGATCCTCTGGTCTGGTTGTCCTGTTGGCTCGGAGTCGAAATCTTTTTCTCAGTCTCTTCCTCAAGATTAGATCGGTGTCCTTTCTTATTTGATCCCTGCAATTCCGTTCCACTTCTTAAAGTAATTGCATTAGCGCTTTGCTTTAGATTTGTGATAGTTTGAGAAGGTAACTTACCTTGAGTTTCTAACCTGTTTATAGAAGAAGCAAGTTGGCTTACCTGGTTCTCCAAGTTTTGAATGCTCTACTTTGTATTATCCTGAAATTGTTTTGTATTAACAGCTAGCGATTTAACAATTTCCTCAAGAGACATACCTGAATTGGAAGGAGCTTGTGGTACTTGGTTTGATGGCCTAGGCTGGAATTTTTGGAAATTTTGTGGTCTATTGCCATATCTGAAGTTAGGATGATCCCTCCATCTAGGATTATAAGTATTCGAGTAGGGATCATATTTCCTCTGTGGCTGTCCTGGGAATCCTCCTACAGCATTGGCATGCTCATGATTGTCATCTTGTAATGTAGGGCACATGTCAGTAGGATGATTAGGGGCAGCACAAATTCCACAAGCCTTCACCTGCTATGTATTTCCGAGGGCTATCTGCTGTACAAGGGAGGTTAGGTTAGAAATTTGATGCTCAAGGTTGGAAACACTTAACTCATTTACCTTCCTTGAAGAAGAATCTTGTCTAAACCCAAATTGATGAGAATTAGCAGCCATAATGGAGATCGATTTCCTAGCTTGACCAAGAGTTTTATTCACTATGGCACCTCCACTAGCTGCATCCATCATCTTCCTCTCCATCGGAAGCAGGCCTTCATAGAAGTATTGAATAGGAAGTTGTTCAGATATCTCATGTTGTGGACAGCTTGCACAAAGTTGCTTGAACCTCTCTCAATACTCATGAAGAGTCTCGGTATCCCTCTGTTTGATACCACAGATCTCTCTTCTTATGCCAGTGGCTCTAGACGTAAGGAAAAATTTGTCCAGGAAGAGCCTCACCATATATGTCCAAGTAGTTATAGAACCTGGAGGAAAATAAAACAACCAATCTTTAGCTCTAGTACTTAAAGAAAATGGAAAGGCACGCAACTTGATTTGATCGTCGGATATTCCTTGCGGCCTCATACTAGAACACACTATATGAAACTCTTTCAAATGTTTGTGAGGATCTTCATTCTCAAGACCATCAAAAGTGGGTAGCAAATGTATCAAACCAGATTTCAATTCAAATTCAATAGCCACTTCAGGATATTGAATACAAAGTGGTTGTTGATTCACATCCGGTGCAGCCAATTCTCTTAAAGTTCTTTCAGGATTTGCCATATCTTCTTCTTTTTCAGAATCAATGGATGAATCAGACAAATCCAATGCCAAGTTCAGTCCAGGGGATGAAGATGATACGGTTTCTTTTTGACGCAGCTTAGCTTCTCTTCGCAGTCTCTTAAAAGTCTTCTCAATCTCTAGATTATAAGTGAGTTCACCTGTATAAGAAGAACGAGTCATGCAAGAATAGAAATAAATTTGACACCAATCCCCGACAACGGCGCCAAAATTTGATGGGTGTCGAATCCAACAAAATTAAAACCTACTCCTAAACAATTATATAATTTGTATACAACAATGAGTAGGGTCGTATCCACATGGATTGGTTAAATATATTTCTATTAAAAGAGAATAGAGAGAAAAAGAAGAATGGGGGTTTTGTTTGTAAATTAAAATAATACTGAAATCAAATAATAAAATTGAATAATGATGAAAGCCTAACCAAATGAATCACTATAGTTTAATTCATAAAACTGATCATTGATGCAAATATTTTCTATTCTTTATCTAAGATAAACTGGTTATGGTTATTAACAAGATCTAATAACCTATCTCTCCTTACTTTCTTGATAATCAAAACAAGTTCTTTGATTACTTCTCTTATTGATTAAACAACCCTAAACAAGCTTTTAGGATTTAATCTATCAATAGCATTAAAAACAAGAGAGACTACCAATTCATGCCAGTAGATTATAAGATAACCTATTTAAACAAGATTATATATCTCTATAACATGAATTTGACTATCTATTCTATAATCAAACATGTTATTGTGTCACAGAAACTAGAACTATCAAACAATTACAGACCTGACGTACTAGTTGACAATATATTAACTTGCTAATTAAATAGAAGAGCTCTAATTCATACCAATCAAACAAGATAATAATAACAAAACATTCAGAAGATATATAAATACCTAAAAACAAAGAATAGAATAAAAACAAATCAATTAGATCTCACAATTCTTGAAGAATTAAACTTTTGATGATCCTTTGGCTAGAAAATCTCTTTAGCCACACATGTTCATCCCAACAAAATCAAAGAGTGAAAAAAATATGAAAAGTCTTTGTTTCAGGTGTCTCTTGCTTTTCCTATTCAGTTTCTTCACTCCTCAACTCCCTCCTTTTGGAAAACAAAGAGATATATATAAGAAAACCGAAAGATCTCCTGAAACGGCCAAACTTATCCATATACACAGTCTCAACTCACTGTTATACACGGCCGTGTACTTTAACCGTGTAAGCTTCTGTTGGTTCTTCAAGCCAGATACACGGCCGTGTACTTTAACCGTGTATGCTTCTGTTGGTTCTTCAAGCCAGATACACGACCGTATACTTTAAATACACGCCCGTGTACTTCCCTTGTATGCCGGCAGTGTAAATTCTTGACTTTGATCCAAATTGTAGATGACTTCTCTAAATCACTTGAATTAGTACTCTTGACTCCATTAAACCTGATTTATCACCATAATAAAATTAAGTATCATTTCCTTATGATTTCTATAAAATCAATAATAAATTAACACAATTCATACTATAAAGATTGAGTATAAAATGGCTCTATCAGTAGAGAAAGGCGGATATTGAGGATTATTGCTAAGATTTGGAGACTTTATTGACTTCATGTGAGTTAATTGAATCACATAAAACAATTCATATCTCGTTTCCTTAGCAAACATTGTGATGAGATTGCTTACGTAATTGAGTTATAGATTTCCACTACCTTGAATTATGTTTATAGTGAAGGTAGAGAGACAATAGAAGTGTAGTAGACAGAGAGCATTATAGTAGTGCAAAAAATCTACTAGTGTTGAACATGATAAGTATTAAGAGAGATGGTATGTTGCAAGGAAGCTTGAGAAGGAGAGCTTAGTACTATAAAACGAATGAAGCCTAGAGTTGCTGAGCAATTGCAATGAAGAAGAAGCTGTGATATGAAGTGTTTCAAATATTTAAGATTTAGCTATATTGCATCATAATGCCTAAACAAGAGATCAATGGTGATTAAGGGAAGTGCACTAGAAGTAGTTGTAGAGAGCTAAGAAGAGGAGAAAAAAAAAACAGAAAAAGGATGATAGCAATGAAATGGTTGAGCTTGGGGATGAAAGAGGAACTATCATGTCCATGGTGACTATGAGAGCCTTGAGTACATAAGTGGAGGTGGACACCATGCAATGGGAACATTTTTTTTATATTAGGTGCTTAATAAAGGGAATAACTTAGGCTTATATTGTGGATAATGAAATTTCACTAATGCTGCTTTAGCTAAGGTTGTTGAGAAGATTAAACTCCTAATTACGATGTATCTAGCCCAATAGAATTCATTAGTTCAATGATAAGGGGTAACCCATGTGCATAAGCAAATGAAGGTTTCATTAGGCATTAGTAAGAATGAGGATGTGATGTTATGTGATGTGGTTTTATTGAATGTGGCTCATGTGATTTTAGGTAAGCCTTAGCTACATTAATGTGCCTAAGATTTGGATTTAATTTCAAGCACAACCTTCAAATTCGCAAAACAACCTATAGATATTGGAATTGTTTATATATATGTATATATATTGGGGAATTTTCAATAGTAAGAAGAGAATAAACAACAAAGAGATATGAATGATTATTGAAACTAATCTAATAATTAATTGGGGTTTGAAGTTCCTCAATCAATATGACTCATAATCTTTAGAAATAAAAAGAGAGAGCAAGAGAGATACTTAGAGTTAATTGATATTATCTACAAGTAATCTTAATTAGGAATTGTCACAATTAAGTTATAAAAACCGAATTGATAAGATTCAATAAAATGCTCATAGACTAGTTAGGTATTTAATCTCAAACAAGGTAGAGAGTTCTATATTATGTAAAAGATAATTCATGATGTGTTTATTATAGGAAAAAAAATGCTTAAATACCTCATAGACTCTAATGGCAAACTCATAAATAAAGAATGAGAAAATACAAATAAAAAGATGAATTCATCAATAATTTTAAAAAATAGAAAGGACTTGTTAGGCACAACATGATTGCCAATACGACTATGTTAGTAATCGTCTATCTTACTGGTCATCCTTATAGATCAAAACAATCATGTTGTTGATTGTATTAGTCAATACACTTAGGAACATGGCCATGTACCTGATTGTATATCTCTCCATGACTCCTACAACTTTCTCATTTAGGCTCATTGGCTTCTCTATCTATCTTCCATTCATCTTTAATCTTTAATGGCATGTCTTAAGAACCTAATTCTTATCATCTGCTTGGGGTTAGCAAAGATTCGCTGTTGAATCTCAATTTGCTTTGTGCTTAAGTTATCTTCCCACATGCTTCCAAGTAAATGAACTCTTGTATCCTTGTAAATTTCCCTATGTAATTTGGTCTTTCTTGATCTCACTAGGAGTCATTAGAGTCAAGACAATTTGTTTTCCATCCTTTGCAAATTTGTAGACATTTTTTAACCCATAATATACTAACTTCTTATCATACATCTAAGGCCTTTCAAGGAGGATATATGCCACATCCATGACTGCTACATCACATAGTGACTCACCTTTATCTTTATCAATCTTCAATGGCACTTTAACCTACTTAGTGACATAGATTTTACCCTTTTCCCCAAACCAGTGTAAAGTATATGGTCAAGGATGGAGAATTGTTTTTAAGTCCATGGCGTGCATAAAAGTAGTTGAAGCAACATTAGTGTAGCTTCCCTTATGAATCACTAAAGATCAAGTTTTACCTTTTACCAAACATTGGGTAAAGAACCAGTTAGCTCTCTATGTAGCATCAACTGATCGCTTTTGGAGTAGAGATCATCTTATGACAAGTGGCATGAGTCAAGTGAGATCCTCTCCACCCAGTTTCACATTAGGAAAATTTTCAACTTCAAACTCTTTCATCTATTCTCATGGGGCCATAACAAACTCTTCTTTTTCTTCCTCTCATTCTACTTCAAATTTTGGCACATGACCTTTAATCACCATAACTCTCCTATTTAAATACTCTGAGGTTAAGTGCCCAAATCCTTGACATTTGAAGTATTTAACTTCACTTAATTGTTTCCTATGAGTCACTTATTCATTCTCTTGCATTTTGGTTGGAAGAGAAGTTGATTTGCTGGTGCTACCTTTTTCATAACTCCTAAACTCTCGACACTCAAAGTTTGAATCTCTAGGCTTAGGCTCTTCCTTAGACTTCTCTTTAAACTAGTGATCAATATAAGTCCATGATTGAGCCTTATTCCTTTGCATCTACCTCTTAACTCTTAGCTTTAATTTGATAATACCATTTAGAGTCTTGTATGGTTGTACCTCTATAACATCTGCAATTTTATATTCCAAGCTAAAAATAAACCTCATTGTGTTATGCTCAACGAGTTCCCTTACCTTAGATCAAATGAGCAATGCCTCATATTCTTGAGAATACTCACTTACACTCAAACCCCTTTGCTTCAAGTTTTGTAACCTAGAGAATAGTTCTTGTTTGTGATAATGGGGCAAAATTTGTTTCCTGAGCAACTACTTCATCATGTTCTAATAAGCTACCTTAACCTCACCATCATCTCTTCTTTGAATCATAAGGTTCCTTCACCATAATGCAGCATATCCTATTAACTATAAAGATCCTAACTTGACTTTATTATGCTTATTGTATTCATAATACTCAAATAGTCTCTTCACATAACTCTCCCAATCTATGTAGTCATCTAGCAATCCACATTCATCAAACTTTGAAATTGTAGTTTTACAATGTCAAGTCCTCTTATCTATTGGTTACCAACACCATCCCAATTCCCACCAAAATTATCACCTCCTCCTTTAACCAATTCCTCAACGTCATGTCACTCCCTATCATGTTTACCCCCATACATATTACCTTTAAGCGACATTCACCTTAAGGTCTATATTAATGCGATTTCTGCAGTCAACATCATGCAAATCATTTTTGCAATATTGGTTAGCTGTTGATTCAAATCATCCCTATTGGTATTTGATTCCCTTCTCCTAACATTGTCATCATTGTTTCTAATATTAATAATCTCGTTTCACCAATTTCAGACATTTTTTTAATAGTCTTCTCATAACACAACAACAATCACTAACAATGATACAAACTAAATAAAAACTTTCCACAACTGTGATCAGTCACCCTCTACAATCAGTCCACAACAACCTTAAGTTCCTATAAAAAAACACATGTAACAATTAGAAAATTAGGCTTACCAATCACTTATGTTGAACTTTGGGGCTTTGATACCAAATTAATTTTAATGTCTTAAGATTTGGATTTAATTCTAAACATAGCCTTGAATTCACACAGTAACCTATAGATATTAGAATTGTATTTTTTTTTTTTGGGTGGGGAGAGAGAGAGAGAGAGAATAAACAACAGCAGGATATGAATGATTAGTGAAACTAATCTAATAATTGAATTGGCGTTTAAAAGTTCCTCAATTGATATGACACATGATCTTTGGAAATAAAAAAGAGATAATTGTTGTCACTCAATATTACCCATGAGTAATCCTAATTATGAATTGCCACAATTAAGTTATAAAAACCTAATTGATAAGGTTAAATAAATGCTTATAGAAAAGCTAGGTTTTTAATCTCAAACAAGATATAGAGTTCTATATTATGTAAAAGATAATTCATGATGTGTTTATTATAAAAAAAAGATGCTTAAATACCTGCTAGACACTAATGGTAAACTTGTAAATAAGGAATAAGAAAATATAAATAAAAGGAAAATTCATCAATAATTAAAAAAATAGAAAGGACTCATCGGGAGTAACACAATCACCAATACAATTGTGTTGGTGACCATGTATCTCAATGGTTATCCTTACATTTGAACACCACTATCTTGTTGAACATGTTAGTCAACATGTAAGGTTACAAATGAGTGAAGCTATTCACAAACTACTTGATCTCGACTCACTTTGAGCTTAACTTGGCTTGAGCCCAATTAGTAAGCGAGTTAAGTTTGAGCTTAAAATAAAGCTTGTTAATTTGAATGAGCTATGCTCAAGCTCTTGTTTCAGCTCACAAGCTGGCTCAAGAGTAAGCTTGTTTATATTGTTGATGAGCAAGCTTATTTATATTGTTAATGAGTTAGCTTACAAACGGCCTCATGAGTAAGCTCGTAAATAGACTAATGAGTAAGCTCTCATTTATATTATTAACAAGTCGACTTGTTAACAGGTTTATAAGTAAACTCTCATTTATCTTATTAACAAATCAACTTATGACTAAGCTCACTTTGTATTGTCAATAAGTAGGCTCACAAAGAAGCTTGTAAGTACCCTTGTTTATCTAAAAAAGCTCTAACTTAGGCTTTTTTACTTAAATGAGCTTAAATAAGCTTAAGTTCAAGCTCATTGATCTGAACGAGCTAAGCTCGAGCTTGTAATTTTTAAGCTCGATAAAAGCTTATGCTCGACTTAGCTTAAGCTCCATAAATTTTCTAACAAGTTGAGCTTAAGCCATAAAAAGCTTGGTTTGGCTCATTTGCAACCCTATAAACATGCTTAGGAATATGAGCATGTGCCTAGCCCTTGTACCTCTTTATGACTCCTACAACCAAGGTTGTTAAAATCGCAATTTTACGTAGAATTGCCAAGGGGTTCATAGAATTGGAATGTAGAAACGAAATGTAGAAATGTAAGTTTTCACAACCTTTGTAAAATAAATTCCAAATATTGTAAATTTATTTACAATAGTTATTAAAAAATATAATGGATAATAGAAATAAGGAAATTCAACATATATTTTGGTCATAAATCACAATAAAAGTCATAATATAGATAATCAAGCATAAGTTGTACATCATAGATAATCAACCACAAATATAATCAACCATGAGTCCCAATAGAAGTTATGAATTCATAAATCATAATACAAAGCAACTAAAAGAAATCATCACAATTTCCATCATCTCTACCATCTATGTCACCATCATCATCTGTATCTTCATCATCTTCTTCTTCATTAATGTCAACATCATCATGAGGTGTAATGCTACCAATGATTTCCATATCCTTTAATTCCAAATCTTTTGAAGTTCCCATTTGTATTTCAGCTTCAACATCATCAATATCATGAATGTCCAAATCACCTAGGACTAGGAACTTACTTCCAAAACTCTCCAAATTCACATAAGCACCAATTTCCTCCTCCTCTTCATCATCTTTTTCTTCACCCCTTGTACTTGGAAGGATATGCAACACACCCTCATTCTCATTTGATGAGTTAAACACATTTCTTTTTCAATTATCCATTCATCATCAGATGAGAGATCTTCAACAGTGAAAGTAGAAGTGTTAGCAATGCATCTTTCTTTCCTAATTCTTAATTTCAAATTATGCATTACAAACACTATTTATCTTTTGTTGATGCGGCCTATTTCTCTTTTTGGTATGGACTTGAAAATGAAAAAAGTTATATATAAATTTATAAGATTCATAATCCTAATAACATATAAAATCAAATAAAAGAACTATTTGTATTGTACCATTTCAAATGCACTCCAATTACACTTATAACCTGAAGAACTACAAGCAAACTTAAAACACAAATAGCAAGCTTTTGTAGTTTTAGGCATCCATCTCCATATGAATCCCACCATTAGTTGGAGCTTTTTTGTCTCTTACTAACCTTATAGCTTCAATACCAAATAGTCCATTAGCATCCTTAAATCTTCCAAGTTGTATATCAATCTTACACCTTTTAGTTGGATTAGAAACCATATGCTCTATGCAACCATATAATCTAATCATAACATCAACATCAACTTTCAAATTAGGACTATAATGGTAATGAGGATTCAAATAATAAGTTGTAGCATGCAATGGTCTATGAAGTTGAAGCTCCCATCTATTGTCAATAATCTTGAAGATAGGTGCATAACTACATTAAATAAATACGATTTCAATTTACAAATGAAACTTTAAAATAAACATTAAAGAAAAATATATATATAGCTCACAAGTTGAGATATTACCTTTTCGTCACATTGTTAAAATTTGCTTTAATTTTCTCTTTAGCACGATCCATTTCTGGATAAATGAAACCCATAGCTGGTTGTTCTCAAAATCCACTAATTTGAGCACTTTAATCAAGGAAAATGCAGCTTTAAGGCTAATAATAACATTCTCCCAAAACCTAATATTCAAAACCACCTGTTGAATTTGCTTTCCATCAGTTTTGCTCAAATACTTACATGATTTCCAATGACTTAAAGTGAACATAGTCATCAATGAACCCTTCAACTCACTGAGACAACTTAATGTTAAATAAGAAGTGGCGAAGCGAGTTCTATTAGGTCTAATCAAGTCCCTCCCTTTAGCGTATTCCCTTAAGATTTAGATAAGTATAGTCTTGGAATAAATATATGTAGTAATTTGCCTCCCTTTTGCAATTATTCCATGATGGATTTTCAAATTCTTTTCAAAATCCTTTAAGATCAAATCAATGTAATGTGGTGCTGCACAAGGTGTCCAATATAAGGATTTTCTTTTCTCCATCAATTTTCCTTTTCTGCTTTATAATTTGCAGCATTATCTGTGATTACTTGTACAATATTCTCTTCTCCAACTTTCTCAACAATATCATCTAACATTGCAAAAACTTTGTCAGTGGTCTTAGATATATTAGAAGCATCTATAGATAGCAAGAAGATCGTTTCTTTCAGGCTATTTAGTAAGAAATTGCATATGGAATGCCTCTTTCTATCAATCCATGCATCCGACATAATTGAGCAACTTATTTTTCTCCATTTAACTTTTTAGTCTTCAAGCAATTCCATCGTTCGAGCAACTTCTTTCTTTAAACAAGTCACCCTTAGCTCATGATAAGAGGGAGTTTTAAGCCCACAACCATATTGATCAACCACATTAAGCATTTTGGCCAACTCTTGATTTTTTACACAGTTAAATAGAATTGCACTAGTGTAAAATGTCATGCCCCAAAGGGGGCTTAGGAGTTCCCACTAAAAGCCATCATGTCAGGTAAGCACCTGTAACATGACAACCGTCTTGTAAGTCAGAGGTCACAAGACTCTAAATAATTAGTCCAAAAGCTATCACGCCCCACAAGGTACTCAATTCATGACAAGCCGCCATGATTGCTTTACCTCTACTACGCAATTGTAAAGTGTCTCAAATCAATACAATTTAACTTGTTAAAAACATAATAATTAACAATTTGAATTCTGCTGGCATTCTTTCATCTCAGACAAAACCCGTTTTGTATTCAATGAATACATTATATATGTCTTGGGAGAGGGCCTCGTTTGAGTCCCATACAAATAGATACCACTAAAAAATTCTTGAAATCATATTAAATATTTACAACCCTCTAAGTCTCAAGGTCTATCAAGTTAAATACAATATTCTCACTATCTCTTTATCTTACCCTCGTTTCCTGAGTTTTGAGGCAATTATATATACCGTGGTACGATATCCTTTAAGGAAGTTTATATAGTCGCGTCCTGCAAGACAAAATCTGTAAGAGGGTGAGCAAATAGCCTAATGAGATAGGAGTGCAATATCTCAATAATGTTTACAAACATAATCAATTTTAAATAAGTTTTCAAAACATATGCCATGCATGAACAATCATATAAATACAACATCACATGCGGTCTTTTGGTAATCTGTGTGAAGTTTAGGGTTTGCACTCCCCTGAAACTTGGGTTGAGGATTCGGATCATACCATTAGTGCTTGAGTCTCACACTTAATTGATTAGTTTTATCTCTTGATTTGCTATTGTCTCATAATATTAAATAATGTTAGTGTTATAAGCTTAGCTCAAGTGTCACTCACACACTGAGCACTAAACACCCTTAAGGATAGACTGGACTCGAAACCGTTAAGGTGCAATAATCCCCTAATCATTTAGTTCACACTTGGTAAATCAGTAATCCTCTTATTACTTCTGATGCACACTGTAGCAGTGATGGCCTTCAATCATGCAATGTCCCATGTAATGCATGTCAATTTTTATTTATGTCAATGTAAGTAATTTAATATTTTGAGGTGATCATGCAAGAATCAAGTACACACAAGAAAAGACAAATCACGGAATATAATAATTCAATTACAATTGATAAATCTATTTTAACTCTTATAATTGGAGATGGGCGTGAAAATATAAGATTATGATGCTTAATTGATTTATATTTCATGTTCAGGTGTGGAAAAGGAGGATTTGATGAAAAGTATTTAAATTCAAGACGAATTGGAGATAAAGGCAAGTAAAAAGGGAATGCTTTGAAGTTAAAGGAAGTCACACGGTTTTACAAACGGCCGTGTGAAGGAATCAGGAGACTACACGGTTCGGATACACGCCCGTGTATCTGACCGTGTATCAGCGTGGAAGAAGAGTTTTCAGGACAGACCAGTACACGGTTGGAATACACACCCGTGTAACCCAACCGTGCATAAGAAGAACACATTGAGGAGGACACACGGTTGAGTTACACACCCGTGTAATCAACCGTGTACGAAGAACAAAGAAGACAGAGGAATACACGGCTATTACAAACGGCCGTGTGGGATATACACGCCCAGAGTTCACTGATTTAGAGAGATACACGGTTTATCTACACGCCCGTGTAGTATGACCGTGTGTCTATCGAAGGAAAGATATCTTCAAATCGATTTTAAATCTTTCGTCCATATTTGAATGATATCTCCTACACGCCAGAGAGGAAGCTACCCTAGGTATAAATAGTCGTCTTTGAAGAGAGAGAAAGTAGTTTTAGGAAGGCAGAAAACACATCTTGGAATTTTGGAGAACAACAGCAGTCAAAGGAATTTTCGAGCTTTAATTCTAGAAGGGTTTCACACATGGATTTGATTATTTCGTTTTGTTATTCCTTGAGAAGCATGTGTAGCTAATTATTTCATACCCGGATCTTACGAAAGTCTGATTACTATGTAACATTGGGTTTATTGCAAAATTAATGACGATTGAGCATCTCTGATTTCATCCATGTTGTTTATTATATATTGTTGATTTGATGTTTGGCCAGCATTAGATTACATTGATTTCTGATAAGTTGATTGGAAAATCTCTTGTTTGAATAGATCATACATTGGATGAAAAGGCTTGTATGCAATCTAGGGATAGAAAGCATAAGTTTTCCGTATTAGATTGGATATAATGATTTAATCTAATTGAGGGTTGTGGTATAGTCATGCAATTCTTATTGTTGTTAATAAAAGAGGGATCTTTGTTAATACGGTTAGAATTAGGAGTTAGTGATTTTAGAAGAAACATTGACTTAGTGTTAGATGCCCCGCGGATCAGAGATAATCAGTATTCATTAATTAGTTTTCTAAGGATTGAAGTTGCATAGTAATTAGATGAGTAGTAAGAGTAGGGTATGCGTTGGAACATTGGATTTGATAATTTAACTCATTGTTTGATATTCATTGATTTCAGTTCTATTAGATAATTTAGTTTAATTTAGGTAATTTGGTTAAATCAATTCACTCGAAATTGTGCGGTTAGATAGTCGGTTTGAGGTTAGTATTAGTACTTGTAGATCCCTGAGGGAACGATATCCGTGCTTAAACTCTATACTACTGTAATCGATAGGTGCACTTGCCTAATTGATCGTAAGGAAGAGTCGGAGTAAAAAGGATTTTAATTTGTGTGATTGCGATTTCATCAACAACAATCATAAATTTACACTCACACTAACAGAAAAGACAAATTGCACAACATCGGATTTTATCTGAAGTCATTTAAATATCATCTATTTCTATTCTGGTCTAACCCATGGATTTACAAACATTTATATTTATATGAACACCTTTCCAATAATTATCAAGTTACTTATTATTTCTATTATTACTATTATTAGTATCATTATTATTATTGCTATACAGATATATATACTTTAGATATCATGTATTATATTACATTTGTTTATAATGATTATTTTCTTAACTACATGTCGCTCCTATATTTCTATGTATAATTATAATTTAATTTTCCTCTTTGTAAGATCAAGGTGTACGTGTTCTATGTATACACACAACATCAATGTGGAATACACCAAAGGGAATTTAAACAAAAATCTTGGATAGCTAGACTCTACGAATATAGGATATATGTATTTATATATTTTTTTATATGTTAACTCCATAGTTCATGTACCATCCATCTCCTTTTCGCACTGGTCGCACTCCACTGTCCTCTAGATATATGCTTCTTCTTCTCCTATACCTCTATGCATATATATATATATATATATAATTATATAATATATTCCCCTTAGTGGCATGCCTTCCCTCTTCTCCACATTGCAATTCTCTTGTTAACCAGCCACTTTGACTCCTCACTGGATTCTCACGTCACATTCTCTTGCTGGAATTCCTTCTCATTTTGCTCCACGCTAGCACACAGCTGCGGCCCCTCTCCCCTGCACACATGCACACTAGCACACCCCTAAAGACATCCTTCCAGCGAGCATACAACACCATTTGCACACACACATACTCTCCCCTGCTAGATGCACACTCCCCTGTTATACACGACACTATATATGTATAAATCTATATATGCAGAACATAACTAATCCCTCGCTGGATTCTCTCCTCTCGCAGTCGCTAAATTCTATCTTCTCACCGGACTTTGCCTCTCGCTAGAAATCATGCAGCTCTCCACCAATATGTCATTCCAGCATGCTTGGAAATATTTCCCAGCATATCCACTCATCGATTATACATTAAACACACACACACTCTCCCCTGCTATATACGACACCAACTTACCTTGGCCATCACAATAGAGCACACGAATATACCCACAGGCCCGACCTCACAACACTCTCACTCATACACTAACACTAGCACACACATACACAATCTGTTGTCACAAGTACACACCCCGTCCTCACGTTTGTAGCACACACTAGAACACATTAAGTCAGTCTCCACATACACATAGACATATACTCTCCATTACAATTATATATATATATATATATATACTCACATACAGTTCTACACTCACTACACTAAATTATTTACAACGGTAAATGTTAACACAAAATTATTAGCTACAGTAGCCATATCTCACCTTGAATCCACATGATAGTATATATTTATATACATATATATATATATATATATATATTTACATGCAACACATCATATCATACACAGTAATAGTATATCCTGGAGTCTTACTCACCTGGTTTTCATCTCTGATTACTTGTAGTAATCTTCAAATAAATTTACGAAATAATTTTCTTTTCCTAAAAACACAAGAAAATCATGCTATTACACTCTATTCATGACAAATATCATTCTATTTAGTGTATTTTTAGTTATTCTAACTATTTTTTAAGCTAAATCTTATTTTTATACACATATTTAAATTTCGAAAATAAAGTTAATTCCGTGTAAAAATAGTCTAATTTTATAGAGTTCACTTTGAGAATTGTGTTGGTGGTCCTAGTTTGTGATTTGGAGATTGTATGTGGAAGTTAAGATTTTTTTTTTCTTTACGTTCTTCTTTTTTCTCCTTCCCTTCCTATTTCGTCTCATGCTTCTCTCATCATTGAATGTGGGGGCCTAATGTCCTTATATATATATATATATGTAATTTTTTAATATTTCAGATACATTTGTTGTATATGGTAATTTACATAAACTTAGTAACTTTAGTATTTTATTATAAAATTTTACAACTAATCTAATTAAATTATTCTGAGTGTGATTATCTGCTCAAAATTTTTATTTAACAATCCTAAGTCTATGGTTTTAATTTATTTTACCATTTATTCAATAATTTTTCATGATTTGCTTTACGCGTAATTATTTCTTTTAATAAAATCTTATGTGTGATATGTTTAAGGCTTTTAATCATTCTAATGTTATATGTATTTAATTTTTTGTGGATTTTACATAAAAAAAATAAGCAACTTGTTGGATGCATTCTTCTCTCAACTCTTTCTTCATAAATTGGTTAATTGTACCTTGATCGCCAGTGTTTCACTTCCACCAATTTTTTTTTTCTTTTTCAAGAAGAAATCCATGCAATTCTTGTCTCTTTTCTTTACAGATGTCTGCTTTACCTCATCATCATCATAATTAGAATCTTTAATCTCTTGAATTTGCTTTCTTTTCATTTTTGATATTTTTGCCACTTTTAGTAACGTTGTTAACATTTCATATTTTACTTTATCTAAAATACTAATACACAGCTCTACATTTTTACGTGTACAACTCAAGTGATTCTTGAATCTGTAAATGCCTCCACTAACAACTTTGTTACAATACTTACATTTTATCTTCTTTTTTTTCATTATTATCTACATCTATTCCATGCTCCCAACCAACATCGAATCTACTTCTACGTGCATTTTTCCTTTTAAAGCTCTCTTTAGATGATTTGGAAGATGACATTTTAACTCAGCCACTACTTCAAATCCTAGAAGAAAATAAAATAAAGAGTAAATTCAAGTTTCAAGCATTTCAGCCACTCCTAAAAGTAGAAGAACCGAATGTACATAAAGTCATAAACTGCAAACCATAAATTAGAATGGTAAAAGTAGCAAGTTGGTGCTATATCTTTGGTGTAGACGTGTAGTACAAAAAAAGTAGATTGTTTTTGCTTGTTAACAAATGTCAAAAGCTGCAAAAGTTCACAAATGTCCAACAATATCTCAATCCTTCAAAATGAGTTTACTTTTATTTTTTTTTTTGTGTCCTTAATCTTCCTTAATAATAAGCATTTTAGAGGTTACATATGGCTTGGAGCCAATCACATAGCCTTAAGATCATTTTCTTCTTGCAACTGTCATCAACACTAATCAATGAAGCAAAGGTTTAGTGTTATCGGTACTATAGTGTCAAAAAAACGACCAAAGCTTGATAAGAATGTCACACTCACAACAACTAGAATACACAAGGGACCCTAGATTTATAATGTAGAATTCATCCCTTGAAAACTTCTGTAAGTTATACAATATAAAGCTTATTCCAAACCATGATATCAATTCCGTATTGATATTGGCTAATTTGCCACAGTATACCTCATCTTTGATCACGAAAAAAGCACACAAAAAAAGAAAAAAAACCCTAAGCAAGCATAAAAAAAAAATGAAGCAATCATGTAAACACAATGTGGAGATTGTAACTTCTAATGCTATTCTTCATCAAATAACGAAATAAGCATAAAGAAAACGAGAAAAAAGAAAAACCCTAAACAAGCACGAAAAAAAAAAATGAAGCAAACATCTAAACATAATGTGGAGATTGTAACTTCTAACTTTATTCTTCGTCAAATAACTAAATAAGCACACACAAAAAATAGACAAAAAAAAAAACTAAATCATGAAGAACACAAATAGTAATATATCCCCCTAAAAAAATTACCTATACGTGATAGAATAGAAGTATATTAAAGTGTGTAAGCAACAACAACATCCATAAGTGAAGATCTTGACCTCAAGATTCAAAAAGAAGAACAAACCAAAAACTAAGAAGAAGAACAGTGAACAAAAGAACAGAGCAACAGGTCTTGGCATCTTGCTTTGGGTGTCTTTTTTTTTCCTTTGTTTTCCACTCTAGTAGGTCACAATTTCTTTTCTTTCCTTGTCAAATGGCTGGGTTAGGCAACATGTGGGCTGGGAGAAGGGCTGGGTGTCTAAATAAATGGCTGAGTCCATGTAAATATCAACTAGGACATGAACTTGGTGGAAATAGATGTGAAGATGCAATTTTGATGAGTTAATTGAGTTAACTCGCGATTCCACTCCAATTTTACACGAAAACAATTTTGTATGCAAGTTAACAAGGTATGTGCTCACAAACTTGTAAAATTGCATAAACTTTCGAGTTCAATCGTGATTTTAACAACATTGCCTACAACTTTCTTATTTTGGTTCCTTAGCTTCTCAATCTATCTTCCATTCATCTTTGATCCTTGATGGCATGTCTTAGGAACTTGATTCCTATCACTTATGATAGGCATGTGATGTTTGATGGGCATCTTTCTCTTAAGCTAGGCTTATATTGCCCCTTCTTCAACTTAAGATGCTCATCCTTGTTTGCTTGGTTGACCTTAGAATTTTTATTTTCACCGGCCTTTCTCTTATTAGACTTACCAATCAAAAGAACTTGTTGAGGTACTTCTTGAACTTTATTATCTTTTCAATTGTCCTTCACATAGCAAGCAAATCAATTAAAGACCTCTTCATATTGTTCATATTGGAGTTCATGACAAATTGGGAGAAGGAATCTAGTAGAGAAGACATCATCATATCAATGGCCAGGTTATCTTCTAACTGGGAGCCTAAGCTCTCCAGTCTCTCTATGTGCCTTATCATCTTGAATACATGGACCTAACTTGGCTCCCTTCAACCATCTTATAGTTAAATAGGGCTTGGGACATATTATACCACTTGATCTTAGCACTCTCCTAAAATAACTCTTGCAAGTGAGTGTATATCTCTCTTGTAGACATATTCTCATGTTGCTTTTGTAACTTAGGTGACATTGTAGGTAGCATAAGACACTAGACATTAATAGAGTTCTCCATGTATTTTTTATAATGCTCAAATTGTGCTATGGTGGCATTCTCACCTAGTTCTTTAACTTCTTCCTCTTCTAAGACATATAATTTCCCTTCTTTAACTTCATAATCACTCAAGGAAATTGAGTCCAATGAGGAGATGATCTTTGTTATGGTTTACCATTTTAGATCTACATAAAGTAAATGTAGAGTTTTGATATTTATATATAATTTACCTGATAAAAAGGTCTTTATAAAAGCTTTAACTATTTTATTCAAATCCATTCTCCCTTTTATAAAATTTGGAGAACCCCATTGGAAGGTTATCTATTGGATCCAAAATCTCAAATAAAATTAATATATACACAGTTGAGTTATACATATATATTATATTATTTTAGGTAAGCCTTAATTAACTTGCCAATCATAAATCTATATGACTTTTGAACTTCTTATTAGGCCAGTAATCCTTTAAAATAACTCTATATTTGAAAACCCAACACTTACCTAATAAATTGTTAACCTTAGATGAGCTAACAAATTAATAATTTAATTTAAGTCATTCTACTAATAAATTATAAAAGTTATAGTAGTTTAATTTAAGTCTACAGCTAAGTTGTAATATCAACCTAGCAATAAATTATAAAAGTTATAATAGTTTAATTTAAGCCCACAACTAAGTTGTACTAACTCCCATAAAACTCTAACTTTTGACTTAATATATTTAGGGGATTTATATTTATGTCCACCTAACGTGTAGACCATTCATGATTAATATCAACAATACCAATATTCAATAAATAAAACAATAAAATAATAAAATAACAATGCAATGGTCATAGGCCAACAAAAAGATTAGGATCGAGCCTAAGCACATACTTGAGGGTCATAAGATCAAACATCCATTTACTTGGATGGTAGCTTCTTTTGCACCTTTAGGACTTCTCTATGTCTTGAATAAATATGGATATCTAGACTTCTATTTCTAATTCTAAAATTTCTAAAATTTCAAAACACCTATATAGAAAATAAAGAAATAAAGTATAGGAAGAACTCTTAATATGGGCTCATAGGCCTAAATACATTATATTTTTATCTATGGGTACGGAAATCCAAATAAAATATAAAATTATAACAATTTTTTGAGTTTAACCCACCTAAAGGATACATAGGACCTATTTTAGTAAAATCCATAATCATTCACACAAAGACCATTCATTCCTAAGCCCATGATCATGTAGAATGCATAATATAAGTCCATAAACTACATATCAGATATTGACCCATTAAATCAAAATAGTTGTTATAAACTTGGGATTAAAATTTAAAACCAAATTTTCATAAATAAATTTAATTATTTATGAAAATTTCTCAACCAAGATATTTTACATCAAAGCAATATTGTTTCATGTATACTTTTCTAACCAAAATCAAAACCTATGAGCTCTATACAAAAAGGCATTTTCAGATTTATGACATTAATATAAGAAACTATGTTATCCCATAATGATTCAATTTGTTTATACAACAAACCGAAAATATGGACAACTATTCATCTGACATCGTTATTATTTTTTTAACTTTTCATTACTTATCAAAAGGAAAGAAACAATCCTTTTTTAAATAGACAACAATGCCAATTGATATAATACATTATAGACTTAAACCAACTTAAAATATATGAGTTACAAAAGTGTCGGGCTTGATTTTTTATTTTTTTTTCTAATCTAATTTATATTAAACCTTATACTCATTTAATATAAATATTCGACTAAAATTAGAAAAAATTTAATTTATTTTATTTAATTTGAAGAAAAAGAAGTTACTACTCAATCGAGATCGAAAAAAAATATTAAATTAAGATTAATTGAGTAGATCAATTCTAATTTAGCTACTAGTTCATAAACTTTTAAATAAAAACTAGAGATTTTGAAATTCGGGACTATTCTATTAAAACCTTATACTTGTTACTTTGACCTTCCAAATTTAAATTTATTTTCCAAAAAAAGAAGAAAAAAAATATATTAATCAAAATGAACCTAATTATTATTTACAGTTGAGGTTGCCCCGTAGGTACCTATATGCCTATTATTTGGGATCAAACTAGTTGTAGTTTGTATTTTATTATCTTCTAAATTATATTTTTATTTTCATTATCCTCTTTTATCCTTTTTTTTCCCTTTTTTACACTACTAAAAATTTTCCTTCAACCTACATTTATTTATTATTTATATTTTTTTTTGGGTATGTTACCAAAAAAAATTTATTCTTTATCTTTATTTATTTATTTGCTACTATTAAAATAATAAAGGTTAATTTAAAAAAAATCTTTATTTCTTTTCTTAATGCTACTTAACTAAATCAAAGAACACGAAAGCAAATAAAAAAAAAAAAAAAATGAAAAGACCTATGACAAAGACGAGCAAATCGGAGTGGGATGTGAGTCAAGCTGCGGTTTCGGAGCGCGGAACTAGGTGGAGGTAAGTAGGTAAGGGTCAAGTGGTGGAGAGAAATCTACAGTAACAGTACAGCTCACTTCGATGGCCACTGGAGAGATAGAGGTTGTCCGACTTGAGGTTTTGGAGGGCGAGGAACGCGTTGGTGGTGTCAATTTGAGCTCAAGAACCTTGGATGATGGCGGTGCAAAGTGGTGGTCAGTAGCCGAATTTTGAAGCTTTCAATCCAATAGCCTTAACAGTTTTGAAGTAAAATCTAGTCACTTTCTTGATCTTTATACACTCACGAACTCGAATCCTAACTTATTTTCCTTCTTTTCTAGGAGAGAAACTCAACTGATTTCTACACTTCTAGAGAGAGAAAATGGGAAATAATCTCAAATGGAGATGTGTTGAGCTTTGCTTGATTCCCTGAATGAGGAGCATGACCCCCTTTTTACACTGTTTGAGCCTGAGTTGAAGATGGAAAGCCTCCGATTGCCATAAATTCAACAATTAAAGTCCATCGATATGGTTGGGAATATTCTTGATTTTTATGTGAATTTGTGTTAATGGCTTGTCAAAATTGATTCTTCTATGTTCATTGTTGCTAAAATGATCAAATGGAGGCTTCGATTTGCACTAAAAAAACTTGATCATGCTATTTAATTTCAGTGCAAAAGGAAAACTTTATTATTATTAATTTTTAAAATTTGATCCCAAATTTGACCCACTAATAGTTTAAATCAAGACATGATTATAGGTTTGGTGCAAAGTAAACCACGTGAAATCGTGTAGAAACAGGGCTAATCTTGAGGAAGAAGAAAATTTATAGTGCCATAATCAGCCAATAAAATACTAACACGTGGCACTGTGTCATCTAAAAGGATTTGAACTTGAGACTTGCAAATCACCTAGGCGTGCTCCTTTCAATTGAACTGAGCTCTGTTGATGACTAGCATGGCAATTGAAATTTATTTGAGGCATTTAAAGAGCCGTGATCATTATCAAACAATGCATCAAGTTTAAGGCTAAATTAAACCCTACTTGACATCCATTTATGTAAAACATGATAAAATAATCCTATATACTATATCAAGTTTATAAGCAATCATTCTATGAATTAATTCTAGGCTAGTATTACTATTAAGCTTTGCCGTTTAAAGAAATGCAATGAAATTAAAATATATATATATAAACTTGCCATTGAATTCATGTGATATGTAAAATGAAATAAAATAAAAAACAAGATTATGAGAAGATACCTTTATTACAATGAAAAGTACCATCTCCTTCTGAGAATGGAATTCAAGTAAGATCCAATACTCGTTTTACTTTTGTAAAATTGCTTTCACCACAAGGACTTCAAATGTAATTCCTTTAGTGGTATTCACACACATAGTAAGAGAAAAGTATCTAATCCTTAAATTGCTACATTACTTGGATTAGAGATAATATATATATATATACATAATAGATGCTCATGCCGACTTTTCTTCTTCTAAACCATAAAAGTATAATGCCTATGGCTTCATTCATTCATTTGTAATCAATTGATTACATTTCATCAATCAAAGAGTAAATAAATTAAAGAAACGCTCCTTTAAAAATAACTTTTCATCATCCATTATTTTGAACAGTCTCCTCATTACAAATATTCTTATTTTATTTTAATTGAATAAAATGACATGAAGCCACTATGTTAGTAGATATATTACATTAATATGCTTTTAAATTTGAAATAGTTATTTCATTATCTTAGAATAAAATAATTTCAATCCTCAAAATAATTGACATAATTTTGGTATTCACTAAAATCTTCAATCAATTGTTTTATTATGGTTAACCATGTTCTTATGTGCAATCCTTCGTGTTTCATATACAAAAGTAGTGCACCTAGACACAAGCCAAAGTAATCGTTTAATAAAAATTATTAACCACTTAACATAATGAAAGATAAATTAATATGAACTGATTACTATGTAATTAAATTTTTTCATTGATGATATCCTAATTAAACAATTGAACTGATGTCATCCATATTAAATTATTTTCTTAGTTACTAACCATTGCGAGTTTCACATAGTAATTTGACCGGACCTCCTAGCCATCTAGTTTTTGGTGAATAATAAAATATATCTTGTAATTGCATCTTTTAATCCTATTTGTGGAAATAGGTTTTCACAAGTTGTTTCATTAAAAATTAATTTAAAATAAATAGATTAGCTTTACTAAATTCTGACCCTTAGCCTTAAGGAATTAGGGATCCAAGCCCAAAACCCTACCCTACCGTCGTTAATGAACACGTGTTTAAACGCCGCTGATTTAGAGTGAGAGTTGGAGATATCATAAATATAATCACTGTTTTACCTTTTTACAGTGGAAGCATGTAATAAGGCAAACCGAAAATCCCAAAGGAGAAGCAAACGCCAAAGCAAAGGTATTATTATTATTATCATCATTAATTTCTTCAGTATTACCCACTCACACGTCATTCTCTCTCTCTCTCTCTCTCTCTCTCTCTCCGTCTAACGGTGTCTGCTTGTTAACTTACGAATAGGAGGACTCAAAAAAAAAAAAAGAAGCAAAACCCTCCCAATTCTAGAATTTATCATTAAAATAAAACCCAAAATTCTATCTTTCTTCCACGCAACCGTACCCCACCTCTTCTCCAAAATTCCTTGGCTGTTTGCATGCCTTGCCTTTTTCGGTTTCTGCTCGCCCCCAATTTTCTCGTTCCCTTGATTCTTTGAAATTTGTTGATATTGTTTTGTTTGTTGGGTTTCTTTTAAATCGACCCAATAGTTGATATTTTCTGGGCCAAACCACAAAGGGCAACAAGACTTGCTTTTACTTTTGGTATCTCGCTAATCTTATTCCTCTTCAATTATGATTGTTGCTTGTGTGTTATGGATGTTGTACGATGGTCTTAATTATCCCAGTACAAAGTTTAGCTTGTTTTGAGTTGTATTGGTGTGTAACTTCGGTAAAAAGTTTTGAATTTTGTTGGAATGTGGTCGTGCCCTTTCTTTTTAATATATGGAGAGTTCTAATCCCAGTAGAACAGAGTTTTTTTCAGTGATATTGATTACAAAGTTTCTACTTTGCAGCAGCTAATTGCTTTCGAGGTTGCTCGTGGAGGAAACATAAGGATTCATATGTTTTGTTCTTTTATCTTGTGTTCCTAAGGTTAGTACACAAGAGGCTTCCTTTTAGCTCGGAGTAATGTTTTTCTTCTGTCATGGTTTGTTTTTATTCGACTTGCTTTTACTGTGACGTCTTATGATCCTCAGTTGTGCATTGTGCTGTGATCATCGGTGGTCTGACTTTTTTGTGGATGCTTTTCAATTGTGAATGAATACTTACAGAAATTTAGCACATAGTGAAATTAGGGTTTCTGTGGATGTTGATTAGGGCCATCATTTTATACGATTGGAGGAAGTGTTGTCATAAAATTCTTCCCGCATTTTATACCGCATGGACAGATTTATATCAGTCCTACATAGGGATATAATTAAAGACTATAAAACATTTTCATTCTAACTCAGCCTGGGTAAAACTTGTTAGTGTGAAACCTAAATGATGCCAAAAGTAATTTGATAAAGTGTTGCTGTTTACTCCTTGAAAGAAATGAAGTCCTTTTTTGGTTTTTTAGCATAACTCAGAAACAAGCTGGCTAATGGCCACATCGTGCATTTTTTTCCCCTTTTGCTAAAAATATAATTTGTAAGTTGTCATTACAGATTGAACCCTGGACTTATGACTAAGAGTGAGACCATGCTAGCACTAGACCACATGGCTAATGATACATGCGCTGTGGACTCAGGATAGCCTTTGTGGTATTCACAGGAGTATGTGTCTTTGATTAATTATGCCCATGGTTTACCGTCTTTAATAGCTGTGTATCTCCTTGGTTCAAAGTGTGGGTGCTTTTCAAAATGAGAATCAAGTTATAGAAAACTGGAGTCAGGTTAACTTTTGATAGATCTTTTTCTTTCTTTCTTTCTTTTTTTTTTTTTTAATTAATAAGGAAGTTGGTACTAGGTTTTGAACCCTAGACTTAGTGTGATTTGGAGCACAAGGAGGGCTGGAGCATACAAGAAAACTGGTGAGTCACTTGTTTTTGAAGCAAAACTGAGACTTTGTTTGTGGCAGTTGTTTTACTCTTGTTATTTTAGCCAATCTTTACCCTCCTCTTTATGGATGGCCATCTGAGTTTATTTGCTGGGTCTCTTTGTGGTTTCTTTTTACCCTTAGTCTAATTTTCTTAGGTGGAAATGATGCTCCTAGTGGAGCACCAAATGCAAAACTTAAGGATTGCTTTTGTGCAGAAAGCTTTCTTTTCTAGCTAAATCATCTGAGGAATGGTTGCAATTTTCCTGCTGTCTGTTCTTGTGAATGATGTTCAATAGGCAAAAGGCTGCCAATGCTTTTAGCCTCTTTAAACTGAAATGGCGTGGTGAATCTGCTCTTGCTGAAAGCTTGCTTCAGGATGTGCCTCCTGAAATTGAGTTGTCTCAGTATGGGAGGATACCCAGTCCGGGAAGTGAGAGCCCATCAGATCTCTTAAATGGAGAGAGTTCAAATGTGGGGCCAATTGCTGATTTGGACTTGTTCTTTGAGAGAGTCTACAGCTACTATTGTGAGAAAGGTCTTTGGTGCATTATAATAAAGTGGATAGTGGAACTATTGAGCCTGGGCTTCACCATATGTTTCTCTGGATTTTTCTTGTTGTATGTTGATTGGAATGGGCTTCGAAATGCAAAATGTGGGATGGATGCTGTCGAATCTGGTATTAAGCCTTGTGATCTAGCCAAGGAAGCACTGCATGAACACCCTTTAACTCCTCTAACTGTTTCTAAAGCTGTGATCCTTATATATTTGGGGATATTCTCAATCTACTGGATTTTCTGCTTTCTGAGGTTTTTTGCTCAGCTTAAGGACATTCTTGGTGTTCGTCAATTCTATTATGACAGGTGAGTGTGATTGTTGCTATTTGTTTTATTTATATTTTAATGGTATGGCCCAATGAGAAAGCTTTTGTTGTCTGTAGCCTTCATGTGTCAGATGCTGAACTTCGGACCATGCCCTGGGCAACAGTTCTTGAAAAAGTTGTTCACTTACAAAATACTCAACAACTATGTATTGTTAAATATCTCTCTGCTCATGATGTCATCATGCGATTGATGCGGAAAGAGAATTATTTGATCGGAATGCTGAATAAAGGAGTGCTTGCTTTCCCAATCTCTGTGTGGGTTCCAGGTGCTGGTCCTGTTGTTAAAGTGAGTTCGACTGGAGAAAAGCATCGTCTTATTCTTCCAAAGACCCTTGAATGGACCTTAAATTCATGCATTCTACAAAGCATGTTTGATAGGTAACTGTGAGTTATTTATTTATTTATTTTTTCCTTCTTTTGGGCCAAGTGATAATAGTACGCTTCCATCTCATTTCTAATTGCATGTGAGTTAGTTTTGCCTTAATCTGATTGTACAGGTTCATGATTTTTTAAGTTCTGAAGTTTTTTCTTTGCCTGATTCATGCATCCATTAGTTTGGTAGATCATTTTTTTAAGAAATTGTAGAGATTTTCATCTTTGGCGAATTTTTCAAGTCTAAAAAGATGGCATGATATTGTAGCACTAATTTCAATCTTATTTTTACCCTTGGGGGAGACTGCTAAAAAGCTCTCTTAGTTGTAATTATGGTTGGATTAGTTTCTGCTTATGCATAGTGCTTATGTTAAACTATAGATCTGCATGTAAAGCCTCTTAGTTTCTGTGGATAGTCTGTAGTGGTCAGCCTTTTACATTTCAATTTGGTTTTAGGCGAGGATGCTTCTGCTATTTATGTTGATATATTAACCATATCGACCCATCTTGTCATTGCTGCCAGTAGAAGATGATTAAATAGACTGTTTATTCTTCAATTACTCTTGTTCTTGTGTGGTATAGTGTGTTTCTCTATAAAATATTTAAATGGGTTTGTATGCAGCCTTTGTTGTCTAATGTCATGGGGAGAGGCGTTGGTTTTAGATTCTATCAGTGTGCTAGCTTAAATTCAAAGAACTGAAACTGTATAATTTGCTTTGCTGTCAAGAACTCCTATTTGAAATGGCACAAATGAAATTTATTGTTCTGTTGAATTACTAAAAAGTTGATCTTTTGTCTAGTTATCATTCATAAATTTTAATACCCTAAAAATCTATTATAAATATAAGAAAAGAATAGCTGCTGATTTAATTAATGATGGAATTGTATATGAGGATATTAACATGTATTCACGGAATATCTCTTACAAATATAAGAAAAGAATAGCTGCTCATCTAATTAATGATGCATTTGCATATGGTATTAAGGTGCACTCATGGACATCTTGTCAAGTGCACCATCCAATTTTTGCAGTTCTTCTGATTTGTGTATTTACTTGGAGAGTAATAAAAGGAATATTTTTTTTTCATTCAATGAGGTAGTAAGATGCATTATAATTATTCACCCAAAAAAAAAGATGCGTTATAATTTATGCGAAACAGACTAAATTCGTAACACAGTGATTGATCTATAATAATATAAATCTTGAAAAAGAAATATTTCCAAATTAATTACCAGGGGAAAAAAATAATTTGCAGTAAACTCTAAGATGTTGGTTTAGTGGCAACACAGTGATTGATCTATGGCTAATAATATAAATCTCAAAAAACAAATAGGACCAAATTAGTTATTAGGGAAAAAAACTAATTCGCAGTAAGCTCTAAGATGTTGGTTTAGTGGCTTTGCTTTGGGAATGTTTCAAGATAATTTGCATTGTGCCCTAGTTTAAATCCCATCAAGGCTATACCTTTGTTCTGCTCAAGCTGTATTTTATTCATGACTCTTGTAACATGGTTCATGTGAACCAAGGTCTTGTCCGTCCAAAAAATGGAAGAGTTATAAATCAGCTTTGTCTTGTAGTAAAGAGTTCTTATATTCTCTTTTCCAGTAGTCTTCTTTCCACCTGCAACTAACCTAGTCTGGCATGCCAGAAGTGCCACCAATCTTCCCTTTCTGTTCTGTTTACTAGACTGTGGTTCTAACTTTACCATTTATTGTTCTTAGTGGTTTTACCATGATCTGACACTGGCAGCAAGACCTAATATACATCTTGTTGTGCCAAAGGGAGATTTGGCTGTGCATACATGATAAGAGTTGGAAGGAAAGCAAAAAATGGAAAGAGAACGACAAATATCATCGATTTTTCTTAATGAGTTGCAGGGATGGGTCAAGCTTCTTTCTTGAGCATTCTGGTTAATAGTGGAAGTTTACTAATATTCTTTTCTTCTAAATCCTTGCATTCTTATATGTTTAGAAGTTAGAACCCATTTGGATTCTTAATGCCAGTGGATACTTGTACCCCAGCCCAACCTCATTCTAAATTACTGTAATGGTGTGTTTGGTTTGTGGAATGGAATAAGGTAAGGAATAAAGTAGAGGAGTAATAGTTATTATTTTATTTGGTTACACTTAAAATGATACTGATAACGAAAATATGTCGGAAATAAAACAAAGAGTAGCTATTCTTTTGGTGCTTTAAAAAAATTGCAATTGCTCATTATACAGTAATAGCAATTATGTGAAATAATTATTCCGCTAACCAAATGTAGTAATAGGTTTGTGGGGAAAGAGTAGTTATTTTATTCTACTCTTATAAAGTGAACTAAACGTGTTGTAAGAGTGTCATGTATTCAATGGGAGAACAGATTTCTCATGCATTTCCTAATGTCCTAACATAGGAATTACAGTAATGTCCAGGGCAAACTTTGTAATTACTATTTTATGTTTTTCTAACCTTTGTGCCATATAGAAATATTATCGAAAATCAGTAGAAGACCAATATGCAAAACTAGAAACCTAAAATTGACTGCAGAGATGAAGATATAATTTTTTGAGAGGTTAATAGGTTTAAGAGATGGAACTGTAATTTTTCAGCGTGGAGTATGTTCCATTTGTTGTTGTAAAATGGAAGGACTTTGTCAGGAGGAAATGTAGTTAATGTAGTGGTTTCTTTACTTTCCTTTAAGTTGCCTCATATTTTGGCATCTGCTGATTATTCTGTACACATTTTTGGTTTGTCAAGTGATAATTATGTTTTCCAGTCCTCCCAGCAAATTTTTGTTCTTATTATGTCTATTGAATGTCTTCTACAGGAATTTTTGTGTTAAAAGGGACTTCATATCCAACCCTGATGCTTTGAAAAAGAGGCTTATGTTAGTTGGATTTGTCATGCTTCTCTTTTCTCCTTTCCTTGTAATATTCATGTTGGTCTATCTCTTCTTGAGACATGCGGAACAATTCTATCATCATCCAAGCACCGCATCATCACAAAGATGGTCGAACCTGTCAAGATGGATCTTCAGGGAGTTCAATGAGGTAGTTTTATGTTTACCCTTTTTATTTTTTTTGTGGGGGGGGGGGGGGGTTGGAGAATATACTTTTATTACATTGGTATGTACAGATTAAATGTTAGACTGACTAAATGAAGAAGGAATTACCAGGGAAGAAAGCTAGACTGGCTTTCTTTGCATCATGCTTAATCCTGGAATTGTAGGCCTTCTTGTTGTACTACTTGGTCAATTGTGTTCTTTATCACTCCAAACAAGTAAAATAAATGCCCTGATGTTTTCTTCTAATTGCATTCCAAGTTCTATAGTTTCTGGGGAAGTATGTTTCCATTTTTTAGTTCTCTATATGCTCCTATATTTTAATGTGTATATATATTAACAAAGTTAGATTTTGCATTATCTAGGCAAGTGCGCCTAATTTTTGCTTCTATTTTCATATGTGTTTCATAATTCTCAGATTTCTGTTTCAGGTTGATCATTTATTTAAGCACCGGGTCAATGGCAGCTTAATGCATGCTTCTGATTACTTGAAACAATTCCCATCGCCTATAATTTCTATTATTGCCAAGTTCATCTCCTTTGTAGCTGGTGGGTTTGCTGCTATACTCCTTATCATTGCAGTTCTGGAAGAGTCTCTTCTTGAAGGCCACGTAATGTTCTATAGGCTATAGTAACTTTGCAATCATCTCTGGAGATTGCTTTTCATGTTTGCAAATTGCACCATGATTCATCTCATCTCTTAATGTGGTTTGAACTTTCAATATTGCAGATATTTGGCCGCAACTTGCTCTGGTATGCTGCAGTTTTTAGTGCTATTACTGCCATTAGCCGTAGTGCTATCCCAGACGAGATTTTGGTTCTTGATCCAGAAGCAGCAATGTCTATGGTTGTCCAACACACACATTACATGCCAAAGAGATGGCGTGGCAAAGAAAACACTGAGGCAGTTCGTGTAGAGTTTGAAACTCTTTTTCAGGTAATTCTAGGAACTTTCTACTTGTCCTCTTTGAACATAGGATCATTTGAAACTTTGTAGTGGTTGAACTAAAAGTTTTTGTTATTAAAAGAGCAGTACTTTTAATGAAAAAGCTGTTTTCTTGTCACAATTTGAATGTTTAAATCAGTGTCTATTCTGACCATAGCTTTTATTTTGCTGTTGTTAGTATACTGCAATGATGTTATTGGAAGAAATGGCATCTATTTTCCTCACACCATACCTGCTTATATTTATTGTGCCTAAGGTATGTTTTTATCTTCAAGTATATTGGATGCCTGAATTTTTTTTTCCTATCATCTAGCCTGTTGTACAGTTAACCTGATTAACAGATGTGCAATTTTTCGCAGCGAGTGCATGACATTTTGCAGTTCATTGCTGATTTCACCGTGCATGTTGAAGGGGTTGGTCATGTTTGCAGGTCATTCTTCCTTGTGCGGCTTTAGAACCACCACCACCACCCCCTCAAGAAAAAGAAACAAAAGAAAAAAAAAGAAGATACCTGTTTATATTGAGAAGTGGAAAAATAATATTTTGTTTGGTGCATTTTGTCTATTTAACAAACAATGGTCTGTTCTTGCAGTTTCAGCGCATTTGATTTTCAAAGCCATGGCAATACCAAGTATGGCTCTCCACACGATTCATCCAAAGCAAAGAGGAGCTCTCAGGGAAAAATGGAGAAATCATTTTTAAGGTATGGTCTTTTCAATAGAACTTGAGGGGTTTGTATGAAGAGAAATATGCACATGGGTGTCTGTTGGGAGGGAACTGGCAATTCGAGCAATTTGCTTCGGGAGTTTCATAGGAGGGTTTTTCGGTTAGTTGCTAGCGCTGCTGGCTATTTTGTGCCACTAGATTTAGTTTGGGTTATACAAGTTTATATGGTCCAAACTTCTTATCTCTTGTTTTTTGGAAAAAAAAGCATTCTATAGAGTTGCCTCTCAATTGGATTACTGAAAGATTATAGGAGATGTTTATTTATTTATTTTTTGTAGTCCAATCTATAATTTTATAATTTTTCTGGCTTATCATAATTAAAAAGAATCCATCTAACAAACTTAGCCAAATTTATTTTACAAGTGTAGTTCATCTAGCATTGATTAGCAAATAATTTAGAGTATGTGAGTCTAATTCAGTGCATTCATATTTTGTATTAATTTAACTATTGCATTTTACTGGGTATTTGTATCTATCCTTTATAGTTTTTAGACCCATTTGTTATCTTTAGGTAATTGTGGTGGATTATCCTATCTTTCATTGTTTGTTGGCATGTTCAATTTATTAATTCATTGTTTTTCACCTTATACTTTCCTTTTTACCTTTCTTTTTTGTGGCAAAAAATCTTGTTTAATGTTAAGATTGATCCATGGGCTCTTATCTAAGTTTACAGTGATTTGTCATCTTGTAAGGGGGAGTAATGTTACAACTGATATAGCATTACTGCTACTGGTGTATTGTTGTTTGTAGTGTGCAATGTGTGTAGAGTTAGTATTTGTGCTGTATGTGTATGTATGTAAGTCTGCAGAATGTTAGTATTTTTGTGTTCTAGTTGTGGGGGGTAATTTTGTAATTTAGTTTTTGTAGTCAGATGTGTTACAGTTATTTGTGTATGGGTAGGTAATAGATAGTTGATAGTATGTGTCCAAATAGGAGAGAAAATAAGGGAGTAGTTGATGTTAGAAAAATCTTGCATCTCATACTATTTATATTGTGCAGTGTAATGGAAAAAATAATCAGAATCATATTTTCAAAATCTAAAGTTTTAGTGTTAAAAAGAGATCTCACATTCTCTCTTAAATTGAGTCTAAACTAGATATCATGGGGTTCTGTGAAAACCAAGCTCTAAACACATCTAAACATAGGTACGTCAGGAAAAAAAGGCTACAAAAGTCACCCTAAAACTAGATCACAAACATGATGTTGTAACATGCTTGATATCTAGTATATTAAGGTGCTGTCGGCTTTGGCTTAATATGTTTTATGGTTTTTTCCTTTGGTGCAATTGCCTTCCGGAAGGTTAACTGTTGGGCTTGCTTTCTAATTAGCATGCTTAATCTTGGAAACCAATAAACTCTACAACAAAAGGCTATCTTGATATTTAAGATGAATGTGACTTCTTATTAAGTATATTAAAATCTTGCCTGGGTGTAAAATGGACAGCTGACTCCCCTAAGCAGACATGGTGACCCCATTATGTAGCACTATGAAGATAGTGGGTTCAAGAGGTGCTTCCAGAGTGGAATACTTTGTGTTGTTTTGTTCAAAGCTTGCCCAGTGGCTGGAGAAATACTATGATACTATCTATAATGTTGACACTTTGCACATTTTACACCTTTTGATTTGTGGCATAAAGATCATTGAACTCCAGATTTATGAGCAATCCTATAACAGGAGTCATCCTGGGATGCAGCTACATTGAGGGACAAACGGTGAGGCATATTATGCTAAAATGGAAATACCCTATGTGTGGAGTGCCAGTCATTATACAATAAGCTACTTGAGTAGCTTAAGTTTGAGCTCAACTCAATTATAGTTGAATTGAACTCTTAGTTAATATCTAGCTGAGCTTCAGTACCCTACCAGCTGGCTTGGTTATGTACAACCCTTGTTTGGGAGCTGGTCGATTTAACCTCTAGTGCAAAATTTAGTTTGCATATTTCTTCACCTGGGTGAAGTCTCCTTTGTAAAGGGGACTTCTTTCTTGCCAGAACATCTTTTACCATTTGTGGTTTCTGAATTGGAAAGTCAATTTGACCTGTCAATCTTTCTTGTGGATGCACTCTACATATATTTGGTTCTTTCTCTGCTGTGAAATGAAATTCATTTGGGTTCTTCAAGTAATATTTGTCATGATTATATGTGTCTGCTCCCTTAAGGAGTTGTTTGTTTTTTTTTTTTGGTGACAATCATACTAGCTTTTTTTGGGTAATACATACTACAGTTAGTCTGAGCAAATATTTTTTCTTTGTCAATTGCAGCTTTCAGACCAGCTACCCTTCGTGGGAATCTGATCCCAAGGGAAAGCAGTTTATTTCAATTCTACGGACTTTCAGGGGTCAAATGTTACATGGACAGGGCATTGGGAATTTATATTCACCTACTCGCTCGTGGCGTAGGAACCATAATATTGGAGGATATGGTGACAGGAATGCCTTCTGCAGGGAAATGCCTAATTTTGGTGTAGCGCAACATTTGGGATCTCTCTGGCCATTTGAGGATGATCAGAAAAATCATCCCTATATCCTTGATTGGTACTATGTTACTAGGCCTCATAACATGAACACGATTCATTATGCTGGGGAGTTCTCCAAGGAAGCTTTTGAAGTGCCAGATCAGCAACCTGGGGACTTCTGGATGCCATCAAGAGTTCGACAAGCTAATGAGGAAAGTGAAGACAAAGGCCATGGTTGGCATCCCCATGAAGGTCGTTTGCATTCTCATCTTGGAGCTTCAACGTCAACTTCATTTTTCCAGGAAAGTGTATATCATCATCAGTCTGGTGATATGGTGCAACCAACAATTGGTAGGAGTCACTGGTGGGCAAGAAGTGACCCTCATGGTGCACAAGCACAAGCTAGCTTTATGGATCCTCCTGACTTCAATCACTATAATGTTAATACAAAACATGATGGTTTTTCAGACAGAATATCTGAAGAGGAGGATCCACAGTTAGATTGGGGGATAGCTCAGACGTTAGATAGGTCGAACATGGATGACTTTGAAGGAGGGAACATTAGTCTTCATTTTGATGATGTTTATAGTAGACCACCAGAAACTCCGACTTCCAATTTAGAGCACATCATTTAAGATGATTAAGATTTTACATAAGCTTCCTGTGTGCGCATTGATGCTTGAAAGGAAGCTGTGTATTCTTTGCTGTATATAGATTCATTTTGAGGCCAGATACTTGGAAGGCCTCAGCTTTGATTGGCGAAGGGCTGGCAGTCTGAAGAGCATGGCAGCCCCTTCAATATGAAGTGTATGAACCGTGTCGAACTATCTATCAATCATTTAGATTTCATTCTTATTTGTAAGTAATAGCCGCCGAAAGCAACCCCGTGTTAATTGCTGCTCGCGTTGTTTCATATTTTTTTTTGGGGGTCAAATTGGAGGATAGTATATTGCAGAAGATTACCAATCTAATGGGTATGTACGACCTACACTCACTTTGAGATTCAGGTCATTTTGAATGTGAATACAAAAATGGTCTTGTATGATTGTGCTATGTAACGGTTGATGAGATTTTATCCTGCGAAGCGGCAAAAATTGGTTAATTATATCTTCAAACTCTAAAATCATTCCAGTATAAAACATTAAATTCAAATAGATGGGAAGGCACATGATAAATCTGAAGTAGTGATGGTGCTGGGCGATTCCGTTATGTTGATATGTACTAATGTTATGTTTGGTTGTTTGGAGTATGACAACTCCATTCCCTTCCATTTTCTGTAAAAAGGTCTTTATCTGGCATTTGGTTTTCACAATAGCCTCTAGGGTTCGCTGATTTCATGCAAACCTGTTTTTGCCACTACCAAGCCCACTTAGCTTTGCGTGTGGAACGGGGTTTGCCTTCTATTGACTATGATTTACCATGAGGTAAGTTGCGGCTGAGAGATTTAGGGTTAGATGGTGTCAAGGTTTTTAAATTGCATGGGTATTACTGTTATTTTGTTTCTGTTTGTGGTTTTTCGGTTATGGAATTTTTTTTATATCACTAAATATGTTGTGCCTATGCTATGAGTCATATGCTTTACGTGATATCAATTTGAGGTGATAATTTCAAATGGGATGAATTTGAGAGGGCTTAGAGAAGAGGAGCACGTGATCTCTGCAGATTCGTGCACCTTTGGGATAGCCAAGGAAGCTTGAAAGCTTCTACTTCATTGTTCTTGATCTTTTTTTTCTCTATTCTTGAATTGTAAGCTTTGAAGTATGATGAGTGAATTAATTTCCCAATAATGGGAACTTAGGTGCTATTTACAAGACTTAGTGATATATAACTGTTGGATCGTGTTAATGGTGAATAAGTTATAAGTAAGATCAACCAAGCATTCTCATGCATATTCATAAAGCTATTAGATGTGCATTTCTTTGTGCACACGAGCGTATTAAGAAAGGTTAAGATTGAGTTAATCGATTTAAAGAAGCCCTATTTGGAGCTCACTAAACCAAGACTTCCCAAAGTGTCCTAAATATTAGGCTTAATCATTTGAATATTATCATCAATCCTAATGATACGCATGTTGTTAGCAATTTAAATGATTAATCGCTGCACATGAATATAATGAGCCATAGCTATCTAAATTTTAACTACTTTTGGAATCAAATTCAAAATCTCCTAAAGCTATTAAATTTAGGGCTGGCAATTTGTGATCCGACTTGTGAAACCTGGACATGACATGACATGAAATAAATAGGTTTTTGTCAAAAAGAAAAAAAAAAATCAACATAAGATATAAATGGGTTAGACTTGTTTAATTACGACAAAATTTATGTTTATATTTATGTCTAACCCTCAAACTCGTTTACAAACTCAGTTTATTAAATAGGTTTTATAAACAGGTTACAGGTTTGATTGGTGAACCTGTTTAATATTAATAATATATATATTTTTATTTTCTTTGTTTTTTTCAGGTGTTACTAATTTTGTCACTTAAGGTTTTATGATCCTTCTACATCATACTAATAACACATCATATCTCTCTCTTCTTCTCAATTACTCTATTTATCTTTGTGATCTTCTTTTTTTTTTTTTTTTGGATAAATTCAAATTTTTAAGATAAATTTCTCTTCCCTATCTTTTGGTTATTTAGAAAGTATTATGTCATAATACCTAAAAAGTCATACTTGACAATATTGGGAATAATGATAAAGGTTAGTCAATATCTCATTCTCCTCCTCTTCAACAACAAGTGGTATGTGTAATTTGCATAAATAGTTTTGCCTTTTAGATTTGTTAGGGTTTTAACACTATTAATATTTCTATTATTTTGAAATGTTTATTGAGTGCAAGGATTGGTTTATAAACCAATCATGAGAATTCTAGGGTACTATCAAATATGAACTAGAGGTATATTTAAATGATGAGCGGTATAGAATGGTTGAATTAAATATATTGAGTTATTGGTAAACCAATTAATTCCAATATCTTCAAGTTACAAAAGTGGCACGTGATATTTTAAGCATGCCAGTATCTATGGTAGCTTTAGAATTTGCATATATTATTAAAGGTCGAATCTATGACCAACGTCACAACTTATTAAAACTAGAAATTGTAAAAGTTCTTTTATGTACAAAAAATTAATTCTATAGAGACGTAGCTAATAAATTAAACTATTTTTATAAAGTTTTTGATGGTATATATTTTGATTGATATTATTCTATTTTATGTATATATTCTTTAATTGTCTCTCTTGAAGATCTAATGAAAAATGTTGAATCATGGGTTTAGATTAATTCAATTATGTTATAAAACTTGTGAGTTTTTAGATTTGTTATATTTAATGAGACTTCATTAAAACTATTGTTTAGATTGTAATTTCATGTTAATTTTTAAGGCTTTAAGTTATTAGTATTTGTAGAAGTTAATTTTAGAAAAAAATTAAACTCTTAGTCCATAATGTTCACCTACTTTTTTGTTTGAGTCATCATTTTTTTTCTATTTTAGTTCTCAACATTTAGAAAATCTTACAAAAAAATGAGATTTTTATTAAATATGTTAAATTTTCTATTCACTTTAAGTGTGCATTGGTTTTTGATTAGTCTTCAATTAGTTAGCCAAGATGATTAGGGTACACATAAATTTTTCTAACCCATTTTCTTAATATTAATTATTAATTTTTTATTATTTTTTTATTTTTCATTATCTTATATCATTATATATATTTAATATAATTGTTTGTTATATTATATAAATAAATTTATTTGATTTAATTATTTTGTTGTTTTTAATTATTGTGAACTGATTTGAAGTTCATACATATCACGGGTAAATGAGAAACTTAATAGATTTGACAAAATTTTTTTTCATTAGTTTTTTTAAAAGTTGATGATTCAAATAAAAAAACAAAAAAGTTGAAGATTGAAATAGAAAAATAGGTAAATATTGAGGATTAAAATGTACTTTTTCCTTAATTTTATTATCAACCTTTTCACTTTATATGTATAATTATTTTACAGATTTATTTATAACTTTTTTTAATCGACGTGTCTAATCTGAATATGAGATATACCTATTAAATGGGGTTGAGTCACAAGTTTCAGTTTTTATATACAACTAGTAAATGAGTTATGTCATGAGGTTAAAATTTTTTAGACACGAACCTATTTAGATACGGATATAAGATATGATACAGTAACACGAATTGTCAACCCTAATCAAATTCCAAGATTCTACCGGGGCTTGATTATTTAATTCTTAAGGAATATGAATTTATCATGGACTTTATTTTAATACTCCTAGCAAATGTAACATTAAAGAGTTATAATTTCTTATTTTACTTATTTTGTACTTATTTAAGTTCGTCGTGGAGGCAGAACTTAAATAAATGACAATTCACTTCAATACTACTTATCTTATCTTTTAAGAGCTAATTAGATTTTCTGCCTTTCTCCTCTTGATTTCGCAGAAGTATCTTGATCTCAACACCTAATAACTTAAGATAGGAGGCAGTTTCTTGTCTGTCTAAGATTCTTACTCATTTCTTCTCCACAGAGGCTAGTCATCTTATATAATAGATCAGCCGGCTTATTGCACTGACATTGGATTTTATATAATAGTTTTATGGTTGAAACATGTTCTAGGGTGGTTATTAAATTCGTATAGTAGTTGCCTTGCCACTTCTATTCCACAGAAGATGCGAATATCTGGGACCTAGTAATAACTAAATAAAGACAGTTCATGTTTGTCCAGTTACTCATCTAGTAAAGGCTGCTAGCAGTCCATTTTATCTTTGAGTTAATGTTGTATTTAGCATTCAAATTTTACTTATTTTTATAATTAATTATTTAATAATTATTATTTTTTACTATTAACTACCCTGTTCAGTACTTATAAATCACAAAAAGCTTATAGATAGGACATAGTTTCTTGTCTGTCGAAGACTCTTAACTCATTTCTTTTCCACAAAGGCAAGCCATCTTATATGACAGATCAGCCGGCCTATTGCATTGCCATTGACGTTGCATTTTATATAATAGTTTTGTGGTTGAGAACAAGTTGTAGGATGGTTATTAAATTCGTATAGGAGTTGCCTTGTCCAATTCGATTCCACAGAATATGCCAATATCTGGACCTAATGATAACCAAATAAAGATAGTTCAAGTTCATCCTGTTATTCACCTAAGAAAACCTGTTAGCAGTTCAGTTAATGTTATATTTAATATTTTAATTTTATATATTTTTATAATTAATTATTTATATTTTATTTATTTTTATAATTAACTACCTAAACTTATTAACTTCTACAGTTAACTGTTTCGTTTAGCTATAAATCACCGCAAAAAGTCTATACATAGACGACCGTCTTTCTCTAACGAACGTACAGAGCAATAACAGTTTCTAAACAAAGTGGAAGCAGGTGATAGATGAATAATATGAAAGCAATGGACAAGCTTGTTTCAAGCTGGTGTCATAAAGTTGAAACGATACCGGAGGATTATGTACTCCCACCAGAGACAAGACCTGGAGAAACCTATGTCCCCCCAGGAAAGAGTATCCCTGTGATCGACATGGCGAATGATTCAAAACTGGTAGTTCAACACATCATTGAGGCAAGCAAGGATTTCGGTTTCTTTCAGTTACAACCATGGGTGCTCGTCTTGTTTAATTTCTTTCATAATTCATGTAATCCGACAAAACTAATGTATGTCATAGCTGGTTGTTTATGCTGAGAACAGGAAGCGCCATCTAAGATGTTTCGGTTTTTTCTTCCTACCAAAGTCATTGATGCAGTTTAGTGCTAATTACCCAATCGCCTTCTTTCTTTTGTGTGTTCAGATGCCACAAAAGAGCACAAAAGGGGCTGACAATAGAAATTTGAATTCAGTTGATCCATGCCGCCACTGCAACAAACTGAAACGTAATTTAAAGCATATATTCAATCGTTTTTCTTGACAGGGTACTAAAACTAAGGTGATAAGAGCGCATCAGTGATGATAGAATACATCATTGACTTCTTTTTTTGGCCTTCTTCGGGCTTACTCAGTCAATACATTTGCTACTTCGTTTACCAGCCATATTGATCCAAGTTTATCATTCCTTTGTTGAGTATTCTTCAAGCGCATTAGGTGATATACAAACGAGCCTGTCAATTAAATGTTTCAGATTTTTGTTTGAGAGAAGTGTCTGATGTAATTCTTATATACAGCTCTCTTTTAACTTCAAAATTTGAAACTTCCTCGGTTATTAACCATGGAGTGGCAGAAAACTTGATAAACGATACGATGAAGGTCTTTCAGGAATTTTTCATGTTGCCTCCAGAGGACAAGGTAGATGTGTACTAACAGGATTTTAGTAGAAGCTGGCCTTACACCAGCAGCACCAATTACGAGACTGAACCAGTTCACTTTTGGCGCGATATCTGAGACACCCTTTCATCCTCTTGAAGAATGCAAGAAGTCTGGCCTAAAAACCCTTCAAGATATAGGTGACCTCATTGTTTGTCTTCCTCTGCTTTGCACATCATGTTACAGATTATGGAGAGCAATGCCTGACTATTCCTTCCGTATCTTTTATCCTGTCATCATGTTTATTGATATATTCTTCTATTAGGAGAGGAAGTTTATTTACAGAGTTCACTCTACAACCAAGAAGTTGAACTATTAGATATATGTCTACATATTTATTATATATAGTTATTGTAAGCTGAGATGACAGAAATCCAAGCAATGCTCGACGTTTAGAAATTCGTCTTCCCTGCATAGCATGGATGATATTCCTTGCAAGGAACTCTGATCTCCCAGCAACATTTTGTTGACAAATGTATGACTGCAAGGAATTAGAAACAGAGTTTCTATGTGTATTTAAAGTCTTCCGAAAGCATCTTTAATCCTTTTCTGCTTTGAACTTTGGGGATGTTGTAGGGACATATTCTGTTGAGCTGAAGAAGTTGGCTTCAAGGATTTTGGCCCTCATAGCAGAAGGACTAGAGCTTCCTCTGAGCTACTTCAACAATGAATTGAGCGAAATGTTGTTATTATCAGTTTACTGTTATCCGCCATGTCCGGATCCATGTTTGGTGCTAGGAGTACCTAAGCATAGTGACCCCAGTCTAATAACCATTTTACTTCAGCAACAGGTTAATGGTCTCCAAGTCTTGAAGGATGGAGAATGGACTGGAGTTGAGCCCCTTCCTAATGCTTTTGTGATTAACGTAGGCCATCGATTACAGGTACCGATGTGTTTTTGAAGTTTCTAGAAACATTTTGTTGGACCCTTATTAAGGTTACCCTTCAAGTAGCGTAACACGTGCCACAACATGTGAATAAGGCACGCGCGGAGAAGCCACAAACTGGCCTAGTTGGTGAATAGAGTAAGCTAGATCAAGCCTAGTTAAAGTGAGATAAATAAGTTCCCCCACATATTTGCGATAGACAGTAAGATAAAATCCAGAGGTAGCGCTAAGGTGTGAGGGGAACTGAAACTTTTCCATCAGAATCTGACAATTTAAGACCTTGAGGCAAAGGAAATGAGCGGGTTTACAATTAGTAAGCCTTATGTATAATATCTAGGAATGAACTTATGTTGATGAAGAATAGAGCCAGAATGCCACCCAGCTATCTCAATTGATTTGATGGAGGTTGACTGACGATGTAGGCGCTTGAACCCATAACTTTCTACTTTGATGCCATGTTATCGTTAATACCATAATCACAATTATTTGATCTAAAAGTTTAAACTTGTAGATATAATGTGAACTGTTATATTTATTACGTATGCTTTTATGAGCAACATATACTAAGCTAAGGCCACCAAAACTGTATGTCTTTGAACCTAGTGAACAAAAAATAGTCATCATTGGATTGCAAAAAGTTTTAACCCCATCAGAAATTAAGTTAGTTCTTTGATCCATTATGACACTCCGTTAAGGCATATAAAGCCTTAAGCAATAGACAAACCTGCCTAGGCCTGGCTTTATCATAACCCTCTGGAGGTAACATATGATTCCTCATCAATATGCAACGCAAAAATGCATTGTCCCTATCCAAGTGACGAGGGACCAATCATGAGAAGTTGCAAATACAACAATAAGTATTCGCACAAGCAAGCTTAGCAACTGGAGAAATGCATGTTTGTTATCTTTGCGCAACTGTCATGTATATCCTTTAGCAATCAACCTAGATTTGTAATGTGCCACACTACTTCTGGGTTTGAATTTAACTTCAGAAACCCAGTTAGATGCTATTGCTGTCTTACTAAGTATATAATTGCCAAGTATGATTAGCCTCCAGTTCAAGTGTTTCACTCTCCATAGCTTTTACCAATTCATGACTATGTTTAGCTTGAGTATTGTTTAGTAATAAATATAATAATCAATGCTCTATATCTACAAGTTTAAGCTTCAAGATCGGTTCTCGAATAAATAATACGTTATCGAAGAAACATAATCTTGAGAATAGGAACAAAATCACGGGTATCAAACAAAGGATGAGATACTGCATGTGTGGTCACGAGGGGGTCAAGATAATTGTACTAGTATGAGAAGCCATCGAAAGATCATATATACTCTCTTGATCAAGCTAGAGGATGTCTGCCTCCAGAAGAATGCCGAACATGTGCGAAAGTTTAGTGTTTAATGGAGAAGGAGCTATATCAATGGAGATAGGGGAAGAACAGTGAGGATACCGCAATATATAATCTGACTCTAAAAAAGGTATTTTAGATGGAAAACGAGTAGACTTTATAAGGAAGATTGGTTTGTACAAGAGGAAGATGCAGAGGATGCATGGGAATGAAAAAGTAGACAATGCAAGAAAGTTTGGTTTTTACAGGAGGAGAATGTAGAGAATGTATGGGAATGAAAAGGAAATATACAGGGATATCACATCCCGACAAAGAACTACTTTCTTAGCATCCGAATCAAAGAGCTTGTAGCCTTAAGATCATAGGGATACCCTAGAAAATATGCACCTCGTGGCTTTAGGATCAAATTTGTTACAGTGAGGTTTAAGATTCAGTGCGTAACGAAGGCAATCGATACTTTGCAAATGAGAACAAGAAGGTTGTTCTGTGTGTGTTGAGTTCAAAGAATGTTTTCCGCTCCAAATGGGACATAGCAATAAGCATAGGCATACGATTGATCAGGGCGTGTCGCTGCCAAAAGTACACTCCCCTAATAGTGTCTACTCATATTGGCATAAAGTTAGTGACCTTATTTGGGTCTACTAACTTCCCCCACCATCTTCTACTCGAACTTCATTTAACTCTTTTTTTGCTCAATTAAATGAGGTCTTTCGATTTGTGCAAAACTCATCTTCTTTTCTATCTAATTTATCAATGCAGGTGGGCACAATTTGGTTTGATTTGATTCATGCTTTTGAACCGCATCAAACCATAAAGTAATATTCCATTCCTTTATCACCCTAAATCAAGCCTTTGGCTCGATTTGAAATTTTTTTGCATCATAAAAAGCTAGTTTGGTTTGATTCAACTCATGGTTCAAACCCCAAATGATGATCATTTATTTATTTATTTTTTTTAAGATGTGAATTTGCGACTCTCCTAGTTATATCAAGTGTTATTCAAAAAGTTTATTAAGTGTACAATTGGAATTATGAAATGTACAAGCACAACAAAGCAAATACAAAATTAAATGTAGGAATGCTTTTGGAAGGTATTACTTAGGCATAATAGCAATTAGATCTGAACCAGATCAACGACTAGATTCCCTGATCAATAGAGGCACCATTTAGTGGCAAAGAATTCCTCACCAAACTATGACCTTATCAGCAAAGAAGTAGCAATAGGAGCTGTTAGGGTTGGCACACACAAAAAATAATGAAGTAAAGTTAAAAGAGGAAGAAAAATAAAGGTACAAGATTTTATACTGGTTCACCCGTTAACTAAGGCTATGTCTAGTAGAGGATTCTACTATAATTAGTACCTCACTTTCTCGTTACATCACATAATTATAAGCAAAAGAGAGAATATATAGTAACAGCTATTTATGGGCCAAAGCCCAAACTTTTAATGAACAAATATGGGCTTAAATGCTAAAAGCCCTCTGGTGTCCAAGGGGTGTTGCCCCCTTGAGACCCCCGCTCGCTCAATGTAGAGCGGGACCTACGTGCTTTCCTGTTGTAGGAGAGTATGAGCCACACCCCAACAAGAGTAGCAAAGCTCCATTAAAAGTAACGAGCATCAACATGCATCAGAGGTTGAATGAGCAGATCAGTAATAGTAGTTTGCATTATTAAATAACAAGTTGTACGTCATTACGTAAAGCTGACTAGAAGTAATAAAACAACCGTTAGCATCAAATTAAAGCAACGGTTCATCACTAGAAAGCAAAGCAAAGCAACGGTTTGTAGATGTCCCTTTATAGATTTAGGGACTTGAATTTCGAATTTCATTTTATATCTTTCCTGTACAAGGGGCAGATGTGGCACTTAGGGTACAATGGTTACAAGAGTTGGGTCCAGTTACAACTGATTACAATACATTAAATATGCAATTTGTGCAGCATCATATTAGAGTGGAGCTTTTTAGCAAAAATAGTATGTCAATGGGACAAATATCACACCATCAATTCAAAAGAATGGTTGAAATAGATGCTATTGTTTCATGTTTTCATTTTGTGGCTCAGGAAATAAATGATTCATCACTAATTACTACCAGCAATGATGCTATTAAGCATACATTGAGCATATATTCTCATATTTTTAGCATTCCTTCATCATTGCCATTATTGTGTTCTATTCAATATAGGATTTATTTGACTAATGGGACTTTGCCGGTTAATGTAAGACCATACCATTATACTCACTTCATAAAAAGTGTGATTGAGAAGCAAGTCTCTAAAATGTTGGAACAAGGACTTATCCAATATAATACTAGCCCTTTTTCTTTACCGATGTTGCTTATAAAAAAAAAGATGGGACATGGTGATTCTGTGTTGATTACAAAGCATTAAATAGAGAAACTATAAAGGATGAAGTCCTATTCTTGACTATTGATGAGTTACTTGATGAATTACATGGTGCAAACATTTTTTTCTAAATTAGATCTTCGATTGAGTTATCATCAAATACAGATACATTAAGATGACATTTATAAGACCGCATTTCAAACACATGAAGGACATTATGAGTTTGTTATAATGCCTTTTGGTCTTAGTAATGCCCTTGCTACTTTCTAGTCTATTATGAACAGAATATTCAAGCTATTTTTTTTAATGATATACTAGTTTACAATAAGGACATAGAGTAACGTGCTAATCATCTTAAGCAGGTTTTTCAGATTTTATTGGATAACCAATTCTATTTGAAAGAGAATAAATGCTCTTTTGGCTAGCATAAGATTGAGCACTTAGGCCATATTGTATCTGTTGATGGGGTACAACTAGAACCGACAAAGGTGTTAGCTATAAAAGATTGGCCCATAACTTCTTCAATCAAAGAGTTAAGAGCTTTTCTTAACTTATCAGGCTATTATTGGAGATTTATTAGAAGCTATGCTACCATAGCTAGTCCACTTACTAACCTATTATAAAAAGATGGATTTTCATGGAATGATCAAGCTCTTAAAGCTTTTGACACTTTAAAGGAAAACCTTATGTAATGCCCCTATTTTAGCTTTACCTAATTTTCCCCAACAATTTAACTTGGAAACAGATGCTTCAAGGTTAAGTATTGGTGTAGTTCTGATTCAAAAGGGCCATCGGGTTGCATTTTTCAATAAAAAGCCATCGTCTCGTTTTTGAAATGCTTTTGTTTATGTGTGTGAATTGTATGTTATAGTAGAATATATGAGAAAATGGCAACAGTACTTACTTAAGAGATGTTTTATTGTTATAACAAATCGTAGGAGTTTGAAGGAAGTCTTGACTCAAGTTATTTAGACTCTGGAGAAATAGAAGTATCTTTCTAAGTTGATGGGATATGATTATACAATTGTGTATAAATCTAGTAGTGAAAATTAAGTGGTTGACGACCTTTCACAATAGACTAATAATGTTGGTGGATATTTGGAATTTCTACACCTTACTTTAAATTTTTTGAAATTCTAAAGCAAGAGCATCATTTTATTCTAGAATCTCAGAATATTATTTCTACTTTAATGGAGGGTAGGACATTGAAATGAAATTTACAGTGGAAGAATGATTTTGCTCTATTATGGAGATAGACTATTTTTGGTACTAGACTATTTTTGGTACCACAATCCTCTCTTATTCTATTATTTTTGCAAGAGTGTCATGCTTCTCTAAGTTTTGGCCATTTTGGTATCCTTAAGACTTATAAAAGGTTGGCATCAAAATTCTATTAGGAAGGAATGAAAGCTTAAGTTGAAGATTTTGTCAAGAGTTGTAATGTATGTTAGCAGGTCAAATATTTGACTTGTTCACCTGCATAATTGCTGGACCCTTTACTGATTCCTGAACATGTTTAAGAAGATATAAGTATGGACTTTATCACTTGCTTACCTAAGTCTCAAGGATACACTGTTATTTTGGTCATAGTTGATAAATTGTCCAAATATTGCCACTTAGGAGCTTTAGATACTCATTTTATAGCAACTAAGGTAGCTTCTTTATATACTCATATGGTAGTAAAACTACAATGCTTTCCTAAATCCATTGTTTCGTATAGAGATGCCATCTTTATGAGTAAATTTTAGAGGGAGCTCTTTGCATTAAGTGGTACTAAATTGGCTACTAGTAGTGCTTATCACCCACAGTTGAATGGACAAATTGAAGTCTTTAACAAGACTATTCAACAATACCTCATAAGTTATGTGATGGGTTGTGTCCACTTATGGGTCTAATTTTTACCATGGGCCGAGTTTGCTCATAATACTTAATTTAATAGTGGAGTTGGCTTAACTCCTTTCTAGGTGGTTTATGACCATTCCCCTCCCACTATTCCCTCTTATGTTTGAGGAAGTTCTAAATTGGATGCTATAGTTTAGAAGTTGCTCACTTGAGATGAAATTTTGCGTCTTTTATGCAACAATTTAGAAAGAGCTCAAAACTGAATGAAATATTTTGTTGATCAGAAACAAATTAAAGCTGTGTTTGAACTAGGAGATTTAGTATTTGTAAAACTTCAGCCCTTCAAGCAGGTTTCTCTTTCTCAAAAGACTGACCGTAAGTTGTCCAAGAGATTCTATGGTCCTTTTCAAATCACTAAGCGGATAGGGTCATTTGCTTATGAATTGGCTTTATTGGCTTATTTGAAGATACACAATGTTTTTCACATATCTTCTTTAAAGAGAGCTGATGGCAGTGATATTCCTTCTTTAGAGTTACCAATAGAGGCTATAAGCACTCGCCCTTGTTCAACACCTTGTGGCAGCCAGATAAATTATCTGACAAGGTAAGACCATATTTCAGATTTTAGTCCAATGGTTGGGGTTACCACTAGAAGACATAACATAGGGATATTTGGATGAATTTCAATAGCTTTACCTAGATTATAACCTTGAGGATAAGGTTACTTTTCATAGCCCGATGGAAAATGTTATGACAAGAGGTCAAAGACATAGTTAACGACTTAGCAAGAGACTAAGATGGCTTGAGGAGTTCATTACTAAGTAGATTAGTTTACAAATAGTTGCAAATAGTTGAAGTGTAATAGAATAGAAGTGGGAAAAATTCAAATTTTAAGAAACAAGCAAATATAAAGGAAAAGAAGTAAAGGGGAAAACCATATTTTTTTGGCCCTTAAAAATTCTTTCATTTCTTTCTTCTTCCTCTGCCTTTTCTAGAGTTAGCCAAGCTTGAATTGGTAATCGAATATCGCAAATAAATAGATCAAGATAGTTAGTAACATTCTAGCAATTTAATTTTTTGAGTGAAACACATAAAATTAGTTTGTCAATAAACTCAGAACATCTTTGATCAATAGCAACTTATTCCATGATTAGAAGCAATGACAAGTTAAGGTCGATCAACTTTTGACAACAATAAGAGATTTGAATGAACCTAGATTTAATTGCATGTGCTCCCAACATTTTTGACTTAATTTGAATGTTCTCTACATCAATAGCACATCAATGTTCAAGATGCAAACTTTTCTATTTAGTACCTCAATTAACTATCTTATTACAAGATTTAATAGAGAAAAGCATGGATGGATTTTGTAAGTGTGGGGATTTGATTGCAGTGGTTAAGTGCATGCAACATGAGTCTTATGCTTCACATGGCCTCATAGGATTGACATAACAATGATGCGTGGAGATAACTTAGAGAGATAGACAATGGAGGAGGAGCAGATAGTTCAGGGAGCTTGAGCATGAGAGATTATAGAGTATCAACCCTATTATTCTTGATGAGAGGAAGTGTGTTCTTTGTTCTGAACATGGCAGTTTGACAATTAATGGCAAAGATGAGTCCTTTTATTGATAAATCCTCTCATAGGCTCTTTTGAGTTTAGGCCATGAAAAACCTCTTTAAATGCATAAGATTTGCTAAGAAAGATTGAAAGCAAATGGGTTAATTTAATGATCCCTAATCTAAATCCACTATGCCAAGTCTCTATAAATTATCCCATATTCATAAACTTGACTCTATAGCCTTGTCACTTTAGCCCCCAAAGTGAAGCCTAAGTTATTATTGGGCTTAAAGCCTAAAATATATTTTAGCATCTATAGATTTGATGTTAAGGTTTCAATCTTTATGGGATTTTTTCACGATAAGTTTCAAAGGTTTCTGAATTTGAATTTTGGATATTTGTTTTGATTTTTATGGATATTTTTGCAGGGTTTCAAATTTAAAAGAAGTGGAAACCAATCAACAAATATCATATGTGTTTAATGCCAATTTCATGAAAGAATCAAGCTTCTTCAATTCAAAAATCAAAGAGATATCATACTTATTGTAGATAAGTTTCAAACATGAATGAGGACTTCTTTAAAGTCAATATTCACTTTAAGATTTGTGAAACACTAAGATTTGGTGGAGTTCAAATTTCAAGCAATAAGAATCAACATTTAGAACTCAATATTAGATAAAAAATAAATATTTAATTGAGAAAAAAAAAGTTAGAAATATCAGATGGAAAAAATAAATAAATCTTTATACTATGTTTGGATGGGTAGAAAAGGGCAAAAATGGAAGGAAATAGGAGGAAATGATATTTTTGGTAACTTAAGTAGAAAGAGGAAATGAGTAGAAAAGGAAGTAAATAAGTGGAAACATTTCCATTTTGGAGTCTACTTCTTTTCTCTTCAAAATTGGAGAGAAATAAGTGAAAATGGAAGACTTATCACCCTTTGTAAGGGCGTTCATCAAAATAACAATAACCGTAATTTTATCCAATACTATTTTCATTTCCTTTTCTAAAAAAAACAAATAAAGGAAATGGATGAAAATATTTCATTCCATTTCCTTTATATATTACCAAATGTAAAATAAAATTTACATTTAATATCATTTTTACTTTTTCCTTTTCCTTTTTTTGCTTTACTCTTCTCCGTGCATTTCTCCTCTATCAAAAATTAGCAAACATAGTGTTAGCGGTTAAGTTTGAAAAGGATTCAAACTATAGTTTAAATGCTGGGATTTGTACATTCATTGGAAAGTCTATATGAAGAATCAAACAAGCCTTGAAAAAGAAGAACAACAAAAACACCAAGAAACAAAGAATTCCTTCCAATTTATTGAATTGTTCTTAATTGCCTTCTATTTCCAAAGAAAGTAGAAGATACAAAAAGAAAGTAAAAGGTCAAAAGAAAAAGTTGAAGCTAGAGTAAAAGCTTATTTTGTTGAGCGAATTTTGAGATTCTTCTATAGCTTTTTTTCCTCATCTTTTATTTTGAGATAAACACTTTGAGGGTGTTTTAATATTATAGACCTGCTCACTTCTTATTGGTGAGAGCATGAGGTAGGGAAGGGTTTTCTTTTCTTTTCTTTTCTTTTCTTTTTTTGAGAAAGTTGCTGTATTATGGGATGGTATTGTGTTAAGTCATTAGATCATGACTTACTTTAAATTCTTTTCTTATAATCTAGTAAATTGGTATTTCATTCGGTAAAATGTAATTTTATATGATAAATTTTTAAATATAAAATCAATTACCAACTTTTTCTCATTTTTAGTAAAATTCACATATGTTTGGTAAATGTGTCTTAATATAGTAAATATCAATTTTTGTTATGATTTGATAAAATGGTATCCTATTGGGTAAGAAGATTTATTATTTTCTAGTATATAACCTGTTTTAAAGTCACGAAGTGATGACTTGTTTTAATAATTTCCCATTGTATTACCAAGCAGTAAGATTATATTAATAGATGATATTACCGTGATATAAAGACGGTAGTAGTCTCATGTTACCTTAATAGTGTAGATAGTATCTAATTCTCACCATATAGATCAATAATATGCATAATATTTAAATCGGCAGTGATAACCTTAAAATTTGAATCGTATTCCATTATATTATTAAGCAGTAAGATTATATTAACAGATGATATTACCATGATATATATGCCAAGAAGATTGAATATATATATAATTTATATATGAACGTATAATTAATAGTAACGGGCTTAATTACGCACACGTAATACCACGACGGTAGTACTCTCATGTTACTTTAATGGTGTAGATAGTATTTAATTCTGATCATATTGATCGTTAGTATGCATAATATTTACATCGACAGTGACGACCTTAAAATTTGAAATCGTACAAGAAAATGGATATCATGAAACAAGTTACAAATATTTTAACGACGAGAAGAGCAATCGTACGAAGGCTAGCATTCCAAAATAAAAACATTCATTTAAATATAAAATCAACAATAATAATATCCTCATACAACATAGTAAAAATAAATGTAATAATTAAGTTAAATATAAACACAAACACACTAACATTATATTATCCGAAAACTAATTTCATCCAAGGGAGCATGGCGTAAGGTGAATATGGATCACCTTCCGGGGTTCCTGTCGACGTAGTAATTAAACATACGAGAATTTAGGAAAGATGTTTGATAGGTTTTTGTGAAGTTGCATGTCCTATCCGGTGCCCACGTCAATGACAGTTATATGACATGACGAAATAGCCGATGTCCCACCAAAACTCCCTTTAGTCCGTTGGGGCGTCTACGGTCGTTATTTTTGAAATGATATGTATTAAGTAAAAATAAATAAAATATAATATAAATTGAAATTTATATTTATTTATACTAGTTATATCAATATAATTGATACAATTTGATTGAAAAGAATAAAAATGGAAAGCAAAATCCCAACACTACCTAGTATTTATCCCAAGGAGTTTGTATATTGACCTCCAGCGGCGATGATGGTTACAAAAACTAGTACGGATCTATTCAGAAAATTAAAAAAAAAAAAGGATAACTAGTATAAATAGTTACAAATTTTTGAATGATATGTAGTGGAAGGGGTTGGAATTTAAAAATTAAAAAAAAAAATTCAATATCCATATTTAGTTTGAGATCATCTCTCCCTACTTCTGATACTAATGTGGTTCTAGATTAACTCTCGGATCAAATCACATTTAGAAGACCAATCTAAGAAATCATCAAGAACAATTTATCCATATGAATACGAATACATAGTTACCGCATTCCTATAGTATTTATTTATTTATTCCTGTTATAGCTTATTTAATTCTACACACGATTCCTTTCCGTGATGATGGTACACGTTTGGTTTCTTCCCTTTTTCAATCCATTATCTATAAAATATAATTGAAATAAGTAAATGAAAGAAGCCTAGGGTATGGATGTCATTCTCCTCCATAAAATAACAGAAATCGCGTTAGGCGGCGTACAAATAATAAATGAAAGATTTGTCCATATCATGATATAACGATATAATGACAAATTCCCCTTAAATTCTTATACCATATTCATCTCCCCTGATCAAGAAAAGGGAGCTGGCCCAAAGAAGAGAACCTTGAAAGGGACATGGGGGATAGGATACACAAACAACAAACAACCAGAACCTTGGAGTTTGAAGAGGACCATTATCAACTTTCGATATAATTAATGTTAGACACTGATGTCACACGATACAATTAATCACGCGCTGAATGATAGATATAGCATGGATCGAGAAACATTAAAATATTATTAATTTGTTAATGGAAGTTTGTATGATAATACATCCAGAAAAAAAAAAAAAAAAGAAGCTTTAATAAGAGTGATAAAGATATTACAAATTATTATATTTCTGAGCTCCAGGCTGATTTATGTCAAATATTGCGTTTCCTTCGACAAAAATGGACACATGTTGGCGGAACCAAGCTCTCATGCTCCCTTGACCACTCTGGATTACTCCAAAATTTTCAAATTTCACACCTTCTCGACTGTTATATAGTGCCATCCTCCTAGTCGACTTGTATGCAAATATAGGGATGTATGCTACGTCTTTACCAAAACGTAGACATATTAGAGTATTACCGACGCTAATGCTTGGCTTTAGCGTGGAAGGACCTCATTTTGGAGTCCTTGTGAAATGGTTGAGACTTTTCATCAAGAACCGTGGCCTTTCACAAGGAAGGACCTAGGCACAGAGGGGGGTTTATAAGGGTCTTGGTCCCTCAGTCCACGAAATTACCTCTTACGTTTCTGGGTTTTTATAAATTATTTAGTTACGAAAGGCTAAAAAAAATAAATGTAAAACCTTTGATTATGAACCAATCAAGCCTACAATATAATTAATTCCCTAATCCAACGGTTTGCATTTTCAATGAGGGCAGGTGGCTGTTGCTATGGAAAGTAGCAACGTGCAATTAATATATTGTTATCAATTATTATCACGCCTGAATCTTTTTTCCAAACCCATCATATCCAATCGATTTCTTTCTCTTTCTACATCCTATCATTTGTTACTCTAACAATATTTATGGGAAGACGTTTTTATAGTGATTCCAAACTTTAAGAATTTTAACTGTAATAACTAAATTTAAAAGTTGGTTGATGTGATTTCTATAGTTTCTAAAACAATTCATAAAAATATTTTTCTCTTTTTATTAATAAATGCAAAGAATTTTTCTATTTTAAATTCATTTAAATCCTACTTTAAAGTTACAATTACTATATTTATAGCTTATTTAAAAAATACCAATGATCTATTTAATTTGTTTGAAAAAAAAAATCTTTTGTATTAATTTTTCTCATTATTTAATATAGAGCAAATAATTTAAATTATTATATACCATATTTTTATAGGTGCCTTAATTATAATATATAATACAATGCATGACACTTATTATGTTTTGGATAAATATTTATAACATATAGTGTCATGTATTGCAAATTGTATATTTTTATTTATAATATAATTTACTATATAGATTAAGTCATATAAGACTATTATAGATATCTATATGTTGTCATATATAGGTTAGATTAATTTGATTTAAAGTATTTATCATTTATACTATTTTTATTACTTAGTATGTGAAATAGTATGAAAAAAAAATCACAAAAGATGAAATTAACAAAAAAAATTTAGAAAAAATAAGATAGAAAGAAGACCAACAAAAGAAAGAAAAGCACAATACAACAATATTTATATTACAAAAATAAAGCATGCGATAAAGTTTGGTAATTCAACATCAAAAGATTTACAATATTTTATTGTAGCTCTTTCTATTGAATGCTTTCACGGTATTAATAAAAGCCTTAGTTTGTAAATATTGAAGATTCAAATAGACCAAAAAAAAAAAAAAAGATTGAAGATTCAAATAGAAAAGTGGTCAAACGTTGGGGATTAAAAATATAATTTTCTTATAAAATTTTTAATTGTTTGCTCTCTATCTAAAAAATGAGAAAATCAATAAAAGAGATTTTTTCCCCAACAAATTAGATAGATCATTGATATTTTTGAAATAAGTTATAAATCTAGTATTGATTTTGAAATAGGATTTGAATGAATTTAAATTAGAAAAGTTCTTTGCATTTATTAATAAAAAAGGAAAATTATTTTCATAGATTCTTTTAGAAACTATAGAAATTGAATCACATCAATCGACTTTTAAATTTGCTAATTATAGTTAAAATTCTTAAAGTTTAAAATCACTATAAAAGTGGAACTTCTACATTCTTATCCACCTTTTATAATCGAGTTGGCCTAGCCTTCAATCTTACTATTAATTTACATATATTAAATTTTAAATCTCCATTGTTAATATATAAATTAATTAAGAGATTGGAGGTTGGATCAGTCTCACCAAAAACATGATAGGACCATAGAAAAGTCCCTATAAAAGATGTTTTTTCCTTAAATATTGTTGAAGTAATAAATGATAGGACGAAGAAAGAAAAAGAAATCAACTTGTGATGGGTTTGGAAACAAAATTCAAGCATGATAATAATTGAGAGGGATTTATTAATTGAATGTTGTCACTTTCTATAATAACTAACACTTGCCTCCGAAATTGCAAATGGTGAGATTAGGGCATTAATTATATTGTAGGCTTGATTGAATGTTGTTACTATCTATAATAACTAACGCTTGCCTCCATTGAAAATGCAAATTGAAAATGGTGGGATTAGGGCATTAATTATATTGTAGGCTTAATTGACTCATAACTAAATGCTATAAGAGGCAGTTTTTCGGGCTGAGGGCTAGGGTCCCTATGGGCACCTCCCTTGGCCCATTCTTGATATTTTTAATTCTTAATGTTAACCATTTTTTGATTTGATTCTTCAATTTTTTTTTATTTGAGTTCTCAATATTTTCTAACATTTACAAACTAGGGTTTTATTAACATTGTAAAAGCATATTTTTTAATAGTAAGAGCCATAATAAAATATTGTAATTCTTTTGATATTGAATTACCAAACTTTATCTAACTCTTGGTTTTCATAATATAAATATTGTAACGTTGTTTTTTTTTTGTTGTTTTTCCTATCTTATTTTTTCTATTTTTTTGTGTTTGTCTTTTCGTATTATTTCACATACTAATTAATATAAATAGTATAAATGATAAATAATTTAAATCAAATATAATGATAGGAATCAAAATCCGACAAGACCTATCATTAGGGCAAAAACTAAAGGAATTCAAATTTTGGCAATGAGGGCCCATTTTGAGTAGATCGACTCCGGAATTATTTATATATTCACCTCTTTTCTATTATTCTTGTATTGTGTATTCCAACAGGCACATTTATCATATTCTATAGGGCAATGGACAAACTCTCTCAGACTCAGCTTGTGGGTTATCCATGGACCGACCTGAACCGGCGATGAGCTGGGCTAATGGATCCTATAGAAGACCGGCATGTTGAAGACCAATTTCTTTTATATATTTTTCATTTGCATGGAATATTTATGTTGTAATCATTTTGGGACACTTTTATTTCCTTGTAATTTTCATTTAGGGCTAGCCACCTTAAAAGTGGTAAACTTGTAATTTTGAGCACTTTTTAACTATAGGAGTAGCAAGTATAAATACTTGCTTAAAAGAGGGTTTGGGGAGGCTTAATTTTGCAGAACAAACACTTCACTTTAACGTGAGAGGGCTTAGGGTTTCCTAATTCCAAAATTCTCTTATCAATTTCAACCCAAGAATTGGAATTGTGGCGAGTGCTACGAAGGCGAATTGTGAGTCATATCAATTCAATTTTGTTGTATGTTCATTTCTTCTCTAGTGAGTCATATCTAGGGTAGATTTGGATCTTTCTTGGATCTAATTGTGGTTCTATTTTTCGTGAACATCAATCTTATAAGATTGATTGTTTCATTGAACACTTGGAATTCATATTTCCTTGTTATTGTTGGCGTGAACTAGTGATTGAAAGGGAAAGTGGATTTTATTGGTTTATTGCTTCCTTTTGATCTGATTTTTACGTGAACTTCATCTTCTCTTGTGGTTATTTGGTTAATATTATCATTAGAGATTACAATTGAATCATTTGAACAACAATTTCCATCAAAATCTACAAGGTGTTCACGTGAAATTGCTTTTTTGTGGATTCGGTTTTGCCTTGACTTGAGATAGTTTTTCTTAAATCTTTTGGATGTGCTTTTAAGTGTGTTTAGGCACATCATCTATTTTGGTATCAGAGCTATATCATATTTGGATTTAAGATTCAAACACATCATAATTGAAGAATTGGTTAAATTCATTGGAAATTGACGGCCTTGTTCATGTGATTGAGACTAGTTTGATTGACATTGTTGGATTGTCTTTCAAATTGATTTTTATATGTGCTTAATCTTGGATTTGAGCACATAATATAATCTAACTTATATATAAGAATATGTAGATATCTATAATACTTTAAAAATGAAAGGAAAATTATATCATAGATTTATTTAAAAATTTGGAAAAGAATTACCGTTATGTAAAATATTTAATCATTATATTTGGTGTCTTTAGTAGCGGAGACACCATCTTGTAACCTTTTGATAGTTGAAACACCATTTTTAAAATTTTGCAAACTTAGACAATAAAATGAAAAAGAATAAAAGAAAATTTCAAATACTATTTTAGCTGCCAACATAGGACTATAAATGAGTTGAATAAAAACAGAGGCTTTAAGCTCGGATTTGAGCTTCATTCAAAATTTCAATATTCAAATTTGATTCAAAGTGGTACTCAACGGGGTTCAAGCTCGATTCAATTAAACTTATTTCGGCTTGATTCTTGAACTTTTTTATTTTGTTGAATTCAAGTCGATTGTTATTAAGTTAAATTTAAAGAAATATCTAACTAAATTTTATGAATAAATTTGCCTCATTTAACTTCCTAATGAGTCCTGTGAAGATGTGGGAAGTGGTTTTGGAGTACTAAATAGACAATCCTAGGTACTGCTCAAAAGGTAAATCTCCGAGGAACTGTATATTGTTTTTATTTATTATTTATTTTTCACTAGACATATGCGCAACTCTGAAGACGTAAGACATACTTGCACGAGGTGGAGAGAGCTGACGTAAGAAAAATAAACCAAACATGTATGACCGTTGAGGTATTGACCGAAAAGCTGAAGAAGTAGTAAGCTTGCTCACCGCTATGGCCTTCCCAACTTCACAGCGCGCCTGTACCAAAAACTACATCGTTTTCAAGTAACCGATATTGGGCGATATATGATGTTAATTTTTTTGAATATACATATATATATGTTGTAACGTTATTTTCTTTATTGCAATATTAAATACTGATAATAAATGATAGTATTTTAAAAAGACAAATTCAAGAAAAAATCACTTTAAACATCCTAATCCTTCTGAGCCAGCCTATAAGCCGTACCCATGTACCAAAGGAAACCTTAAATGGATAGAGCCGAACAAAAACAAACGTGTCTAGCATATAACTCCTTACTAAATACAATCATGCATCACCAATTAAAGTATAAATCATGGAAAGAGCAATAAATTAAAGTTACGTAATAGCGAGTGGACAGACTAATGGCGACTCAATGCCATCGCACCCATCCTCCATGCATTGTATCTTCTCAAAACTTGGATAGTTCTCACACGAGTTGAAAAAGGGTTTCTTTATATCTACTTCCATCCAGCAGCGTGACTTTGCAGATACTATAAAACCCTGGGACTAGGTAAGTTTGAGAGCAGGACCATAGTCCTTCTAATTTCCTAGTAGATTTTACACTCGAAAAGAGCATGGAGAAAGATCCATCCACAAGCAGAGAGGTGAAAACGAATGAGGGCGATTTTGTGAGATATAGAGGAGTGAGGAGAAGGCCATGGGGGAAATTCGCGGCCGAGATTCGGGACTCGACACGACAGGGTGGACCTCGACTATGGCTTGGAACATTCAACACTGCCGAGGAAGCTGCTAGAGCTTATGATAGAGCTGCCTACTCTATGAGAGGCCCTTTGGCGATTCTTAACTTCCCTCATGAATATCCTTCTATATCTTCTCAGCTCAATCTCTCTGCTTCTCCTTCTTCTTCAATATCATCTTGCTCAGCTGTTGCTGCTGCTGCTTCGTCTTCTTCTTCCATTGGTGAACATGCACCAACACGGGGGCAAAGCAGAGAAGTGGCAGAGCAGACCAGGACAACTTTTGAAATCGAGTGTTTGGATGATAATGTATTGGAAGAACTTCTCCACTTCGTCCAGACAGAAACCCAGGATTGATTGAAACTTCAATTCGTCTCGAAATAAAATGCATTTGCTTTGTATGAATTGGTTATCTAATTGGCTTTTTATGATCTTGATTATTGTCGTATTAATTATAAAGGTTGCGGAGGCCAGCAATTTTTAATGGTAGATAATTATGGGAATAAACTTTTAATGGTAGATAATCATGGGAGATGGGATTCGTGATAGTGTCTCGGTATTGGTGTGTCAACCACCATAGCGAATATCAAAACAAACCGCAAACCCAAACCCCACCACCAAACCACACACCCCCACGAAAAAAAAAAAAAAAACCTTTCCATTTTTTTTATTAATTTGTAAATTAATAATTAAAATTGCTTAAATTTTTAGAACATATTGTAATGTCATCATAATATTATCTTCTTCTTTGTAATCTTCATCATAATATTATCTTCTTCTTTGTAATCTTCATCATTGACTACCTATGAAAATTTTTTAAAGGATAAATTGAAAAAGATTAAAAAATAAATAAATTAAGAGATTCATTAAAAAAAAATAATTTTATTTTTGAGAAGAAATAATATTTTCTAATAATTAATTTGCCACTGTTTTTTCTGAAGGCATAATAATCTATCCATTGTCTACAAGAAATAGTTAACAATAGCAACAATCACCATACAACAAGAGTTCTTATTTATTTTTTGATCACTATCTTGCTGAGCTGTAGAGAGTGAAATGCAGGTTTTCCAAAGATTAGAAAACGGAAAAATCACAACATCAACTTATTAACAGATGGTCCAAGATATCGTGGATTATAACAGCCATCACCTTTCTCCTCCTTTCTCATTATCAAATTGTCCCCTTTGCCTTCTCTCTCCGTATTTAAAGCCCTAATGAGCCTTAACCCCATTCTTTGCTTTGAAGGTTGTTTTAACTCAAATTGAAGGCTACTTGGAGGTCTAGTTAGTGGGAAAGTTTGATTAGTGGTGAAGTTTGCATGGAGTAGATGCTTTTTTTACGGTGTTTTCAACCCTCCCTTGATATATGATTATTATAATACATTTGTTAAAATGTTTTTTTGACAAATTCAAAAAAATTATATGAATTCGAAAACAGTATGCTACCTAATTGAGTAATATTTTAATTTCAGAGCTTTAATATGTTTTTTAATCAACAAAGGAAGAAAATGAGTCAAGTTTCACTTGGTTCAAAGTTAAAATGAAGAAATTATGTGCGTTTGAAGATTAACACAATCATTAACATGGTCACATTGATTTTAAAGAAGAATCAAAAAGATATATGAGAAAACAACACAACTATGTTAGTAGCTGTATAACTCTTGGAGCAATTGAAGCCAAACATGATTAAAATTAGTATAACACGGCCTGTTAACATGACCGTGTTGGGGTCGTGTTGGCTGTATCTTCCCCAAATTTAGATAAGTTTGAAAGATTTAAGTTAAACATGATCTAAACATGACTATGTTAAAGGGTCATGTTGAGTTTGATAGTTGTGCACTATAAATAGTTAGATATAAAACCTAAAAGAATTTTTTAAAGAGTTTTTAACAGATGAAAGGAGAGAGGTTTTTGAGCAGATAAAGAGAAAGGAACTCCTTGAAGCTAGAGAACATTGAGGATCAAATTATACATTTCGGAAGTGTAAGAACAAATTTATAAAAGGATTTTTCTTTCCATTATGACTTATTTTGATTCTATTGTTAGATTTTATCTCGTAATGTTAAATAAAGGCCGATGACTTAGAATTTCTAAGTTGGCCAAGTAGGTTGACAGCTTACATTTTCAATGTCGGTAGCCTTTAAAGGCAAAGTTGGCGATCTTCAACATCTCCCAAGCAGCCTTCAACGTCTTCTATGCAATGATGGCTTTCAAGCTTAGAATTCCATTTGCTAGCGTTGCTCCAAGCTTTGATCTTCATTATTATTATTGGAGATGCTTGATAAATGGAAAATGATCTCTTCATCTCTTGGATTGCTCACTTTAGCCAACTTCAATGCTTGATATAGATGATCTTAAACAAGTCTATTCAAAGCCTACTCTATGCGTTTTGTCTTTGCCCTTATTATTGGTCTTCTAATTTCTTGCAATGGATCATTGGAAAGAGTTGGTGCAAACTGATTCCTATCATTCCCTCCTTCTTTGAAAGGATTCGTCCTTAAATCACCTAGATCATACAAAGATAAATCAGTAACATTAAAAGTAGCACTCATGTTACCATAGTTGCTTGGCAAGTCAATCTTGTAAGCATTGTCATTTATCCTTTCTAACACTTGGAATGACCTATCTCCTTTAGGTTGTAACTTAGATTTCCTTTGTTTGGGAAACCTTTCTTTGCGGAAATCTACCCAAACACAATCTCCAGGTTAAAAAACAACCTTAATGTGCCTCTTATTATCCTGTCTTGTGTAATGCTCATTCTTTTTGTCTATATTAGCATGAACTTTAGCATGCAAATCCCTAACAAAATTGACCTTCTACTTACTATCCAAATTAGCAACTTTATTAATAGGTAAAGGTAAGATATCTTAAGTTAAAGGATTAAAGCCATACATAATCTCAAAAGGTGAATATGGCATAGTAGAATGAACAGTTCTATTGTATGTAAACTTAATAAGGGGCAAACAACTTTCCCATTGTTTTAAGTTATTTTGAATGATAGTATGTAATAAAGTAGTAAGTGTCCTATTAACTACTTCAATTTTCCCATTATGGGGATGTGCAACAGTTGAAAATAGGAGTTTAGTCTCAAATTTATTCCATAAAGTATGCCAAAAATGACTTAAGAACTTAACATCTCGATCACTTAATATTGTTCTAGGCAATCCATATAAACGTATTATTTCTTTGAAGAACAAATCAGCAATATGTGTTGCATCATTGGTTTTGGAACACGCAATAAAATGTGCTATCTTACTAAATTTATCAATAACAACAAATCTGCTATCCTTACCACTTTGAGTCCTAGGCAATCTAATCATAAAATACGTAGAAATATCAGTCCAAGGTTGATTAGGTATAGGCAATGATGTATAAAAACCATGTGGCTTTACTTTAGACTTTGCTTGTTTACAAGTTATACACTTATCACAAATAGATTGCACATCATACTTCATGTTAAGCTAATAAAAATACTCATGCAATGTGTCTAAAGTCTTTCGCACATCAAAATGTGCCAATAAATCTCCTCCATGAGACTCCTTAATCAGTAATTCACGTAAAGAACACATAGGCACACATAATCTAGCTTTCTTGAACAAAAATCCCTATGCCTATAATACTCTCCATATGTACATTTAGAACATGCATTCCATACTTGACAGAAATCAGCATCATTGATGTACAAATCTTTAATGAACTTAAAACGACATAATTTAGTTTGCAAGGAAGTGAGTAATACATACGTTCTAGGTAAAGCATTAGCAACAACATCTTCTTTCCCATTCTTATATATAATCACATAAGGGAATGTTTCTATGAACTCTAGCCACTTAACATGTCTTTTATTAAGCTTACCTTGGGATTTCAAGAACCTTAAGCTCTCATGATCAGAATGAATGACAAATTCCCTTAACCATAAGTAGTGCTGCCACGTTTGAAGAGTTTTTACTAATGTATACAACTCCTTATCATAGGTAGGATAATTTAAAGCTACCTCACTAAGATTTTCGCTGAAAAAGCAATTGATTTGGAATCCTACATAAAAATAGCCCCTATTCCAACCCCTGATGCATTACAGTTAACCTCAAAAGCTTTGTCAAAGTTAGGTAAACACAATAAAGGTGCGTTAGTCAATTTTTCTTTCAAAGTATTGAAAGCTTTCCCATGTACTTCCTCCCACCTAAACACAACATTCTTTTTAATAAGTTCATTTAAAGGTACTACAATAGAACTAAAGTCCTTTACAAATCTCCTATAGAAACTTGCTAAATCATGAAAACTTCTTACCTCACTTGCATTCTTAGGTGCAGGTTAGTACCTAATCGCCTTAACCTTGTCTTCATTCACCTTTATTCCCTATGAGCTTAAAAAAAAAATCCAAGAAAAACAATGGATTCCATACAAAAATCGCACTTATGCAAATTAGCATATAATTTATTTTCCCTCAAAGAACTTAAAAAACATGTAAGTGTTTAACATGATCATCTAAATTTTTGTTGTACGCTAAAATATCATCAAAGTAGACTATAATAAATTTTCTAATGAAAGAACGCAAAACATGATTCGTTTGACTCATAAAGGTGCTAGGTGCATTGGTTAGGTCGAATGGTATGACTAACCACTCATACAACCATATTTTTTCTTAAAAGCAATTTCCCATTCATCACCTTCCTTTATGCGAATTTGATGATAGTCACTTTTTAAATCAATTTTATAAAATAGACATGAATCATATAACTCATCAAGCATATCATCTAACCTAGGGATAGGATATCTATTGTTTATGGTGATCTTGTTGATAGCTTGACAATCAACACACATGCACCATGTTCCATCTTTCTTAGGAACTAAAAGCATATGAATTGAACATGGGCTAAGACTCTCTCACGAATCCCTTTTGCACTAGCTCATCTACCTACCTTTAAATCTCTTTTGTCTCTTCTAAATTGGCTTTATAAGTGGGTCTTTTAGGGATTGATGATCCTGGAATGAAGTCGATTTGATGTTTAATACCTTTTAAAGGAGGTAGTCCATCTGGAATGTCCTTGGGAAACAAATCTTTAAATTCTTGTAGTAAAGACACAACCATATTAGGTAAAGAGGAGTTAAGATCGTTAGTTGAAAAATAAACATCTTTATGCAAAAGTACAAGTAGTTGTTGCCTTGTTAACATAGCTTTCATGATCTCTCCTTTTGTAGCAAAAGCAGTCACTTTCTTACTTCTCTTCTTATTTTGATCTCCACACTCTGAATTTCTTCTCTCTTCACTGCCTTTTCCACTCTTTTGCATACAATCACTTTTTTTTATCACTCTTTTCTTTTTCTTGTGCACTTACTTTGTTTTATCTTATTTTGCACTCTTTAAATATCCTAACCTGATCCTTTTATGCCTCTAAAGGTTTGGGAGATGTTAGCATAATGAGTTAGTTTTTCATCACAAATTTTTAGACATTCTTATACCCATCATGAATGACCTCCCTATCAAACTGCTATGGATGCTCTAAAAGCATATGTCCAATATGCATTGGTGCCACATCATAAAGAACCTCATCTTTGTAGTTGCCAATGGAAAATGTAACTAAAACTTGCTTTGTTACCTTAACTTCACCACATTTATTCAACCATTGCAGCTTATATAGTCCAGGATGCTTCAGTGTAGGTAGATGCAATTTCTCAACCATTAAAGAACTCGCAACATTGGTGTAGCTACCACTTTCAATAATTAAGCTATATACCTTACCACTCACACGACACCTAGTATGAAAGATGTGCTCACCCTATTCTTCATCAACATCTTCTTTAGGCTGTATGTTTAGAGCATGCCTAGTGACCAACATCTCTTCTTTCATAGGACCCTCTATATCAACATCACTATAATCCTTCGATGGTGGCATCTCTTTCTCAGTTGAACTGACACTCTCTACATCACCATTATCCAAAACAACCATAACCCTTTTGTTTGGACATTGAGATGCAATGTGCCCCAATCCATGACACTTGAAACACTTACTATCACGTGATCTAGAAGAGGATTTAGTTTTGGTTTTACCTTTAGAATTAGCAATCGCTTCCTTAGCCTTTGCATCTTCCTTTTGCTTAGAGACATCTTTGCTATTCTTCCATTTTGACTTCTATGAAAAGCTAGAAGTGGAGCCATACCTAGAGGCACCCTTGGACATTAATTGCCTCTCCACCTTGATAGCCTTATTTAATAATTCCTCCATCTCCACATAATGATGCAACTCCACCACATTAACTATCTCTTTATTTAGGCCATTAACAAATCTAGCCATTTTTGCCTCACGATCTTCTTCTATATTAGCCTGAATCATAGCTACCTCCATCTCCTTGTAATAATCCTCAACACTCATAGAGCCTTGACTAAGTATAAACCTTTTTCTCATCATTATCTTCATCTCTTCTTATGCTTATAATTTCTTTGCCTACTAACCACAAGTCGATCCCACCAAATACTAACATAATCAGTGAACTTAACTGCTGCTAGTTTAACCTTCTTCTCCTTAGAGTAATTATGATAGTCAAACACATGTTCTATCCTTCTCTCCCACTCCAAAACCACTTAGGGTCTTTCTTCCCTTGAAAAGTAGGGATTTTCATCTTAATGCTCCCTAAATTACTATCTTGCTTTTGAACACCCCTTTTACCTCTCCTAGAGCTAGTCAAATCAACATCAAACTCCTCATCTTCCCCCTCCTCATCCATACTCCTATGGAAAGATTTTGGCTTAGAGGGAGATTCAAGATCATCTAACCTTTTATTTAGAAGTTTAAATTGATCTTGGACAACCTTCATAAACAACTTCATATCAACATCCACATTATCTCCTCCACTACTCATGTTTCATAACCTGCAAAAAAAGTTTGTTAGTAAAAAGAGAATTTTCCTCTCAAACACTCCTTCATGTGTTTGCACTAAAAAATATGGACTCGAATCACTCATGTGTCACTCAAATAACTTTTTTTGATATGAATTTTTTTTTTTTAGGAAGCAACAAGAAGATGGAACACAAAAAGGATGAAAGATAATAATGAAATAATCAAAGGATAGGTAACACCTAATTTTCAAGAGCCAAAGCTTTGATACCAATTGATGCGAACCCTAAGTTGAGATGAACCTACAACCCGATTGAATGGAAAAGAACCTTAGGATCGTCTTGAAACAAAGCACAAAAAAACTTGACGCTAATCATAATCTCGATTAGAACCATAATTATAACGGGGGTTTGATCATTGTAAGTTTCCTTGATAAGTGGATTGAATTTTTTATAAAGAACAAAGAAGAAGTCTTCAATTTCATAAGAATGATGATCTTCCTTTACAATTCGACCTAAAAGGCTATTTATAGTCTTTATAAATAAAGGAAACAAAAGAAAAAAGAAAATATAAAAATGGAAAAATAAAGGTTGGTTTCAAAGTTGGTTAAAGGCTAATGGCTTAAAATTCCTAAGCCGGCCAAGTAGGCCAACGACCTACATTTTCAACTTTGGCAGCCTTTAAAGGTAAAGTTGGTGGCCTTCAATGTCTCCTAAGTGATGCACTTGAATTTAACCGATCGTTTTAAGTTTTAAATTTATAACTAATAAAATCTACTATTGAGCTAGGCAGTGTATCTATTGATTATAGTATAGATTTAATAGGTGTTGTCTTCTGGGATCTAGAAAATAAGTTTTAATATTACCTTTGTCTACTATCTAGTCTCATTTATAATGTGGAAATTATGAATTAAATTAACAATTAACAAATCTTAACAAACGTAAAATTAAATGATATTATCAATATATATATATTTAATCACAAAATATACCCCTCATCTTATTCCACCCTAACCCTTAAATTCTCAAAATAAATATCGATTAATGAACCAATTTATACTTTGCACCGTAGGAATTCTCAAGTAAAATCAATTACTTCATCGAGTTAATTAATTTTTAATCATGCACAAGATAATGGAGACCTCTCCCTCACTACCGTCATGTAAGATCTCATTAAGTTCACAAATTTCGATTAATTGCAGAAAAATCAATGTTTTCTTACCTCTAGGCAAAACATATAATCTCTCTATTTATGAATATCTAATTTACTAGACGAAACCTCTTTCAATCTAATAAAAATCTGACATGCAACCAATTCACGCGCATAAATTAATCATAAGAACAATGGAAACACACGAATAGATGCAAAGATATAAACAATTCATTAATCAATCAATGTTTCAGCACATGAGTTAGGGTTTCACAAGATGAAAGATATAAAAAATTACTCTTCCATGGAGTTTTCAATAAAAATAGAAAATCTAGAGAAGTAAAATTGATTCATGTTAGAAAGAGTAATCCCTTATGTTGTTTTGTGATCTCCAATGATGTTCAGACAATTCTCCTCTTGAAGTTCGTAATAATGCTCCCCTAGGATTTTTACAACAAAGCTAGAAGAAAAAAAGTCTCTCTAAAATAAAACAAGGCGTCTATTTATAGTTTTGCGAAAACAGGTGTTGAGTCTAATTTTTGAATTCCCATTCCTAATCCGATCTAGACTAGACCGTATACTCATCTAATATAGATCCTCGACTTGAGTTAGGAATTTCGTTTGATTTTTGGAGTTGCCACCCAACTATTATTGGGAAAGATTGAATTAAGACTAATGGAGTGGATTAGTCTTAATTTGGACCACTAGTCGTCGTGATTTCCTTTTCTCGTTTTGTGAAAAGAGGAAAAGGAAAACCAGAGTTTTTCAGTCTGGAGGCTAACTTATTAAAACCTTACGGTTACCACCTAATCTCCTAAAATTGTTCTTATCTAGAAGTGTCTTTTAGTTTATGTTATTTTTTATTATGTTTTTGAATTACTTCAAGAAAATGATTTTTCATTCATTTTATGGGTTGACCCGAATGAGTGCCTACGTACCTGCTAGTCGGGATCAAACAAGTCGTAGTTCGCTTTTTTGAAAACCTTAAGTGTGTTTGTCAATTTTAATTTTGAAATATCTTTTGATTTATGTTCTTACCATTTTTGGGATTTTTCTAAAAGATCTAAGCCTAAGCTTTAATTTGATTTTTGAAAATGATTTTTAGGAAAAAACATCAATTTTGGATTTATTTGAAGAAAATGATTTTTCTAAGTGCTAAAACTAATTTTTATAATTTTTTAATTTTTTAATGATTTTTATGATTTTTGTGATTTTTTTTATGATTTTTGTAAATTTTTGTGAATTTTTGTTAAAAATTTTATCTTAAGTTATTATCTATCCTATTTTGAAATCTAAATTTTTATTATTATTTCTTCTAATATTTTTTATTATTTTCTACATTTTTTTTCTTTTTTGTATTATTTCGTTTTATTTTATTTATTTTTTCTATATTATTAAATCCTAAAAATCTAATTTCTACATTTTCCTACTTATGGAAACAAAACATAAAACATAAATAAATAACTAAATAAATAACCAACAAATTAATAAATAAATAACAAAATAATAAATCAAACAAATACAAATAAAATAAACAAACAAAATAAAAAAATTGGAAAAAAATTCGGGAAATCCGACTTACCTGGATTCGGGTCGGTGCGCGGTTCGGGTCGATCGGGTCGAAGCAGGTCGCATCGGGTTGGTTGGACACTGCGGCGGAGAATGCTCGTTCACGGCGTTCCAGCGGCCTTTTACAACGGGTGAGGTGTCGAATCCTAGCTTCTTGAGGGTGCTAAATCCAATGGTGGCGGTGGTTCGCTCTCAGATCGTCTCCTGGTGGTGGTTTGGCTTCGGTTGGTGATCGCGGTTTTGGGTTTCCTCCGATGCTCTCCGATTTGCTCTCCTTTCTCACTTTCTCTCAATTGTGATTTGTGTTTTGGCTTCCTCCACTCCTTTATTTATAGGCGTTTGAAATCGAGCTGGATAAGCTCGGATTTCCTCCGATCGAAGCTAATCGGATTTTCGGTTAAAAAAAACCAACTCCAATTTGTGTACATCCATCGATTTGTTGCGATTTGATTCCAATTAGATGATGTTTATCTTATTTCTGTTGAAGATCTGTTGGATTTGTGCAAAAAATCGAATCGAAACGACCAAAATGCGAATTTTTCTCCCGCCGGCGATCTCGGACCCGAGGTAGAAGACGGTCACGCGCCCAGTGCGTGCACTCCCTCCTGCCAATCGGATGCTGCCACGTGTCCTAGATAAGTGAAAAACTCAAAATGCGGAAACTACTTCCCCCGCGTTTCGACCCTGCGACCGAGCCCTCCTGTGCGTGCCTTAGCCCGTGGTCCGGACCAGCTGGGCTAGCCCATTTTCCTTATTTTCTTTTATTCGCAAATTGCATATATGCAATGCGATTTTTTTATTTTTTTGTATTTTTTGAAATTTCAAAAATTTTTAAAAATTATTTATTATTTATTATTGCCATTTCTGAAATCATTTTTCAAAATTGATGTGTTTTCCTATTTATTTTTATTTTTTTGAATGTTTTTATTATTTATGCTAAATTAGGGAAAAATTGGAAAAAATTGGAAAAAATTGAAAATTGATTATTTTTATTTATTATTCATTCCTAGGGAAAAAATGGGGTGTTTACAACAGGGTTCAGCACGGGCGTTAGCATGGTCATGCTCGAGGTCGTGCTGACTTCGAAACACGTCATTTTCACTATCCAATTCAGCACGGCTTCCAATACGGCTGTGCTCAGGGCAAGACTGAAAAAAAACACACTTGTATTCTCATTACCAGCATCAACACGGGTTGTGCTGAACCTGGGGCACACCTTGATATAGTTACTGGTCATTTTTTGCATCTAACACTGGCGTCTGCATGGGTTATGTTGAACTAAAAATCAATTTTCTTCATTTTTTGCCAAATTTCACCTCACTTGTGCTCATATCATCCTTAAACCTTTCTTTTGTCTCCATTGATGCCTGAAATTAAAATTTAATCATATAAGTACCATTTTCTTTACAAATCACATGAAATCCATATAAAATTATAACTAATAAGCACTATAATTAAGGGTCTTCCAACACTTATCTGTAAGCAACCTTCAACATCTTCCATGCAATGACGACTTTCAAGCTTAGAAATTCCATTTTCTAGTGTTGCTCCAAGCTTTGATCTTCATTATTATTATTGGAGATGCTTGATAAGTGGAAAATGATTTCTTCATCTCTTGGATTGCTCACTTTTGCTAACTTTAATGTTTGATCTAGATGATCTTGAATAAGTCCATTCAAAGCTTGCTCCATGTGTTTTATACTTGCCTTTGTCATTGGTCTTCCAATTCCTTATAATGGATCACTGGAAAGAGTTGGTACAAGTTGATTCCTATCAAGCAGTTTAATGGACCTTTTGCAAATAGACCTTAAAATTGAGAGAACTGTTAAGTGCTTGAGGAAACAGTGGATGAGTTAAATCTAGGATGCCCTTTGAAAGTTAAGATAGAAGAAGAAAACAAATTGATAGATATTGCAAATAATGGGAACCAAAATGTAGTTAGGACTATATTCAATTATGCAAGACCTAAACTTACTTGGACCGACTCGAGTATTGCTAGGCTAGCTGTTGCTACGAATAATTTTGAGATCAAATCGAACATTATCCAAATAGTGCAACAATTCATCTAATTTGATGGCCTGTAGGATGAGGACCCTAATGCTCACATTTCTAATTTTCTAGAAATATGTAACACCTTTAAAATCAATGGGGTTTGTGATGATGCTACCCACTTGAGATTGTTTCCATTTTCCTTAAGAGGCAGGGCGAAGAAGTGGTTAAATTCTCTTCCATGAGGAATAATCACTACATGGGATGAAATGGTTGAGAAAGTTTTAGAAAAGTATTTCTAACCTACCAAAACCGCAACACTTACAAAACAATATCTCTACTTATGCTCAGATTGAATTTGAGACATTATATGAAACATGGGAGCACTTCAAAGACTTGTTGAGAAGATGTTTGCATCACAGTCTCCCACTTTGGATGCAAATCCAAATGTTCTATAATGGTCTCAATTTATTGATAAGGTAAATGATTGATGCTGTTGTTGGAGGCACATTAAATACCAAAACACATAAGTAAGCCCAAACCTTAATAGAGGAAATGGCTATAAATAATTACCTGTGGCTTCAAGCTTACAAGAATGCCCATACATTGTTTTAACCTTGAATTCCTCAACATTACCTTTCCTCCTCTAGTACATAAGTTGCTTGATGCCCTACACCTCAAGGCTATCCCATAGTGTTCGATCCTATGACTAACATGAAAACCTTTATTCATATAGATACTATTTTCTTCTTTATTCTTTCTGGATTCATTATCCTCTGCCTCAATATTATCCTCAAACATCCTTCCATGTGCACAATATCAATAGATAATCCATCTTCATTGATGTTATGAGTATGACTGGAATTTCCACGGTCTCCTACTTCCATGTTCTCACTATGCTACATCATCATTGCTTCATCTTGATATGTTTGAATATTTGAAAGTGGTGCAAAAGAAGTGATTGTCATATAAACAAAATGTAATTCATTCACAGATAAATCATCTTCTTGAATATTAGAAAAAGAAAAAGAATAATTAGCAAAGGCATAACAATCATTGGGAGAAGCCATTTTGCACAAGACTAAGAAAATTAACACACACCAAAACTAACTAAACTTGCATAAATGTGATTTTCAGGATACAAGATTTATTTGCCACGTTTGGTACTAATTACACAATTATAACAAGTATTAAATTCTCTCATATGTATCAGCTTAGCCATAAATAAATTCTGAGTTTGAAAAAAAAAATTAAGGCTAAAGTACATAAGATAATGGAAAGTTAGAAAATGACCTTTGGCAAATGCAGTTTTCAACCACAGTGATATATATGGTTCATTTAATAGCATAGTTGGTCTTTACCAATTAATTTAAATAGGCCTGTTGCAATCGGACTTCTTTCCAATTTCAGAAAAGTAGGTTGCATCAAGTTTAAATTAGTCCCCAGTTTTAATTGCTAACGGTTGAAGAAATAATTACTAGTAGAAGCAGAAAATTAATAGGGGGAGGATGAAATATCTAGGGAGTTATACCTTATCATTAAAAATTCAGGAGGTACGTTTTTCTTTCATTATTGCTCCTAACTAAAGAAACCAGTGGAGCTTGGCACAAGTAAAAGATTTCATCACGTAATATGATAAGCCAATTTCCTTTTGGATTATAATTGGTTTCCTTATCAATCAAGTGGCAAGTAGACATGTGATGAACCATGATCCTTCAGAACATGAATCTATTACAACCGAATAACCATCTTGTTTGCCTGTTTAAGATCCATCTAGCTAAGCAATTGAAACTATCTTTAGTATGATGACCATATGCAAATGACAACTGGATACACAAAAAGCAGTGGCCATTGCAATGTGCTGTATCAGTAGGAACATGATGCTTTATTTTCATTTATACATGCTCTCTATTCAAAATAAAACATTGTACTTTACTAATTAGTTGAATATGCATAGATGATGTTTCATGTGAAGCCATGACTCCACCAACAGCCTATGCATGCAAGCATCTTTGCTGTTTTGTCTTTACAGACAGTTAAATAAGAAAACAAAGCTACAGACTAGAATCCAAATTGTTAGGTAAAAAAGAGAAAAACATAGCAAGTGGACGAAGATTACTAGATAATGATGTCTTGGAGCAGTTGACTCATGATGGAGGAGTAATTGCTTCAAATTCCTGAATAAACAAAATGTGACTTAGATCATCAAATATTAATCAATTGGTTCTACCTTGAGATTTAGTGGTCAATTTAGAATTACCACGTGTCACACATAACCAAGTTCGATCAGCCTCATACTCATCTTCAGACGTAATGGGGAAATGCCAGTGGCCATTTCCAGATTCCTGAAATGCATTGAATTTGAACTTTCTTTTTCATCGATTAGAATTTAAAACACTAATTTATACATTACTACAAACTTATGAAAAACCATTTCACTTCATTACCTCTATCATGCTCAATAGAATCTTTCTTAGACACATCCAAACTATTTAATGTTCGTGCACCAGTACCACTTTTAGTAGGCTGGACAACACTAACAGTAGAGAAACCAGGAAAAGGCATTGACCGTAAGGGAAGCAAGTTCATGCTCAATGACAGCAATGTTCATCTGCTCTCTCACATTCAGTTGCAGCTAACATGACATGAGAGAACAAAGGAAAAGAAATGACCTTTATCATTCATTAACTACGCTGGTTTATGTTTCAAATGGAAAGTTCCATCCAAACTTTCTAGTGTGTCACAGATTATAGTATAAGACTCCAAAGTTAAGAGCAAAATATATCTTTCGTCTTCCAAAGAGATTCCCAGGCTATCCTGCAATATTGCTAGTGTGTATGCAGAAGTGAAGCAATATCTTAACAAGTCTAAATCATCAATGGCAGCATGCTATGTACTTAAAGTGTCCTAATGATTTTTACAATAATGCTGCCCTGCTATCCTCATGTCAACCAAGCCCACCTTAGAAAAAATCCCAAAAAACTATTCAAGGTTCAATAAAAGAGTTGAAGATAACGAGTAGTCAATGGGAAAAATTTGCTGCGGCACAAGAATCCCACGAATTCAATGATAACTGAAGAAATAAGTAGGTAAAAATCAAGCATCATATTTGTGGCTAGCTGGTCCCTAGCAAAGTAGTTAATCTTCTTTCTGATTACAAAACCATTTTGACAACAGCACTTTTTAAATATAATATAGTTCTTCAATACTCTTCCTAGCTTTGCTTGATTGCCTCATACAGTGTTCGAATGTACTAGTAGCCCCAAAATCAAGCCTTCAAGCATCAATTGGACTACTTTGAGGCTTACTAAGGTGGTCCTATATACCTCTAAATATGTTTAACTTGTAACTCCATTAATATAAGAGAAACAAGAGAAAATTGATCTTCTCAATGTTCAAAATAGTCCTAGTAGCTCCTAACCCAAGCTTCTCACGCGCCAGAAGATTGCCTTGAGGCTTTACAAGTAGTTTGAATATTGGTAGCTATCTTTAACCAACAACTCCACTACGTTAGGAAAAGCAAGAAAAAGAGTGGTCGAGCCTTGTATATATCACTTATCACTAGTCAAATAGTGGTTTCTAGCTAATGGATTATTTACGTTACTACAACAAATTCCATATTAGACGATATTTAATAAACGTTGCTAAACATGAAATAAATATATATATAAAAAAGGATTTAACCATGTTTAATAACTACTGCTAATACATGTTGTGAAAGGTCCATTGTAGAAAATATCCACAACATTAATACAAAAAAAAAAACATTGCTAAAAGAAGAAACATAACCAAATGTGTTATATTGCGCTACATTTAAACGTAGCTAAAAATAGCTTATAGGTGACGTTTAAATATAGTAAAACTACAATTAAAAAAATTAATGAACACAAAAAACACGGTAAATTAGTAACATTTGTGATATTTAAAAAAAGTAAAAAAAGTAACATTAACGACATTTATACATAACTAAAAGTAATTATATGTGACATTTAAACATAATAAACCACAATCACATAAATTAAATGAGATTATAAACGTGGTAAAAGGGTAACATTTGCGATGTTTAAATGTTGAGTAAGTTAAATTATTTGTGACGTTTAAATGTTGAGTAAGTTAAACTATTTACAATGTTTAAACATTGTTTAAGTTAAACTATTTGCAACATTTAAATGTTGTTTAAGTTAACAAACTAGCAACATTTAAATATTGCTAATTTATAACTATATATATCTCTTTACTTTAAAGGCATAAAATAATTACTGTATTAGTAACGTTTTAATGTAAAAAGAATTTTTATCTACATCGTTTCAATATCACAAATTATATTTTATTAGTGACGTTTAAATGTAGTAAAAAGTGTATTAGTGATGTTAAACCGTCATTGTTATGCCAAATTTGCAATGTTTAAACGTGCTAATTCTAATGACATAGATTTTGACTTGCTTTCAAAATCCTCATAATTGCCGACATATACCTATTTAGTTTATGCACAATTACATATACTAAAATACCATAAACATCAACATATATTTCTCACATATCCTACATCAAATGAACCCAATAACATGATGCTTTCACATCAACACAATTTGGGAATAATATCCTTAACTATAACACAAAAAACAAATCCAAATAAGATCAAGAAATTTAAACTCTACACCTTGCAGCTACTCTTCACTTTCAATTTAACAATTCATCCAACTCTTATTCATGACTCTAAAAGAATTCTAAAGTAAATCAAAATATAAGAGCAAAACGTGTGTAAACACCTCATTTTTACCCTAATAATCAATAATAATCAACCATAATTAATTTCCAATTTTTTCCATTTTTTCTCTAATTTAGCAAAAATAAGAAAAATATTCAAAAAATAAAATAAATAGGAAAAATACATCAATTTTGGAAAATAATTGCAGAAATGACAATAAAAAGGGTTAAATAATTTTCACAAATTTTTGAAATTTCAAAAAATACAAAAAAAAAAAAAAATCGCATTGCATAAATGCAAATTGCGAAAATAAGAAAATCGCAAAAGTGGGCTAGCCCAGCTGGTCCGAACCTGGGTCTGGTGCGCGCGGGAGTGGGCTCGGTCAGGGGTTCGAAACGCGGGGGAGGCAGTATCCGCGTTTTGTAAATTTTTTCTCTGCCTGGGACACATGTCAATAGCCGATTGGCTGGAGAGAACGCACGCACCGGGCACGTGATCGTCTTCAACCTCCGTCTGAGATCGCTGGCGAGGAGAAAAATTAGAATTTTGGCTGTTTTGATTCGATTTTTTGCACAAATCCAATAGATCTTCAATAGAAATAAGATAAACATCATTCAATTGGAATCAAATCGCAACAAATCGATGGATTTGCACAAATCGGAGATGGGTTTTTAACCGCAAATCCAATTTGCTTCAATCGGTGGAAATCCAAGCTTATCCAGCTCGATTTCTTATGCTTATAAATAGAGGATGAAGTGGAGAGGCAGAAGCACGGATCAAAAGTGAGAAAAAGAGAGAAAAGAGAGAGAATCGAAGTCTCACTGGAGTTCTTCAACCCGCGACCATTGATCAAGCGTCGAGCAGCCACTAGGAGGCATTTTTGGAGAAATCTACCGCCACAGTTGAGTTTCTCACCCCAAAAACCTAGGAATCGACACCTCAATTGCTTCAAAGAGCCGCCGGAATGCCGTCAACGAGCATCCCCAGCCGTTGTGTCCGACGACCCGACCCGAACTGCTTCAACTCGATTTGACCCGACCCGCGCACCGACCCGGATCTAGGTAAGTCGGATTTTTTGATTTTTTGATTTTTTGATTTATTTTATTTATTTCTTATGTATTTATTTATTTATTTTATTTTTTTTTCAAATATCTTTAGTTATTTATTTGTTATTCATAATTCAAAAAAATAGAAAAATGTTAGAAATTAGATTATTTTTATAGGATTTGATTAGCATGAATAATAATAATAAAAATAAAAATAATAATTATAATAATAAATAATAAAAATGTGAAAATTTATAAAGAAAATAATAAAAATATTAGAAAAATAATAATAATAAAAATTTAGATTTTAGAATAGGATAGATAAAAAATCTAGAAAAATTTTTTCAATAAAAATTTAATAAAAATTATTAAAAAATTAATAAAAAATCAATAAAAATTATAATAGTAGAAATGAGTTGAAAAATAGAAAAAAAATGAAATTTTTATCACTTATAAAAAATCATTTTCTTAAATAAATCCAAAATTGGTGTTTTTTCCTTAAAATTATTATTTTCAAAAATTCAAATTATTAAGCTTAGGCTTAGATTTTTTAGAAAAATCCCAAAATAGTAAAAACATAAATGAAAAGAAATTTCACAATTAAAATTCACCAACACATTAAGGTTTTTCAGGAAAAGGGAACTACGTTACGTTTGATCCTGAATAGCAGGTATGTAGGCACCCATTTGGGGCAATCTTAAAAAGGAACAAAAATCATTTTCTCAATAAGTTATGCAAAAACAAAATAAAAGATAACAAATAAAAGACATTTCTAGATAAAGAATAGATTTTAGGAGATTAGGGTGGTAACCTTAGGGTTTTAATAGGTTAGCCTCCGAACTTAGAAACTCTGGTTTTCCCCTTTCCTCTTTTCACAAAAAACGAGAAAAGGAAATCACGATGACTAGTGGTCCAAATTAGGAATAATCTGGTCAATTAGTCTTAATTCAATCTTTCCCAACAACAGTTGGGTGGTGACGCCAAAACAAAATGAAATTCCTAACTTAGGTCAAGGATCTACATTAGATGAGCATAGGGTCTAGTATAGATCAGATTAGGAATGGAAAATAAAAAATTAGACTCGACAAGATGGCGACTCCGCTGGGGAACACATTCTCTGGTAGGCTAGCCACCTGAATCTCCTCAAATTGCTCCTTAATGAGAAATGTCTTTTGATTTGTTATTGCTAACCTTTCAGGGATTTAGCTAAAGGTTAGGGTCAATTATTTACTTTAGTTATTGAGTCTGCATGCATACAATTGTGTGAGTAGATACGGTCAAACCCGGGCTGTCTTAGGACCCTAAGATGGGGGGGGCCATTGTGTAGGTTTCGGGCGAAGTGATATGATCACCGTTCGGGACTAATTAGGTTACCCCACCCAATGCTTCGACATGGCTTGAGATCCATTTCTCCGAGAATGCGGGAGGCCTTAGAGTTTGGGGACCTATTAGAACCTACCTATTTGCATACATAACGTCATGGGTTGACGATAGATTGATGATGTAATACTTTTGTTCTTTTTACAGAGTACAGATATATTTCCCTGTAATGCTATCATTGTAACATAGTTCTTGTTGTAATTAGAAATTTCTGTTGTAATAGATGGCTAATTCCACAATTGACCGCTGCCTACGCAGTAGAAGACTAAGAGAATTAGAAAATAGATCTATTGTACTTTTTCATTTTTAAGTATCGAACTCCAAGTTTCCAGTATTAATAAAAATAAATTTTCAGTATTATATCATCAATCAATTGTCGGCCCCTTTATTTTAGCATTCGTATGACACATGCATCGCATTTTCATGCATACATCATACTAAGAAAAAAATGTGCGTTAGGTGTCAAAAATAGCTCCCAAACAACCAAATATTCCCAGAAGCCCAATTTGCACACGTTCAAGAACAAAAATGGCAAACAGTGGTGACAACCACAACAACACAAGTGCTGACGTTGCTTCAGACTCTAGGATCGTATCCCTGGAACAAACGATCCAGTAGTTAGCTACACAAGTCCACCTCTTGACTGAAAGCATTGGCCTCCTTCGCACCACCCAGCCGACTTAAGAAGAATATTTAGGGGCTAGAAAAGGAAAGGCAGTGGAGGGGCAGCCTCTAGAATATGAGGAAATCAATTCCCACCTCAACCCGGCCTTTGAGTATGAGCCGAGAATCAACCAGAGTCCAACCTCTGATGACTTGAAAAAAGAGATGGAGGAGAGACAGAAAGAGATGGAAAAGAGACTCTTCCAACAATTGGCTGATAGAGGGGCCTGACGGTTTCAAGCAAGCCGGAATCACCAGTCTGCCAGCATATGGAGAAGAGGTGTACCCTGATAAATTCAAGACCCCGGAATTTGAGAAGTATGACGGTACTGGATGCCCCAAAATGCACATGAGGCTATACGCTCGGAAGATAAGCAAGTATGCTCAATATGACCAACTGATGATTCAGACATTGCAGGATAGCCTTACAGGTCCTACATTGGTCTGGTATGCCCACCTGGATTTCAATCAGGTCAACACTAGGGGAAAGGCTTGCCCGGGCATTTTATGACCAATACAAGTTTAATATTGAAGTTGCCCCCTCAGTGATTGATCTCGAGAGTCTTCAAAAGAGACACGCTGAGCCTTTTAAAGAGTATGCTCAGCATTGGAGAGCTCAAGCTGTCAGGGTAGCAACCCTAATTTCTGAGAAAGAGTTGACATTCATATTCGTCAACACTTTAGACAAGACCTACTTCTCACATCTGGTGGGCCAGACATCATCCAGTTTTGCAGAAGTAGTAGCTATAGGGTGCCGGATTGAAAGCGCCATCACCATAGGTAGACTCTAAACAATGGATCTTCCCAGGGTCCACCATCACAAAGGCTCTTGGGAGGTAACAAAGTTAAGGAGTCTATCGTTAGCACAGTCAACTCTAGTAAAGCAGACAAAGCTAGAACTCGTGTAACATTCCAGACCACAAGTACCCCAGCCCAGCACTCCACGGCAAATAACGCCCAGGCTACCAGGGTCCCGAGACAGTTCACTCCAATTCCGATCCCGCTTAGCCAGGTCTTTACTCGGCTGTGAGCAGATAATTTGATTAGCTTCGAAATCCCAAAAGTTCGGTACAAGCCTAGAAACTTCGACTCAAGCCTCAAATGTGACTATCATATGGGCCAAGAGGGGCATTCTACAGACAGATGTTGGAGGCTCCGACACAAAATCCAGGATTGGATTGATGCTGGGATTGTGCAGTTGGATTTTGTTAACACCCCAGCACCCAATGTCAACACCAATCTGTTACCTAATCATAAGCCTACCATCAATATGATCACATCTGAAGAGTCGGCTCCTAAAGAAGCCTCTAAGAAAAAGGCGACGGACTAGCAGAAAAGGCATTCCCGTCAAGCTCTAGAGAAAACCCCTAAGTCACATATAAAAAAGAGATGGTTAGCCGAAGACCCAACAGTCGGCACCTTGGGAGAATCACATGGGAGATTTGAGTACCTGGTGAACTATTCTTATACCCCAACTGTGTATGGGCTGCCTAGCGGATAGGGGCCCGAGTTTGAAAAAGAGGACAACCCGCCAAAGGAAGGGGAGAAATTTGTAAACATGATCAATTGAAATCAAAAGCCAAGAGTCATAAAATGCTATGAGGGATAGTCAACCGAGATACAAATCCCAAAGAAGAGATATGTGTTTAATGTCCCAATACCTGCAGAGAGGTATAAGGCCGCACTGTTTGACTATCAGACCCTCGAGCAAGAGCGACCCCCTATGGTGGCAGGAATCACTCGCTCTGGGAGGGTATATAACCCGAAATATAAAATCTCAACTGAAGAGCCTAACACGGAGAAAGGAGAGGAAGAAGAAGAGGGGCTCGCTGCATTTACAAAAATGGTTAAAGCGAGTGAATATAAGATCATGGAACAATTAAACAAGGTTCCAGCACAAATATCACTCATGGGGCTCCTTACAGCCTCTGAGCCCCATAGGGAAGCACTCTTCAAAGTGCTCAAATAGATCCAGGTACCAGAAGGCATCGCTACAGACAAAATAAGTTACATGGCGGATTCTATTTTCACCATGGACCAGATATCTTTCTCCCCTGAAGACCAGATATCGTGTCATGTAACGACACGATTGTCTCCCGAGTACTTATCGACAACGGGTCATCCCTCAATGTGTGCCCATTGGCTACCCTCAACTTATTGGGGATCGATCCAAGCAATATTAAACCCAGCTCGACAGTGGTCAGAGCTTTTGACGGGTCAAAAAGAGACATAGTAGGGGAGATAAACTTGCCGATGGAGATTGGCCCGCAAGTGTTTTACATATCTTTTCAAGTCCTCGACATCCCAAGAACTTTCAACCTACTTTTGGGAAGGCCTTGGATACATACTGTTGGTGCTATACCCTCCAATCTCCATCAGAGGGTCAAATTCATTGCAAATGGGCAGATAGTCACTGTGCTGGGTGAGCAGGATTATGTCATCTACAAAGAAACCGCCATACTGTACATTGGGGATGATGGTTCCGAAGGTCTTGGTCTCCAGATATTCAACGAGGTAAATGTGGTGACCAGCAAGGAAGGCCATCAGTTTAAGGAGGGGCAGCAAGGGACGTTTGGACTAGGGTACGTTCCTACAGCTCGGGAAGAAGCATAAGCCAAAGGTGTCAAAGGTAGGATGAAAGAGAAGCCAAGCAACACCCTGATGCGCATTCCACCCCTCTGGCAATCTTTTAGACAAGCAACTACTATTCAAGAGCCAAGGATAAGCGAAGATGACGTCGGCAATGGGAGTCCAACCCCTCGCACGTCCAAACAACATCCAGCTCTCAATAATTGGTTCTGTTATTCTATTGATAGCTCTAGGTTAGCTCAAGGATAGAGAACGATTATTAAACAATTTTTTGAGACTTCTTTATAATTCAATAAATTACAGTTTGTCTTACTTATATATATCTGCTTTCATTTTACTTCACCTAGATCTCCTACTATCGAACATCAGGGACATTTCGCGTAGGTAGAAAATAAAAACGCTGATATCATTTCCAACGCTACTGGGTCAATTGTTGGAGGCAATGTCCTTAACCACGAAATAATACAAGAAAATTGGCAAAAATATGAACAGAGCGGAATTTCAATCAATGAGTCGGTGGAGACAGTAAATCTAGGAAGCATTGAAAAACCTAAAAACCTCAAGATTGGAATCAGTTTAAGTGCCGAGCAAAAGTGTGAGATGACTGAGTTGTTAACGGAATATGCGGATGTGTTTGCCTAGTCATATGGTGACATGCCAAGACTAGACTAATCAATAGTGGTTCATAGGCTTCCCATAAGGGAAGATGTCAAACCTAAAAAATAGAAATTGAGAAGATTTAGGCCTGACATCTTACTAAAGATCAAGGAAGAAGTCAAGAAACTGCTAGAAGTAGGGTTCATCGAAGTGTCCGATTACCTAAAATGGGTAGCGAATATAGTCCCCGTTATGAAAAAGAATGGAAAAGTACGCGTATGCTAGACTTCCGGGACCTAAACATAGCTACGCTAAAGGATAACTTCCCCCTACCTCACATTGATGTTCTAGTAGACAACATTGCGAGAAACCATCTTTTATCGTTCATGGATGGTTTCTCATGATATAATCAGATAAAAATGGTTGAAGAAGGTAAAACCAAAACGACTTTCATCATAACATGGGGACTTTTTTGTTACAAAGTTATGCCCTTTGGTTTGAAAAACGCCGGGGCAACGTATCAGAGAGCCATGGTCGTGATACTTCATGACATGATGCATCGAGAAGTCAAAGTATACGTCGACGACATGATAGCCAAGTCTAAAGAGGAAGAAAGCCATACAGATATCTTGAGAAAGTTGTTTAAGCGACTGAGAAAGTTCCAGCTCAAGTTAAATCCGGAGAAGTTCACTTTCGGGGTCACAACGGGCAAATTGTTAGGGTTTGTCATAAGCCGGGAAGACATTAAAATCGACCCTGACAAAGTAAAGTCTATATTAGAGCTACCTTCTCCATGTACTGTCAAAGAAGTAAGATGTTTGCTGGGAAGGTTAAATTACATAGCTCGTTTTATCTCACAGCTTACAGATAAGTGCCGGCCACTATTCCGTTTGTTGAAAAAGAATGTCATAGTAAAATGGGACGACAAATGCAAAGAAGCATTCGGGACGATTAAAGACTATCTCATAAAACCTCCAGTCTTGATAGTCCCGAAACAAGGGAAGCCCTTATTCTTATACCTCACGATACTCCTTGAGTCCATGGGATGCGTGCTAGGGCAGAAAGATGAAGAGGGAAGAGAGAGTTCCATATATTATCTAAGCAAGAAATTCATGGACGGGGAACAGAGGTATTCAAAAGTAGAGAGGACTTGCTGTGCTCTGATTTAGGTCATGCATCGATTAAGGCAATACACTCTTTACTATCACATTGAGCTGCTGACAAGACACGATCCTCTGAAATACTTGGTAGAAAAACCCGTTTTTATAGGGAGAATCTCTAAATGGAAAATGCTCTTATCGGAGTTTGATATCACATACACAAATCAAAACTCGATGAAAGGGCAATCTTTAGTCGACCAATTGGCAGAACACCTAGTTGAGGGAAATTCCCAAGAGCCACAAGTTCAATTCCTTGATGAAAATATATTAACAGTGGCAGGCATATTGGTAAAAGACAGTAGAATAGAGTAGAACCCTAAGTGGAAGATGTTCTTCGATGGAGCCACCAATGTATTCGATTATGGGATTGAGGCAGTGTTGATATCCCCAGACGGAACACAATTCCCTTTAGCAACAAGACTCACATTTCCATATACCAATAATATCGCGGAATATGAGGCGTGCATCCTCGGCCTCAAAATGACTTGCCACATGGAGATCCGTGAATTAGAAGTGTACGAAGATTCGTCACTGATCATATTACAAACAAGAAGGGAATACAAGACTAAAGATCCCAAATTGATACCATACCATCAGCACTTGACAGAGCAAATCGAAGAATTCGAGCCAATCACTTTCACATATGTCCCAAGAACTCAGAATTAGTTTGCAGTTGCACTCGCCACACTAGCATCTATGATCCAGATAACAGGGGGAGCCGAAGTCCAACCGATGAAAATAGACATCGAAAATCGGCCCGCCGACTGTTTAGCAATTGAGAAAGCACAAGATGACATGCCCTAGTATCACGACATCAAAACTTTTCTCCAAGAAAGCAAATACCCTGAAATGGTTAGCAAGAATGACCAAAGAATACTCAGAAGTTTAGCAAGTCATTTCTTATTAAGTGGGTCTGTGCTTTACAAAAGATCGTTTGATACTGCCTTGCTAAGATGTGTGGATAAAAATGAAGCATGTGAACTGATGAAAGAAGTACATGAAGGGGTATGTGGACCTCATATGAACGGCTACATGTTGGCCTGAAAAATCATGAGGTTGGGATATTATTGGCTAACCATGGGATTAGATTGCATAAAATATGTCAAGCACTATCATTTGTGTCAAGTGTATGTAAACCAGATAAATGCTCCACCCAACGAGTTGCACTCATTGTCAACACCATGGCCTTTCTCCATGTGGGGAATCGACATAATCGGCCCAATCACTTCGACAACATCCAATGGCCACAGGTTTATATTGGTAGCAATTGACTACTTCACCAAGTTGGTAGAAGCTTCATCATATACCAATGTCACAAAAGGGGTAATAGTTCGTTTCTTGAAAAGGAACATAATAGCTCGATATGGAGTTCCTGAGTCTATTATCACAGACAACGGTACCAATCTTAATAACAAGTCGATGAAGGGTTTATGTCAACAATTCCACATAAACCATAGAAATTCAACTCCCTACCGGCCTCAGATGAACGGGGCAGTAGAAGCAGCTAACAAGAATATCAAAAAGATCATCGGAAAAATGACAACTACTTACAAAGATTGGCACGAGATGTTGCCGTTTGCTCTCATGGCTTATAGGACTTCAATAAGAACATCTATTGGAGCTACCCCATATTCATTGGTATATGGTACTGAGGCAGTGCTACCAGTCGAGGTCAAAATACCATCATTTAGAATTCTATCAGAAACTCAGTTAACTAAATCAGACTGGGTAAAGAAGAGACTTGATTAGCTAAATCTAATTGATGAAAAAAGACTCACTGCACTATGTCATGGTTAGTGTTACCAACAAAGGATGACCCAAGCATTTAACAAGAAAATGAAACCTCCATGCTTTAAAGAAGGAGATCTGGTGCTAAAGAATGTTCTCCCGAATGCCCAAGATTCCAAAGGAAAATTTACCCCAAACTATGATGGTCCATATGTGGTGAAAAAGGTATTGTCAGGAGGAGCTATGATATTAACTCAAATGGATGGTCCAGAACTGAGAGACCCCATTAATGCAGATGCTGTTAAGATATATTTTCCTTAGGCAAGGGAATTGAAATTTTGCCAATGTTTATGAAAGCCAATATTTAATACGAATTTCATTGAGTCTAGTTTTCATTTTTTTACAAGCAAAGTTAATGTCTCTGAATGGTCGATAATTCCAACCAATCTTCGTTAAAATAAACATTCCTAAACACATTACCCATCACTTCACCAATAAACGATAAACATTGAAATGATAATGAATCTCAATAAATTTTGTGATATAATTCTACCTACTTTTGAGCATTAAAACCTGGTGTATTAGTAGAATAACACTACCGTTAAAAGAGCCATGAGCACAAGAAAGGGAGTGCATCAAGATCTTTAGCCCTGTGTTAAAGCAAGAGTAAGCGAAGCAGGAGCAACACGAAAGTTCGGTTGTTTGGTTGCTATCCACGATAAATTGGCAAACATATTAAAATAAATAACTATCATCCGCATATCATGAAAACATCAAATCATTTAACTCAGTCAGCAGAAGCATGTTCAAAAGCATGAGATTAGTTAGCCCACAATAGGGCACTTGTCTAAACATCCCCTTGAAAATGTCAGCCCACATTGGGGCACTTCCCTAAACATCCTCTCGTAGGGTCAGCACATTAGGGCACCTTTCGAGACATGTATTCCTACCATAGGTTAGTTAGCCTACGTTAGGGCACTTCCCTAAACATTTTCTCTTAGGGTTAGCCCATAAGGGCACTTTTTGAGACGTTTCTCCCCATAGATTAGTCAATCTACAATGGGACACTTTCCTAAATATCTCTTCCTAAGGTCAGCCTGTAGAGGTACCTTTCGAAATATTTCTTCCCCAGGGTAGTGAGTCTAAGAAGACACTTCCCACCATAGGTTAGTCAGCTCACAATGGGGCACTTTCCCAAATACCCCTTCAAAAATGTCAGCCTATAGGGACACCTTTTTTAGGCATGTCCTCTCGCTATAGGTTAGTTAGCTCGCGAAGGGGCACTTTCCTAGACACCTTTTCTTGAAGTTAGCTCACTAGAGCACTTTTCAAATCTATAGATAAGTTAGCTCACTAGAGCACCATCAAATCCATCGATTAGTTAGCCCAAAGGAGCACTTCTCAAATCTATCGATCAGTTAGCTCAGAGGGGCACTTTTCGAATCTATTGATCAGTTAGCTCAAAGGAGTACTTTTCGAATCTATCGATCAGTTAGCTCAAAGGAGCACTTTTCGAATCTATCGATCAGTTAGCTCAGAGGGGCACTTTTCGAATCTATCAATCGGTTAGCTCAAATGAGCACTTTTCGAATCTATCAATTAGTCAGCTCATAGGAGCACTTTTCCAAATTTGTAGATGATCGATTAGTTAGCTCATAAGAGCACTCTTCGAAGGTATTTTCTCAAACAGTCGCTAGTCTAGTCAGACACTTCTGCTGACAGGTGGCTAGCTCATAAGAGCACTCCCTATGACAATCTTCTCTTTAAGGTTGCTAGTCCAATAAGACGCTTCCTATCATCCACTATTCCATTTACAATTCTACACTCCTAAACAGTTCTTGGGATGTTTCCTATCACCAATTAGTTAGCCCATAAAGCACTTTTTGGAAGGATACATTACTCTAGATCATTAGGTTGTTTCTTAAGGAGTACCAACCACCACAAAACACTCATGGAATTATTAGCTCATGGAACATTTTCCTACTAGAGACCAAATTCCAGATAACCAGCCAAACTAAGGCGTTATCCATTCAATTAAGAGGCCAAACATCTTATCTTTGTAATTAAGTTTTTCAAACTTTATTACAAAGAGGGGTAGCTGTAAACACCCCATTTTTTCCCTAATAATCAATAATAATCAACCATAATTAATTTCCAATTTTTTCCATTTTTTCTCTAATTTAGCAAAAATAGGAAAAATATTCAAAAAATAAAATAAATAGGAAAAATACATCAATTTTGGAAAATAATTGCAGAAATGACAATAAAAAGGGTTAAATAATTTTTACAAATTTTTGAAATTTCAAAAAATACAAAAAAATAAAAAATTGCATTGCATATATGCAAATTGCGGAAATAAGAAAATTGCGAAAGTGGGCTAGCTCAGCTGGTCCGAACGTGGGTCTGGTGCGCGCGGGAGTGGGCTCGGTCAGGGGTTCAAAATGCGGGGAAGGCAGAATCCACGTCTTGTAAATTTTTTCTCTACCTAGGACACGTGTCAGCAGCTGATTGGTTGGAGCGAACGTACGCGCTGGGCGCGTGACCATCTTCAACCTCCGTTCGAGATCGCCAGCGAGGAAAAAAATTCGAATTTCGACCGTTTTGATTCGATTTTTTGCACAAATCCAACATATCTTCAACAGAAATAAGATAAATATCATCCAATTGGAATCAAATCACAACAAATCGATGGATTTGCACAAATCAGAGATGGGTTTTTAACCGCAAATCCGATTTGCTTCAATCAGTGGAAATCCAAGCTTATCCAGCTCGATTTCTTACGCCTATAAATAGAGGATGAAGTGGAGAGGTAGAAGCACGGATCAAAAGTGAGAAAAAGAGAGAGAATCGAAGCCTCATCGGAGTTCTTCAACCCGCGACCACCAATCAAGCATCGAGCAGCCACCAGGAGGCGTTTTTGGAGAAATCCACCGCCACAATTGAGTTTCTCACTCCCGAAAACCTAGGAATTGACACCTCAACCGCTTCAAAGAGCCGCCGGAACGCTGTCAACGAGCATCCCCAGCCGCCGTGTCCGACGAACTGCTTTGACTCGAACCAACCCGACTCGTGCAGCTACCCAGATCCAGGTAAGTCGGATTTTTCGATTTATTTATTTTATTTATTTCTTATGTATTTATTTATTTATTTATTTTATTTTTTTCGAATTTCTTTAGTTATTTATTTGTTATTCATAATTCAAAAAAATAGAAAAATGTTAGAAATTAGATTATTTTTTTAGGATTTGATTTAGCATGAATAATAAAAATAAAAATAATCATTATAATAATAAATAATAAAAATGTGAAAATTTATAAAGAAAATAATAAAAATATTAGAAAAAAATAATAAAAATTTAGATTTTAGAATAGGATAGATAAAAAATCTAAAAAAAAAAATTCAATAAAAATTTAAGAAAAATTATGAAAATTAATAAAAATTATAAAAATTATTAAAAAAATTAATAAAAAATCAATAAAATTATAATAGTATAAATGAGTTGAAAAATAGAAAAAAATGAAGTTTTTATCACTTAGAAAAAATCATTTTCTTAAATAAATCCAAAATTGGTGTTTTTTCCTTAAAATTATTATTTTAAAAAATTCAAATTATTAAGCTTAGGCATAGATTTTTTTAGAAAAATCCTAAAATAGTAAAAACATAAATCAAAAGAAATTTCACAATTAAAATTCACCAACACATTAAGGTTTTTCAGGAAAAGCAAACTACGGCACGTTTAATCCTGAATAGCAGGTACGTAGGCACCCATTTGGGGCAACCCTAAAAAGGAACAAAAATCATTTTCTTAATAAGTTATGCAAAAACAAAATAGAAGATAACAAATAAAAGACATTTCTAGATAAAGAATAGATTTTAGGAGATTAGGGTGGTAACCCTAGGATTTTAATAGGTTAGCCTCTGAACTTAGAAATTCTAGTTTTTCCCTTTCCTCTTTTCACAAAAAATGAGAAGAGGAAATCACGACGACTAGTGGTCCAAATTAGGAATAATTTGCTCAATTAGTCCTAATTCAATCTTTCCCAACAACATTTGGGCGGCGACGCCAAAACAAAACGAAATTCCTAACTTAAGTCGAAGATCTACATTAGATGAGCATAGGGTCTAGTATAGATCAGATTAGGAATGGGAAATAAAAAATTAGACTTGACAACGTGTTTTAGAATAAGTATGTATTCAATATATAGGGGACAATTATTGAACGGTTTTTAATATATTGGTGATTCCGATTTTTCCATTTCATTTAACAACATATTGAATAGTTTAAGGATGTTTTTAGCATAAGAAATGAGTAGACTAAAGAACATAACTTATACCGCATTCCACTACAAGGAGTAGAGTGGATTAGGAATATTTCAGGAATTGAGTTGATTCTTAGCACAAAAATTGTCAATGATGATGTTGCGCTAAGACCTTCATCAATGCTGCTGGAGAATGCTTCAAGTATGAAATTTTGATAATTGTTACTAGTTCATCAGTAAATGTACTTTTTGGAACCTAAACTGCTAGGATTCTTAGTGTTTATACATCTACATTTTAGTATTATTTTAGTCTTAAAGAATTAAATCTAAAATGTATATATTTGATGTAAGGTTATTAGGTTGATTGATTTTGGTGTACAAGGAGCTGACTCCGAAAATATCTTTCATTTGAGAGAGATTGAAGATGTTGATGTACTGGTAGCAGCTATTAAAGCCAAAAAGGATGGAAAATGTGTGATAGTTGGGGGAGGCTACAAATTTAGTGTAGTAGCGAGAATTAATAATTTCGATGTTACGATGGTTTATTGTAAACCATAGTGTAGTTAGTCAATATCAAAGAGCCTTATACATCAGCTGTGTATTTGACTTCTATAAGCCTGTGTGTAATTTCTATGATGGTAATTCTAATAAACAACTTTTTATAGTGCCGTTACTTTTCACCGCTAACATAGCAACTTTTCATAACTTTTCACAACTCTTTGAAGGTTGGTACATGAGTTAACAGAAATAGCTTAGTAATGCTTCACCTACTTGGTCATCCTATGTAGAAGTAACCTTTAGTAAAACAAATCCTATCTTCTTAATCTTTATGTTAGGAAACCATATAGGAAACAAGGTAGATGAAGCTCATTTGTCTAATCAGCTGAGGGCTAAAGTAACACATGTATGCTATGTACCACATTTCAAGAGAGAGCCATAGAGTCATCTTTACAACTCCTTATAGGACCCCTCTTCTTCTTCTATCTTAACCTTGGTCTAGCCCTAAGCTACACGTGAATCTCTTAGCTACACTCCTCCTCCTCTTTGTATTACTTTTACATATCAAGAAGAAGTAAATAGCCCTATTGAACTAAAGGAAGATTGCTAGACTAAAGAAAGATGTCAATAACTCCATTAAATAAAGCATAATAGAATGCAAACATCACACAATGTTTGAAATAGAGCATAACAGAACAACATGGTTTGAAACATTGCGGAATGCAATAGCACAACTTTACTTTTTACATATTCATACCCTAAGTTCAATTGCTTACATTAGGAATGGATTAGACAACTTACCACAACAGTAAAGTAACTGGATAAGTGAACCAAAAAGAACAACCAGAAAAGAAGTTAGATGCTGTTGAATCGAGAATAACACAATTGTCAATGTTGGAAAGTTAGAAATCGTATTTACCTAAAAACAAAAATTGATTTACCTAAAAAATTTCATCGAAACCCTAATTTTAGTGAAGGCTCAATAACAAAAATCTTACCTTCATACAAAAAGAAAACTAGGGTTCATGTTTCCAAGTGAATGTCTTCATTCCTTAAGCAAAAGATGGTGTTGGCTTGGAGTCCTTACTTAGTTCACATGAACTGGTTTGTGATTGTGTTTATTAAAGTTAGCTAGGGAAAGAGATTTGAGAACGCGTTAGGATGAAGTGGGCGATAACACAAAATTTTGGGTATAAAGGGTGGTTCCATGTTTTTTTTTTTTTTCATTGAAGAAAACGTTTTCATTTTTTTAAAATAATAAGATTTTTTTTCTTAATTTATCAAGTCTTAAAATCTAAAAAAAATCCCAATTATTTAAAAAAAAAAACCAAAATTCTTTTATTCAGTGAAAAAAAAAATTATGGCAAAAATTATTGAATTAGATTTTATATATTTAACTTTAGTCATAAATATCACGAATAATATATTTTCTATGACATTTAATAAATATAACTAAAGTACATTAGGATTAGTGACATTTGAAAAATATACAAACTTCGCTAAATATAAAAATTCATGTAGTGCATACCTTAAATGCATTAAAGAAAATTTTTGGAATGATTTCTTTGCCTTGCAACTCATAAAGGGAAGCTTAAGGAATTTTGCAAGGTAGACTCATGCAATCATTAGAACACTTAAAGTACTTATGCCCAATCATGGTACCATAAACAATTGAATAAATATGAAAAAAAAAGGCGATCTTCAACAACCCTAATTTTAATCCTCCCATAACAAAACCCTAAAAAGATAGTGTAAGAGGACTAACTAAATTGACATCATAACTAGACATAAATCCTAAAATAAACAACAAATAGATAATAAAAATCAAAAGTTTATACTAAAAAACACAAAAGCCCCAAATTTATGGCAGAAATTAGAAAGAAGTACCTAGATTTCTAAATAGAAAACAAAAAATATAGAGAGATGGAGAACTAAGAGAGTAGAAACAATACCAAGGAAGAGAAGAAATTGCAAAAGAGAGAATAGCTATGGTGAGGATCGAGAAAGAGTGGATGTTTGGAGACTTTTAGGCTAAGGAAGCCGAAGGAAGAAACCATAGACTGTAGCAAAGCCAGAGGTGAGAGAGAGAACAAAGGTAAGAGAGAGAATAGAGGTGAGATGCAAAAGAGAGAATGGAGGTGAGACGTGAGAGAGAGAATAAAGGCGAGAGAGAACATGGCAAGGCAAAGAGGTAGAAGTAGTAATTAGGTTTTTTTAGAATATTGGGCAATATGTTTTTGAGGGAAAGAAGGAATGAAAATTAAAGTTTTTAATTTTGCCTAAAAGACATTATATAGTTAAATCATATTTTTATGTATTTTATTATCAATGATAAATATTACTAATATTATATTTTATGTTACATTTAATAAATATTATTAATATATATATATATATATATATATATAGTAATTAGTAGCATTTATAAAATTGACAAACTTTACTAAATGCATAAATTCTTATGGTGTTATAATTAAAATAATTCTTAAATTCACAACACATAGGTCAAAGGATGTGTTTCTTAAATAAAAAAACTTCAAAATTATATATGTACATATTGTATGAGTTTGGGCCCACCAAAGGCCTTTAGTGTAGAGAAAGTAGATTTTTTGCGACTATCAATGGCCATTGCCATCGTTGCTTCCAAAGTCGATATAACTTCTTCATCTTCCTCAATGACTTTAGCAATTACAATGTCCATTAACCCAAAATCATGAAAGTGAAGAAGTGTGCACACGTCCTCCAATGTAAGAGTAATCTTACCTTAAGAGGTTACAAAAGTGCGTGTCTGTATACTCCAACAAGTCATATTGCTTCACCAAAAATCCGTTTCATTTGGTCGAAGAAACCCAAAACAAGAGGAAATCATCATAAAGTAGTAGATTTCTACAGACTCCATAGTATCTACATATCTCGGATTGCCCATGATGTGACTCACCTATGGACACCAACCTAGCATGGCTTGCTTATGAATAAAAAATTTTATATTTGATAGGGAAAGTTCCCTCCTTTCGTTCCTAAGGCGTAATATAGAAGTCCTCCCTATATTCTCTTTGGCTTCAACCTTAGGCTCCCGTCTTATGAAATGCCACACACCATTAACCTGTTGGTGCTCCTGTGTATCTCTTTTGCTTATGTAACTCCAAAAGAAATATTTCTTAATCATCGGGTCAAGCCATTTACTTCAACAAGAAGGCACCATGGGTATGTGACCGTTAGAATATGCTACTATCTCTTTACCCTTGTCACTAATCCCACTACATGATTTAACCTTTCCAATGTCCTTACCTATTGCAAGTGGTAGCAACAACCGAATCTAATCAATACTACTTAAAAAAAGGGGGGGGAGGAGAGAAAAAGTGTTGAAAGTCTCCCAATGGCCTTCTACCTGCAAAGGCGAACAGGGGTAGATTACTCTTACAATAAAAAGAAAGGATACTAAAAAGAAAACGCTAGAATAATAATAATAAAAAAAAAACAGTGAGAGTAATAATTCCATCAATTGGGAGTGTAGCATAATCCTACAAAACCTTGCTAAATCATCAAGCTTATTTAAAAAAAAAAAAAATTGCGCAAGGAAGTGAGAACCCCAACCAACCATCAAGGATCTTTTTAGAAGCCGAAATGTCTCACGATGAAGAAGAATGCCCCATGATGAAGCATGAACACAAGTAACATAGCTTGACGTAGTCATCGTAGTCATCTTGCACCACCGTCTAAGATAAAGTTGATTGAGTAAAAAAAAATGTATGCATGATACCGAAATTACAGTTCAAAAACCATGAAGGTTTTTGTAAGGGGAGAAGAACCTTATCTTTAACTTATCAAGAATTGTCTAATGGAAATTAACTAACAAGAGCTCTCTAGCAACAAGAATGTCCTGTGATGAAGAATAGATTTATGTCACAAGGTTTGATGCAATTATTATGGTCATTCTATTGTTGCTATTGAACTAGAATGTCCCACAATAAAAAACAAACTCAAAGAGACATGAACTAATGCAACAATTATAGTCATCCAACATCATTATGGAAGTTAAGTTGATTTTTTTTAAGATAAATTATAAAGCTTTTATAAATTAAGGAATGCATTTGATTTAAGGATTGCACCGAGCAATACGTTATAACAGCCAGAATCTACTCTGGCAATATTCACCAAGAAGAAGTTCTATTGATGTATTAGAAACATGAGATGAAGCAGGATCCTTCTAGGGTGTTGGCAATACGGAGAAAAATCGTAAGCTTCCAAAAGTTTCTATTTTTTTTTACATGTCATAATCAGTGTCACATTCAGCCATGTCAAGGACATGGCTCACGATTTTCCTGAATGTCCAATACTCTTCTTTTTTAGCACATAACAGGACCTTGATAGTAGTTATAAGGATTTGACGTACTTCCAATGCTTCTGACTTGAAACACCAAGTCAGATACTTGAGCAATGTAGTTAACATTTTAGGGATTTTCTCTCCTAGTGAGTTATACTCCCCAACCACCCAAATAATCATTGCACGAGCTACAGACACTTTGATTGTATCCAAACAGCGAAATAATTGAACAATAACCTTCTCATCGCGGGAGGGGTCTTGCTTTATGATGGAGATTATATACTCCTGCCTCTTCTGCCTCTGACCCAGAATCACCAGACAAAGAGACCAGTTGTTAGTGCAACTAATCTATCCAAGCATGTTTCTGCCATTAGCGGAAGTCTCTGCACATAAACTAAGTGCACCGACAGCATCAACAGCGAATCTCCTATCTAGGTCCCTAGTATAATACTGAAACTCAAAAATAAATGACATAGAAGAATTGGTAGCAATGAAAGATAGTATATCCAGCTTCAAGGCTCTTATTTGATATGAATATGAGGAATTTATGGAGAAATCTTCAAAATATGGAGCAAATAGAGATGGCATAGCCTTGGCAAAGACGTGAATGTTGCAGGATACCACATATCTAAAGGCACTTGATGATCTCAGGACAAAGAAGAATGGTTTCACAATTCTTTTGACATCATCTTTTGACGCCAAAATCCAGTGCACACTTGTAGCAGCAATAACAACAGAGCTATTGTAACTCCACAGCAAGGGCTATGTATACCGACATCCTGATTGCTTTTTAATGATGTATATTCCATGTGTTTGACGTCAGAGGTTCCCATTTATGTAACTTGACCGAGAGAAGTCTTCATCTGGTCCTTCAATATAAGACCTAGAGATGGTGTAAGCTAATTCGGAGTGGTATTCTCCACCCTCACCACCACTTCTTTGGGCTGCCATAAAATCGCTATCTGATTCATCCTTTACTAGACTATGTCTCACTATCACATAGCGTAAAAGGATCCCAATTAAGATTATTTGACCCCCATTCTTCCACATCAGGCAGATGACACATGGCCTCTTATAATTTCTTATAATTCTTGATTTTTCAATCAAGGAGAAGTTGTTTGGACAGGTAGAAGCAAGAGCAGCAGCAGCAGCTCCAACAACTCGAGGGGAATGTTCACTTAACAATGCACCGATGATCTCTTCTATTGTAGGGGCATTTTCCTCAATTCGGAGCAACGGCAGAGACCTTAAGCAAAGCATCGACACTAGTATTTCAAATCGATACGGCTGCTCATCTCTACGATGATCCTGAGGACATTAACATCGCACCTTTACTCGATAGCAAATCGATATATATATATATTTTTAAGAGTAAGAAAGCTAATCAGCTAATCATCAGAGCCTGCCAAACCTATATATAGCCGTCTCACCATCATGGTAGACTCATTAGTCATCAATACATAAAATGGAACAGCGTCAATTCATAGTTGTCAGTTCAACACAAGATAAAAGTGTGTTTTTGTTTTATATAGAATACATTGCAGAAGAAAACTTATTTGTCTGCTAATAACCCACCACTTCCACTGTATCAGCACCAAACACTAGATATTGGGTTATTCTATGGACTCATTAATGGGGTCATCTAGTCCACATTCTGACCATTGGTGTTCTCATCGTGCAACCGTCATGATGGAAAGGAAAGGTAGAAATCCCTTTAAAAACAACCTCGCTGGATCTGTATAATATCGAGGGGCACTTCGTGTCAAATAACTTGCGGGTTTGGTTATAAACCTTCTGGTCAATCTTCAATTTTGTTTAAATTTCAATGGAGAATTAAGGATTCAAATCATTTCGCATAAATTTGCTTTCTCAACACATGACACACGGGAAAACACGTACAAAACATATAACCCAAAATCTTTTGAAAGATCCATGTCCATGCATCAATTAGATATTTGATCTGATGGGGCTCACTTGATGTACAAAGTGCCTTTCAGCAAGTGTAGGATAAGTGGAAGGGAGGCACATCTATATGTAGCCTTACCATTACATTTTACTAATCATTAAACAAACACACTCCATCAATTCCTCACTAATTCGAACCATGATCCTGTGTCGTCCTGTTCTAGTTGTCGAATGAGTTTAGAATGTTCAGTATTTCAATTACACAAAATAAGAAGGCCTTATGTTCCAGCATGATAAAATGCTTGCTCGCTGTAACCTTATCTCAACTCTGTCCCAAGTATGTTTGGATTTACAAGCGAAGAACCCATACCTTTACCTCTAAGAATCAGAAAATGAATCGCTGAGTTTGAATACATATATCAATACAATTGGCACTTTCTTCTTTGGTCGTGTGCCATTGACTTCAAAGAATTGCTCAGTTCAAGCAATCCAATTCAGAGGATCACTTCCATTGAAATGAGGAAGTATCACCTTACCTAATTTACTCTGACATTCATCATCCAACTCCAGATCTTCATTCTCCAATGCCATAGAGTGTTCTTTCTATGATTCATGATCAGGTCGCTTATTAGTTTGATTCAATTGACTAATAGATGACTCTGTCACTCAAAGCTTCAACGACTTGCTTCTCCCACAACAATGTTTGCATTATTTCTCGCATCGCTTTCAATTTTTGACACTCTTCCATCCATCCTCGCATTGTTGCGTTGCATTTCTTCAACGATTGCTCATACAGATTCCTCCAGAGTCTCCATTCGAGCTTTCATCCTCATTATGCCAATATGACTGACCAATTGTAGTGTAATTTTCCGCAAGACAGAAACCAATCCTCTTTTCTTATTGTAGTGTAATTGCCCCCTTTCATGACAGCACCTATGATGCTCCCTACAGCTCCATTGACCTTTCTTTCGTATGCCTCCAAGCATTTCCTTCCGATTCTAAAAACATGCGATCGATATTGGACTTGCTTTCCCTAATGTCATTCCATAATCGCTGAAACTCTCTAAGCAAAGCACTGCAACTATTGTTAAAACACGACCTCATCGTGGGACTCCCAACGGTCAGAATCCATCTCCCTCTAAACACGAGAAGGTTCAATATTTTAAACCAACAACAGCAGCAAAGATACATTGAACAACATCACACACATGTTTAACTCCATAATTTAATAACAACATCACAACACATCCTCAGAGCAAATGACAATATGCAGCAATCTAATCTAACAGAATAAAAAAAAAAAATGCAAAATACCGGCAAGCTTAGCTCCTCAAATGAAGGCAGAAAATGCATGGATACATCACACTCAACCAAGCCGAGGTCTGGCGGCAATTCGAATGTCCCGTGACATAGAACACGAGTTAGGTGTTGGTGTGTGCTACTGAGATTTGAACTTGGGGCAATGAGGCAATGTGAGTGTGTGTTTTCTAAACAGGGCTCAAATTATGGTAGAAAATGGATGAATACATCACACTCAACCAAGCCGAGGTCTGGCAGCAATTGGAATGTCCCGTGACGTAGAACACGAGTTAGGCATTGCGTGTGTGCTATTGAGATTCAAACTTGGGGCAATGAGACAATGTGAGTGTGTGTTTTCCAAACAAGGTGGGCTTGTGCCTTGCTTAGAAGTGCGGGTTAGGTGTTGCATGTGTGCTATTGAGACTCAAACTTGGGGCAATGAGGCAATGTGAGTGTGTGTTTTCCAAATAGGTTGTGGGCTTGTGCCTTGCTTAGAAGTGGTAAGCTTTTAACTTATTACTGATAAAAAAGATTCAAACTTGGGGCAATGAGGCAATGTGAGTGTATGTTTTCCAAACAGGCTGTGGGACTGTGCCTTGTTTAGAAGTGGTAAGCTTTTAACTTATTACTGATAAAAAAAAAGGAGATAGAAAAGTTATTACTGATAAAAAAGATTCAAACTTAGGGCAATGAGGCAATGTGAGTATGCGTTTTCCAAATAGGCTGTGGGTCTGTGCCTTGCTTAGAAGTGGTAAGCTTTTAACTTATTATTGATAAAAAAAAAAAAAAAGAGAGAGATAGCAATGTGAGTGTGTGTTTTCCAAACAGACTGTGGGCTTGTGCCATACTTAGAAGTGGTAAGCTTTTAACTTATTATTGATAAAAAAAAAAAGAGATAGAAAAGTTATTATTGATAAAAAAGATTCAATCTTAGGGCAGTGAGGCAATGTGAGTGTGTGTTCTCTAAATAGGTTGTGGGCCTGTGCCTTGCTTAGAAGTGGTAAGCTTTTAACTTATTACTGATAAAAAAGAAAAAATTGTGTACGTTTGCGCGATGGGGGAATTGAACTCAGGATGTCTAGGATGCATGCATGTGTCTTTCCAACAAGTTGTTAGCTTATGCCTTATTCCAAAAGGTTACCTATTTATTTTATTGTTGTATTAAAAAAAAAAAAATTGAGATTGCATATAGAGTTTTTAATGATATTCTATTATTTACAATCTTTCAAAAAAAAAAAAAAAAGAAAAGAAAAGGGGAGAAAAAAAAAACTACGAACCATTTTAAGTTAAGTTTATTGATCGTTAAAGAAGCTATCATCTATACATCCACTTTATGTTGTGTGGTATTCAGGAATGATGCAATATCATTTAGCCAAAGCTATACGTACGATCAAACGATATTACGTATTTGTGTGCTAAGAAAAACTTAAATTACTTCACAAGCATTGGTGTTAGGCTTTAATGCCGTGTAAGTGTACACGACAGCAGTGTAGCTATTCTACAAGCTCACATACACTAAGTAATTTTCTAGCCATGACGAAGGCACGTCTAATGCCCAAATCCCTTCGACCTCACTCAAAGGACTTTGGTCAGGGGGTCAAATGTAGGGGTACTAATCTAATTCATGGGTTTATGGCCTATTATTTTAATAGATTTGACTCTTTGTATCGAGGTAACAGGGCTTTAAGAGTAAAGTCCATGTCATGGGATGATCAAGGGAGATTTGGTATGGTAGGCTTGGAGTAAGGCTCATTGGATCACCTCACCTAATCTAACCTTTCTTAAATACGACTCATACATGCACACACACACACACTAAAGGCCTTTGGTGGGTTTAAACCCATACAAAGCCTATATGAGGCCACATTTGCTAAGAACCATTGATCACCATAACCATCTGACGAACAAGGTTTATAACCAAATACTATAAATACCTTATGTCTCCTCACTAAAAGGAGACTTCTTTTGAAAAAACGCATTGTTACTTTACCGAATTTTTATCAGAAGACTAGAATTACTACATTCTTACATCAAACTTCATAAAACACACACCTGTCACTGTAGAGCCAAGCCTTGTTTAAGATTGACTACTCCTCCTCTCATCTTAATCACCCCCTGATCATCCTCACATGCATCACTTTCTCATTAGGCCATGTGTAGTGTGTTTGCATGTAATACCGATGTGACCCCGCACTTGAGCCAAAACCCCTAGACATATATACACACACAACACACACACACACACACACAAATATTAGGTTCTTTCTTTAAGGTTCTTTTTTTTTTTTAATTTATTTATTTCAAAGTGTTAGAAGGGTAATTTTTGATAGTGGGATTATTCAAAATAATTAAGTATTTTTATTTTAGAAGTAAGTGTGGATAAATTTCTAAAGAGTGTGTGAGGTGAAAATTTAATAGTTTTAATAACGTTTACCTTTAGAAAATGTCATAAATCAAATCGTGTATTTTTATCTTTTAACTTTGCTTATAGATGTCACTATTGATAAGCCTTTTGTGATGTTTATTAAATGTCACTAAAACATATAGTAATTAGTGACGTTTTCGAAATTTGCAAACATTACTAAATGTAAAAATTCTTATAGTGTATTAGGTGTATTAATTGATTATAATTATCTTGTAAATATGTTGTAATATTTCTTTTTATCTCTTTGTAGTAATGGTTTACTTTCTTTTATGGTTCATACTTGAACTTTGATTAATCGGCATGAAGTATAAATCCTAACGATATTTAAATCTAACATAAGTAGAATAGGTTAAATATATTACCCAAATATATTTGACCATGAAGGTAGGTGTTGATTTCAACTTATCAAACTTATATATTATGATGAAAACTTGAATAACTAATCCTTAGTTGTATTCAGAATTAACATTTTGCATTGATTTCAACTTCCAATAGCCAGATTTTGACATTTGCTTCTGATTCTAACTGATTTGACCTAGTATCTATTTAAGTCATGTTTAAATTTGATAATGAATTCATTTTGATTTTGATCTCCTCTAACTTTAAATATTGCTTCTAATTTTGTCTATATGTTCACATTCATCCTTTACTTGCTTGTTTCTAGATCATCTCTCAAAATATCTTAACCATGCACTTATCTTTTCACAATTGAGCGTCTACTAAATCTTTATTCTTGTTATTATTGAAAAGCTACTTCCTATATACAATTTGCACATTAAAACGAATGCTAGAAATAACATAAGCCCTTCTGTTACCATCATAACTTTTATCTAGAGGCCCTAATAAAGAAAAAAGAAATCCAACCTTAACCTTTAGTCATTAAATCCAAATCTTTCATTTCTTAACACCTCCACTCTTTCTTCATTTTAGTCTCATACATGCTAGCCTTTATGTTAGAATTAACTCATTCTCTTAACTCATACCTTCACTAAGTTCACCCTCATCTCTCATCTCAATTTCAATTTCTCACATTGTCATGGTCTCACTCTTGTCTTTTAGTCTCTCTTTAATCTTGAAACTTACGAACCTCAACATTCTATAAGTTTATAGTCATTTTCTTCTCTCAATTTGTTTACTATGCAACTTATTTATTATGAAATTGGATGATCTAGTAAAAAAATTAAAGAATAAATTTTAGTAAGTTGAGATTATTTGAGGGGAAATTGTATCCATAATTCATTCATTTTTTATATGCATATATGTGATTATATTAGCCTTTTAAACTTTTGACTTGAAATCTTATGTCAAATTATATAAGTAAAAGGTGATAGATATGTGTTGTGTGCAACAAAATACGATCAAAACAACTAGGTGTTTCAATAAGTAATTCAAAGTGAATTGAACCAAAACAAATTGCATTTAAAGTGGTTTAGTTAAAAAATTCAATTATTAAAAGTGGTTCAATTTATTGAGGGTTTAAATCGAACCACCTTGAATGCATTTCAGTTTGATTCGGTTCAATTTAACTCTTGAACCAAACCATGTCATGAATACCCCTATTTTCCATTAGACATTCTATATGTGAGATTCTAAAAACATAGATACATGTATAAGTTGGTGTGCCTTGACATTAAAAAAAAAAAAAAAAACCTAAGCATGCTTGCAAAATTAAATTGTTCAAATAACAGATATATGTAGGATATAATTCGCAATTATATTTATGGATCTACATATAATATAATAATTTTATATCTTACTAGCAATCATAAAGTTGATCTTTGTTAAAGTGATTTGTAATTTACTTTTAGACATTAAGTATTTCATAAAGAGTGGGATAATTTAATATGTGGAATCCAATAAGTCTAGTTTCTAGTATTATGAAGGGCAAAAACAGGAAATTAAAATAATTAAGCTAACCTGTCGTCCCAAGACAGTACATAAATACATTTTGTTGGGTCATCCAATGAAATCATTGTAATAGACATTAAGTATTTCATAAAGACATTGCAGGTTCTCTGTAAGGGTGTATGGAGACATTGATTCGGAGGATTAAGAAACTTCTGAAGGAATCGTACCTTCTTCTCTATGTATTTATATACGCTTCTTTTACACTCAACTAATTTTTATGTTTTCATTGTACCCTAATTTCACAGATACACACACACATATATCCTTCGAAATTGTAGAAATCTAAAGTTTTTCTAACCATAGGAGATTGTGACGTTTAACTTTTTTGACTTTATGTCTTTCATATTTTTAAAAGCCATTTGTCCTTTTATATCATATTCGGCCAACATCTCCATAGACGTACCACCCCGTCCTCGTCTTGTGAATAGCGATTCACTAGAAAACCTTAAATTAATCGAACCGGAAAAAAAATTATGAATTATATGACTGGTTATATAATACTATTGATAGATTTTCAAATTGGATTGAAAGTCAGTCTATATATATATGTATGGGTCCACCAATTTAAAACCATGAAATTTACGTAACAGCAAGTATAGAGAGGAGACACCAATGGTGACATAAAGCCATCGGACCCATCCTCCATGCATTGTATTCTTCTCAAGACTTGAATAGTCCTCACAAGTCACTTACGTTGCAAAAGGATTTCTTCATCAATTTCCATCGGGCAGCATGACTTTGCAAATTACTATATAACCAATAACAGACCTCTGCAAGTTGAACAGCGCAGCTATATAGCACTCTAAAGCGCATGGAGGAAGAGCAAAATACAAGAAGAAAGATGAAAACGAATGAGGGCCACTGCGTGAGATACAGAGGAGTGAGGAGAAGGCCATGGGGGAAATTCGCGGCCGAGATTCGGGACTCAACACGGCAGGGCTCGCCTCGAATATGGCTTGGAACGTTCAGCACCGCTGAGGAAGCGGCTAGGGCTTATGATAGAGCTGCCTTCTCTATGAGAGGCCCTTTGGCGATTCTCAACTTCCCTTATGAATATCCCTTTGAATCTCCTCAGTTTAATCCATCCGTTTCTTCTTCTTCTTCTTCTTCTTCTTCAATATCGTCTAGCTTAGGTGCTGCTGCTGCTTCTTCTTCCACCGGTAAAAATGCACAACCACAGCAGCGAAACAGACAAGTCGCAGAGCAGACCACGACAATTTTTGAAATCGAGTGTTTGGATGATAATTTATTAGAAGAGCTTCTCGACTTTGATGAGAAATAGACTAAGGATTGCAATCTCAGTTTTCTCGAGAAAAATAAAATTCATTTGCTGGGTATAAATTTTTATTTACTTTACTGTAATAATAATACATGGTTGTGGTCGCAAGTAATCTCTAATAGCGGATAAGGGTGTGGTTATCGGCAGCGGCGTGTTAACCACCATATAAAGTATCAAAATAAATTAAAAAAATAATTTTATTTTCAAAAGTGGAAATCACTTTTTTCTAATTCGCCACTAGCGATCCGCCATAAGATCCATTCGTGGGCTAGAAATAATATGTTAACAAATAGTAACGTTGATTGATTTTGATTATTGTAATAATAGTTCACAACTCTAAAGCTTAATAACATCATTTCTTTTTTTGTGGTATACAAATAATATATTAACAACTAGTGATGATGATTGATTTTGATTATTGTAATAATAATTCACAACTCTAAAGCTTTAACATATAACTGTAAAGCTTAATAATACGTCATGTTGATGATTAGTGGTGACTAAGTAACAATTGCAATTCTAACATATGAAAATATGAATGATATTTTTCTCCAAAAAGAAAAATATTATCACTATCACATTTTAAATATCATCAGTGACGGACTTATTATTGGACGACTTCTGTATAATCTTTATCCTCCGAAAGAGAGATAGAATGAATTCATCGAACATCTTTTCCGCGTGTCCGTCACTAACAAATGCCCGAAAGCCAACGAAAATCATCTCCTCCTTTCATCGATCGAAGTTGCGAGTGTCCTCTTGCACAGCTAGCTAGTTCTTCAGCCCTTCTTTCAATACGAGAAAGAAAACACAATTATATCCTTAGGCCTATATATGTGAGCCTTTGATTCAACTGAGAGTGGCGAGAGCTTGGGAATAAAAGCATGAATTAAAAGCAAGTGCCAAGGGAGCACCGTATGTATAATAAGCAACAATTAATGAATTAGTAGCAAGCGAGCACCGTATCTATATCCGTATCCGTAAACCACAGTGAGGATAATTCATCAGTAGCTAAAGTCCTTTACAAACACACCTTTTTTTTTTTTTTTCATTTAATTTCTTGCTTGTATTGAAAACCTATATCATTAATTGTGTCATTTTCTTGGTCTCAGGTTACATCTTGCTCTTCCATTCAATGCATTCAGCTCCTTTTATTTGTTGCCTCTTCTATTAAAGACAAGCACTGCGATGTGAGTGAATTCATTTGATTAGGTGGAACGAATGTAATCTGTGACTTTTCTGTAGTAACTCTGAACTTGATTTCCCATATAATATATATACAATATAGATATATATGAACTTTTATTTTTTATTTTTTTGTGTGTGTGTGGATCCGAAGATGCTCGTAGTCATGCTTTAATGGGAGTGGGTCCTTTCTTCTTGTCGATAACGAGTCCATGCCAGTAACCACGATGTGACGTGTTCATGCTGATTTCATGGCATGTGACTTCATGTGGGCTCTATTTATGAATGATTATGGCTTCCCTTGTGATCTTTGTTAACAAGGATGATTGTATTGGCTGCATGTGGCATTTTGATATCAAATAAATAATTGGGCTGCTATCGTCTGGATGTTGAACATGTCTAGATTGTGGACCATGTTGCTTCAATTGGGCTGTCACGTGAGGTGATTCTCATTTTTTTCCTTACTCCACCTGGTCTTAATTTTGGTGCTAACGCGAATAAACAGTGGTGTGGTGGGGCTGGCACGCCTCTGTTGTTTGTTGCGTGCTTATGTGAAGCAAGAAACTTTGGAGCAAGCAAGCATGCTGTCTCTTTTACCAGTTTCGGAGTCTGGTTTTGTGTCTGTTTGTCTTTCTTTCTCCTCTTCTTAAAAAATCTTCCGCTCATTGAGAATGTTCACAGAGAGAATATTCTTAAGCCTCCGGAGTTTTCTTTGTAATAATCCATTCAAGCAATAATGATTTTTTTTTTCTTTTTCTTTTGCTTGATGAATATCAACATAATAACTAAGGCCAACCGTTGACAAATAGTTTTCATAACCTTTTGCTAATTTCGACTTCTGACTTCCTCCACTCTTTGTAGACCTATATGTACATACTCAACGTATGAGTTTGTGACCATCGCATCGAGTCCTTTTCTCCTGTTGTTGTATGCAACTTGGAGCTTCTTCTACCTTTTAAGGTTGAAGAAGACGATCCTCCATTTTTCTTTCCTTTTTTTTCTTCTTTCTCAAATTTTCTTCTCGGACAACTGACACCCGTTTCATTTTTATTTATTTATTTTTTATTTGTTCCAAACGAATTCTCCGACACCTGAAGACCAATGAAAAGGAAATTCTTTTTTTTCAATTTGAAATTCCTAAACGCAACATGCTGACAACGTCACAATGCCATTTTTTTTTTCCTTGCAAGTGGGATGACAGTAGGACACTCAAAGCTATAATTTTCATGCTGCATTTCAATTCTTGAGGAGCTCCACGCATGAGAGACCCAACGAAATGTAAAACCCCCATTAATTTATAAAATCCTTGTGGGCTTTCATGTAGTTTGTCTCCATCTTATTTGGAAAAGCAACTTTAGATGTAATTTTGCTTCTTCATCAATGCCCGTAACTAATGCTCTCCATTTCTCTCCTTTTTCAAATCAAATAATAATATACCTTATATATTTTTTTTTTCTTTTGCAGGAAAAGACTTAGTGCGTATATAAACATAGGGAAAAATATAGTCATCTGATAGTTATTAAAATATAAAATCAAGATTAAATATATAATTATTATAAAGACATGGGAATAATTTAATCTTTTCATGGTTAGGACATATAAACCCTATCTTGACCTAGTGACTCCTTTTTACCATTTACATAGTAATAGATCAAGGAACATTCTTTGAAACCTTAAGGCGACTTAGTGAACACCTACAAAGATCAATCCAATTTTATTAATTAAGGAATTTTAATAACCAAGTTATCGTTTTTAATGATGGAATCATGGATTAAGGCAAATTTATGACATGATTGATAGAATTCAAAACAAGGAGTGAGACGGAATGGGCCTAAGATCAAGTAGATTGAGGAATTGAATCATTGATTGAGACAAGTAAGTATATCAATTCATAAAATGTAATAAATTAATAAATTTTTGGGATCCAATTAGACTATGAACATAGAAATTAGGTTGAGGAACAAATTGAAGAAGAGGAAAAGCAATTTGTAGGGAGCAATGTAGTACAAGGTCAAGTACACGCCTGTGTACCTACCTGTATAGATATACGCATTGTGTATAGAAAGGTATATAGACAAAGGGCATGTTTGTGTGCTAGGGTGTATCAAATTATGGAAATTCATAGAAAGGTATACGGTTGAATACACGACTGCGTATCTAGGTGTGCTAAAATAACAAAATACACAAAAGGTACATGACCACAGTACGCGGCCGCGTATCCAACTATGCTAAAGTACACGGCCCAATGCATGGCTGTGTGCTAAGAGACATTGTTTTACTCAATTTAACTTCTACATATTTGAATTTTCATTCAACCTAAACACTTAATATAACCTTAGAATTTCTAGTGGAGTAAAAGAAGTAATCCTATAATGATTAAGTAAACAGAATTGAGTAGCTTAGACTATATTTAGATTAGTACTAAGAGTAACTTCTCTACATTTTACAGATTACGGTTTAACTGTTAGTTAAGAACAAATTGTGCTTAAGACTGCCCTTCTAAGTACGTGTAATCTTTATTGTTATTTGTGATTGTTAGAATAGTTGCAAAACTAGAATAATATATATTGGATTGGGTTATGCTATTTGTTGGTTGTACTTAGCTCGACCTAGGAGCCCGTAGTAGCAATCTTTAGGGGGCACCCTAATGATCTTTATGTGATGTTGTCCTTAGTAGAGTTGTGCATGAAAATGATTTAGGTAATTTTAAGGATTCATGGGTCTCGGGGCCCATAATGGTAGTTTCCAACACCATATTAAATATTAAGTATGTATATATAGTTTGGTGGGATCATGAGTACCCCATTGTTGTTTAGTGAACTAAATGAACTAATAACCTATTGTGTAATTTTTAATGTCTACATTGATGCATGTGACTTAACTTATCGATGTGCTTCACTTGTAACTATAACATATAGAAAGGATGACACAATATAGAACCAAATTCCAACCAAATTGGGCGTGACCCTAACTTGAAAATGGAATCCTAAATGGCGTAAATAAGAACAAATAACACAAATCTAATTACACATTAAATATGACACGCTAGCAATAATTGGAAACAACTGAAGAAATATTGATATTACTCACAATAATCCTCAAGCCAAACTCGCCACAATTTCAACAATGAAATTGATAAGAGTAGATGCGTGAAAGGCTAGCTTTCCATGGCACAAAATCAGATTTTCTAATCTTCAAAAGTCCCCTTACAAACCCTACTTTACAAGTATTTATATTTGTTCTAAATAAGGAAAATTTAACAAAAGAAAACATAAGTAAAAATAACATATGTGGCTGGTTTCTAATTAAAAGAAAAATACAAATAAAACCCTTATATGTGGCCAGTTTCTTTCACCTTCATGGAGCAATGTAGGACCACTTCTTCTTTGATTTATGTAGGTCTATGAATAACCTACAAATTGAGCATTAGTAAATTTACTCGCCATTCTGTAAAACCGACAAATGTATTTGCTGAAATGTACAACAATTATATAATGAAAAAGAAGATACTAAACAAATATCTTCGGTGTTTAATTGTTCAAAGAGGATCCTTATCGTCAAATTTTGAAATCCTTTAGCCCTTGCCTTGGTGATGGGTCTTATAGGTATATCATTCCTATTATCTCCTCGGGCTTGTAGAAGATTTACCCTTAAATCTAATAGGTCTTCATGAACATCATTAGGTAAATAGGGTGACGAATCTGCAACATTAAATATAGCAGAGACGCCGTATCTTCCTGGAAATTCTATCTTATATGTGTTGTTGTTGATATGTTTGATAACTCTGAAAGGTCCATCTACTCTTGGTGATAACTTTTGTGACTTCTTGTAAGGAAACTTGTCTTTGCTGAGATTAATCCAGACTGATCACCTAGATTATAAATTCTGGTTTTCCTGAAGTTTTTGTTGTTCTTGTGTTTTTTGAAGATGTTTAGCTATCTTCTGATGAAGTTTCTGAATCTCCTTGGCTCTTTCTACTCCACTTAGGCTTTCTTCCTTTATTGTCGGATTAGCTATGAAATCTAATGGAAGAGTAGGATTATAGCCATACACGACTTCAAAGAGAGACTTACCGATTGAACTATGAGTAGATCTATTGTAAGCGAACTTAACAATAGGGAGACACAAGTCCCAATTAGTAAGATTCTTGCCAACCGTTGCTCTTAGTAAGTTACTAAGAGTACGATTAACAACTTCAGTCTAGCTATCAGTCTGTGGGTGGCAAGAGGTACTATACATGAGTTTAGTACTAAGTCTTCTCTATAGTGTCTTCTAGAAAAAACTAAGAAGCTTAGTGTCTCTGTTAGACACCATGCTGTGTGGAACACCATGTAGTTTTATAATTTCCTGCACAAAAAGGTTAGTTATAAAAAGTGCATCGTCCATTTTGTGACAAGGCACAAAATGAGACATTTTACTGAATTTATCAACAACAACCATAATAGAATCCTTTCCCCTTTGTGTCTTGGGTAGACCCAAGATAAAATCCATGCTGATATCAGTCCAAGGTTTAGTAAGTATAGGTAAAGGCATATATTCACCCTGAACCCCTTTCTTTCCTTTTACTCTTTTACATACCCCACACCTTTCTAAAACCTTATGAACATCCTTAATCATGCCCCTCCAATAGAAATGTTCTTTTAACAAAGCCAGAGTTCTTTTTCCACCAAAGTGACCAGACAATCCTCCAGCATGTGCTTCCCTCACCAACAATTCTATCACAGATCCATAAGTATACATAACTTTCTAGCTTTATACAAAAATCCATCAATCATATAATAACCCCCAAATATTTCCCCCTCAGAACATTTCTCAACAACTACTTTTAGATATTCATTATGCATATATTGTTCCTTCAGCAATTCAAATCTAAGCATTTTCAATTGTAGAGAGGTGATAAGTACATACTTGTATGACAAAGCATCAACTACCATATTCATGTTACCTTTCTTGTACTTAATCACATAAGAAAAACTCTCTAGGAACTCTACCCATTTGGCTTGGCGTTTTGATAGATTTTGCTAACCCTTGAAATGTTTTAAGGGTTCATGATCTGTATAGATAGTGAATTCTTTTGGAAAGAGATAATGTTGCCATGTCATCTATGCCCTCACTAAGGAATAGAATTCCTTATCATATATTGAGTAGTTTAAGATTGCACCACTCAATTTTTCACTAAAATATGCGATGGGCCTCTTATCCTACATTAACACAGCACCAATCCCTATTCTTGAGGCATCACACTCTAATTCAAAAATCTTATCAAAATTAGGTAAAACCAATATTGGAGTACTAGTAAGTTTTACCTTTATCTCCTTAAAACTCTTTTAGGCTTTTTAACCTAAAATAAAAGGAACATTTTGGTTGGTCAATTTAGTTAAAAGACTGACAATACTACAAAAGTTATGGACAAAGCGTCTATAAAATGAAGCTAGTCCATGGAAACTTCTTACCTCAACAACTGATTTTGGTGTTGGCCACTCTCCAATAGCCCTCACTTTCTCCTGATCAACCTTAACACTAGAACTAGATATAATAAATCCTATAAATGTTACCTCAGTTTAGTAGAAAGAACACTTCTGGAGATTGGCAAACAACTATTGTGCCCTTAATACTGAAAATACTACCTATAGATGCTCCACACGATTTTCTAGGTTTTTGCTGTATATCAAAATGTCATCAAAATAAACAACAACAAATTTACCTAGAAACTCCTTCATTACATGATTCATTAATCTCATAAAACTACTAAGAGCATTAGTTAAACTAAATAGCATAACCATCTATTCATATAATCGATGACATGTTTTAAAAGCTGTCTTCCACTCGTCTCCTTCTCTCATCCAAATTTGGTAATATTCGCTTTTAAGGTCTACCTTGGAGAATACCTGTACACCATATAACTCATCTAACATGTCATCAAGTTTAGGAATAAGATACTTGTATTTGATGGTGATTTTGTTTATTACTTAGCTATCAATGCACATCCTCTAAGTGTCATCCTTCTTAGGGACATGAAGGGTTGGAATAGTACAAGGACTGATATTCTCCCTGACAAAACCCTATTTTACCAGCTCATCTACCTGACGTTTCAATTCCTTAGCCTCCTCAAGATTCATGTGATAAGCAGATTGGTTTGGTAAAACCGATCCAGGCTAGAAGTCAATGGCGTGTTCTATACCTCTCAAAGGTGGTAAGCCCTCTAGCAATTTATCTGTAAAAAGATCATTGTAGTCATTCAGTACCTGAGATACAATAGGGGTTAGATGCTCACTCCCCTCCATCTCTAGGGTATACCTCATTTGCAATAAATATACCGGTCTCTCATCTACTATGGCCTCCTCTAACTCATATTGTCCCACTAATAAGGTCTTGTTCTTCCCAGTTTTACTTATCTACCTCTGAGCCTCTTAAACCTTTGAAGGTGACATTGGGTTCAATAATATACGTTTATCCTCAATCTAGAACGCATAAGTATTTCTGAAGCAATCATGCAAATCCTCCTATCATACAACTAAGGCTTGCCAAGCAATATATGGGATGCACACATGGGAAGGGTGTCACATACAATCTCATCATGATATTTATCCCCTATGTTAAATGGTACCTTAGCTCTTTGGGTAACATGTAGATTACCTTGCTCACTCAGCCAATGTAGCTTATAGGGTTTTGGATGTGGGGTAGTGACTAGTTTTAATTTAGATACTAATGATGTAATTACTACATTAGTATAACTACCGCCATCAATAATAATAGCACATAGATTACCTTGTACTTTGCTAGAGATGTGGAACAAATTTTTCCTCTACTCATCATCATTAGTAGGAAACGAAGTCAAAGCTCGGCGCAGTACATTAATAGATAAATACTGATCACCTCGCTTATCCTCATATACTATAGCATCTGCATCACCATAATATTCATCTAATAACTCTGATAGATTTGTGGCATCAATCATGTCTTCCACATCCTCCTCACTCTTAACCTCCATAGCAGTCATAACCCTTTTGTTTGGACACTAAGAAGCTATATGTCTAAAACCCAGGCATTTAAAGCATTATTTGATTTAACAACTCCATCCTCTTGATGTCCCAGCTACTAATGGCTTGTTTTCAATCCATGTAACTATTTTTCCTTTCCCCAAAGTCTCCTTTTCCCCTTGACTATCCTGTACCACTGGACTCTTTTCTACATTTATACTATGCCCTCCTCTATCAGCCTGTTTTCGATCAGAATTATATAGTTTTGTAGAAGTCTCATACCTGCTACTGGCTGCTCTAAATGGATTAGATCGTCTTTTTCTTTCCACTTTTAGAGCTAGTTGGATAGCCTCCTTAAGGGTATCATACCTTTAGAACTCTATAATGCAAGAAATTTCATACTTCAAACCTGACACAAATTGTGCTAGGGTTTGTTCAGGACGTTCAACTAATCCACATATGATCATTAAGGTCTCAAACTCCTACACATACTCATCAATTGTTTTGCCTCCCTACCTTAGTGATGTGCTCAAATCCAAGATTAAGCACATATAAAAACAATTTGAAAGACAATCCAACAATGTCAATCAAACTAGTCTCAATCACATGAACAATGCCGTCAATTTCCAATGAATTTAACCAATTCTTCAATTATGATGTGTTTGAATCTTAAATCCAAATATGATATAGCTCTGATACCAAAAAGATGATGTGCCTAATTCCAAGCTTAAGCACAATCAAAGGAATTAAGGAAAACTCCTCAATTCACACACACACAAAAACCGGTTCACTTGACTAGGTAAATGCGGAAATCCTAAAGGCAATGGAATGAAATCCAAAGAGCTCCAATTGCTATTATCAATCCAAACAAGTAATCTTCATCAAATAATAACAATTATAATTGAAACCCACGTGAATCAAATCAAGAAAACAAATGGGTCAAACCGCAAATTCCAATCCCTTCCTTTAACTATCCAATTCACGTCACAATGAAGAGAATGATATCATATGTCAACACAATCAATCCTATAACAAGCTATTGATCACGAATTGCAAATTAAAACAAGTCCAAGAACATCCAAATCAACCTAGATATGACGCACTAGTGATGAAATGGAAAACAACAATAAGGAACCGATATTACTCACGATTTCTCCTTGTTGCACTCGCCACAATTTCAACTTCTTGAGATTGAAATTGATAAGAGAATTTGGAATTAGGAAAACCCTAAGCCCTCTCACAAAATGTGAAGTGTTTGTTCTGCAAAATAAGCCTCCTCAAACCCTCTCTTAAGCAAGTATTTATACTTGCTACTCCTAGGGTTAAAAAGTGCTCAAAATTACAAGTTTGCCACTTTTGAGGTGGCTAACCTTAAATGAAAATTACAAGGAAATAAAAGTGTCCCGAAACCAAAATACAACCAAAATAGTTAATAAAAGAGTAAATATATAAAAGAAATGGTCTTCAAGATGCCGGTCTTCTATAGGATCCATCAGCTCAACTCATCGCCGGTTCAGGTCGATCCATGGATAACCCACAAGCTGAGTCTGAGGGAGTTTGTCCATTGCCCTATAAAATATGATAAGTGTGCCTGTTGGAAAACACAATATAAGAATAATAGAAAAGAGGTTAATATATAAATAATTCTGGGGTCGATTTGCTCAAAATGAGCCCTTAACGCCAAGATTTGAAATCCTTTAGTTTTTGCACTAATGATAGGTCTTGTTGGATTTTTATTCCTATCATCTCCTCGGGCCTCAAAAAGATTTGTCCTCAAATCTAGTAGATCAAATGCAGTAGAGACTTCGTTTCCTCCTAGCAAACCATCTGAAGAAATATCACTGCAGAATTCCAAAATCTGAAATACCACAGGTGGTGATTGTCTTCTCTCCTCCATTTCCAGGATGTATCTCATCTGCAACACAAATAATGACCCATTGTCCACTGAGGTGTCCCCTATCTCAACCCATTTCACTGATATTGTATCCTCCTTTTCTAACTCATCTGTATGTCGCTGATCTTCATGGTCTTCTAATGGTTGGCCCAACTTCTCATTGTCCTCTGAAACCTCTGAAGGTGAACACAACTGTTCCTGTACATTTTGGCTCTCTGGTGGTTTGCTCGTCTGACTATGATCATCAGGATCCTTTGAAGGTTGGCACATCGGTGTCTGACAAATTTTATGCTCTAAGGGTTGGCTCGTGTCACTAGAGCCCTCAAGAACCTTTGAAGGTTGGCATACCTGAGTCTGCACAGTTTGGTTCTCTGAAGGTTTGATCATGTGGCTATGATCCTCACGAACCTGTGATGGTTGTTTTATTTGTCTTTGCATCTCCTGGACCTCCAATGGTGACATAGGGTTTAATACTATACATTTACCATCCTTTTTAAACATATAAGTATTTCTATACCCATCATGTAATACCATCCTGTCATACAACCATGGTCTACCAAGTAATATATGGGATGCACAAAGAGGAAGAATATCACATTCAAGCTCATCATAGTACTTGTCCCCTATACTAAAGGGTACCCTAGCCCTTTGGGTTACACAAAGACTATCCTGATCATTCAACCAATGTAATGTATGGGGTTTGGGATGTGGGATAGTTTCAAGTTTCAACTTCGATACTAATGATGCAGCTACAACATTAGTACAACTACCACCATCAATAATAATTGCGCACAAGTTTCCTTGTACCCTACAAGAAGTATGGAACAAGTTTTCTCTTTGTCCCTCATCAATGGTTTGAAAGGAAGTCAAGTCCCGATGCAATATGTTAGTAGACAAATACAACTCACTTGACATTTTTTTTTCTTACTAATTTAAACAACCTCAATACACTTCACCACACCACGACAACACACCCTTACATACCCACAGTGCTCACACTCAACCAATACAAGAAATGTTTATTATTACTTCAAATAAAGTTAAGTGAGATAATTGAAGCACAAATAAATACTTCCAAGTAGTTAAGATATTGAATTCAACTAAGCAAGTGTTTAAGTAATAATACTCAATAACTTTCACACTTAAATGCTTATATTTGAATTTCAAACTTCACCACTTAACTTTCCTTTCTTGCTAAAGCTTTACACCCACGATGAATCTTAATGTGCAGCACCTTGCACCACACAAAGCTCCACAAATTTACACCACCACACACACCTAATCACGTTGCACTCACTTCACCACAACACAATTCACCACGTTACAACACCTTCAATTAACATACACACATAACGCCACACATACATACCCTTCACTAATTTTACAAAAACACAACTCCACACACATATACCTTTTATACACGTTGCAGCACACACATACACACTCTTCCACACTTGTATTTCTCCACTTCTATACAAGTTTCAAACCATAACTCACAACAAAACGCAGCTTAAGTTCAAATTCAAAATGAGATCATTAATTACAATATTCCACAAATGGTAAGGAGCCACTTTCAAATTCAAATGAACACACAATTAAGCAATGACTTAATGTGTGTTTTGAAATTCAAATTGCTTCCTTAACTCACACCTCAAATCTGGAAATTGCACTTCTCCAATTCAGAATTATACAATGGAAATCACAACAACAAACTTCACAACCTCTTTCACACCACAACTAGTCACGGCAAGAACAAGGCAATTTTTTCAAGCTCACACAATTGTTGAATTAACAACACTTTGATTCTTCCTTCCTTCCACGAAAATTATTAATCACAAGATGATACAACAACCTTCCCAATCCATCTCCAACAATCAGCAAATTAAATTCCAAGCTAAGGTAATTTCGCAATCTCAAAACCACAACAACAACACAATTTGCGGTTTTCACTAAATCACCTTAATTGATGATTAACTCTACGAAATCAAATAAAACCACTTCCCTTCTCTCAACATGTGCTCTGATACCAAAAAGATGATGTGCTCAAATCCAAGATTAAGCACATATAAAAACAATTTGAAAGACAATCCAACAATGTCAATCAAACTAGTCTCAATCACATGAACAATGCCGTCAATTTCCAATGAATTTAACAAATTCTTCAATTATGATGTGTTTGAATCTTAAATCCAAATATGATATAGCTCTGATACCAAAAAGATGATGTGCCTAATTCCAAGCTTAATCACAATCAAAGGAATCAAGGAAAACTCCTCAATTCACACACACACAAAAACCGGTTCACTTGACTAGGTAAATGCGGAAATCCTAAAGGCAATGGAATGAAATCGAAAGAGCTCCAATTGCTATTATCAATCCAAATAAGTAATCTTCATCAAATAATAACAATTATAATTGAAACCCACGTGAATCAAATCAAGAAAACAAATGGGTCAAACTGCAAATTCCAATCCCTTCCTTTAACTATCCAATTCACGTCACAATGAAGAGAATGATATCATATGTCAACACAATCAATCCTATAACAAGCTATTGATCACGAATTGCAAATTAAAACAAGTCCAAGAACATCCAAATCAACCTAGATATGACGCACTAGTGATGAAATGGAAAACAACAATAAGGAACCGATATTACTCACGATCTCTCCTTGTTGCACTCGCCATAATTTCAACTTCTTGGGATTGAAATTGATAAGAGAATTTGGAATTAGGAAAACCCTAAGCCCTCTCACGAAATGTGAAGTGTTTGTTCTACAAAATAAGCCTCCTCAAACCCTCTCTTAAGCAAGTATTTATACTTGCTACTCCTAGGGTTAAAAAGTGCTCAAAATTACAAGTTTGCCACTTTTAAGGTGGCTAACCTTAAATGAAAATTAGAAGGAAATAAAAGTGTCCCAAAACCAAAATACAACCAAAATAGTTCATAAAAGAGTAAATATATAAAAGAAATGGTCTTCAAGATGCCGGTCTTCTATAGGATCCATCAGCTCAACTCATTGCCGGTTCAGGTCGGTCCATGGATAACCCACAAGCTGAGTCTGAGGGAGTTTGTCCATTACCCTATAAAATATGATAAGTGTGCCTGTTGGAAAACACAATACAAGAATAATAGAAAAGAGGTTAATATATAAATAATTCTGGGGTCGATCTGCTCAAAATGGGCCCTCAACGCCAAGATTTGAAATCCTTTAGTGTTTGCACTAATGATAGGTCTTATCGGATTTTTATTCCTATCACTTAGTGTCTGGAGACGCATAAACAGCTCCTACCTATAGTGATTAGGTATAAACCTCCTTCTCATAACCCATTTCATCTCCTGCCATGTATGTATCTCTACCTTACCATCCCTTCGCCTACTAGCCACTAAATTCTTCCACCATAATGCAGTATAGCCAGTAAACTCAACAGTTACAAGGCAAACTTGAGTGTGGTTGTTAATTTCATAGCATTCAAATAAGCCCTCAACCTTATCTTCCTAATCCAAGTAGTCTTCTACAAAACCCCCAGTAAACTTAACAGTTACAAGGTGAACTTGAGTGTGGTTGTTAATTTCATAGCATTCAAATAAGCCCTCAACGTTATCTTCTTAATCCAAGTAGTCTTTTGCAAAACCCCTTCCAGCAAATGAAGGCATATGCAATTTCACATATTCCAATCCTCGAGGTGGTCTGAAATCCCGGTTTGGGTTAGGCTCATTCTCAAAATTATTATCTCTTTCTTCCCCAAGAGTAAAATAATCTCCCTCCATTCTCCTACCTCTATTTCCTCTAGCAGCTCCTTCCTTGTGAGTATTTTGATGGGCTACCAAGGTGGTTGTGGCATCGTCATCTGATCCACTTGTGTTGCTAATGTAGTAACAATTGTGGTAAGATCCTACGACTATTCCTCTAATGTTCTTCCACCTACAGCACGACGCCCTTAACCTCCTCTAACCTAACTATTGGCCTCATTGCCAATCCCACTATTCACACTATCATTTGACATGATTTTGAATTTTTTTTATCACTCAACACTTACTCATAATAAACTCACAACACTACACCACGACTTCACTCACACACCCACAGTGTAACATAACCAATGTAACACACCTTAGACCACACCTACATGGTTCACCTAACACACCTTACACACTTACAATCACAGTGCAGTACACCACTTCCACGGTCCACTTACATACCACAACAACACAAAGGCAAATGGAGCAAATATGGAAACTTCTCTACATGGCAAGCAATTAATTCCAACTAGTCAAAGTGCATTTAAAATGATCAATACACAATAACTCCACAAGTAATGATTGAGTTTAAAATTAAAAAATGTTTCCTAATTCTCTATGGCAAGATGAGCAAATCTGAAAATGAACACTTCCAATTCCGAAATTTTCAAGGAAACAACAAGGCACCAATCAACTCTACTTCAAATTATGGAATTCCAAATTATGGAAATCAAATTCAAAGAACTTCCCCTTCTTCCACACAATCAACTCACGACAAGGATTGCAATTTAATTTCTACACTTCAATTGGACATCGCGCAAGCAATTCAAGGTACAATTCAACACAAGACTTTAAGTTTCACTTCACATAATTCAATTTTGGAATGAAGGATCAAGAACCTTAAATCCCAATCTATGATTCACATAATTCCCTTATCTAAACCTTGCTTTGATACCAAATTATGATGTGCTTCACTTGTAATTGTAATATATAGAAAGGATGACATAATATAGAACCAAATTCTAATCAAATTGGGTGTGACCCTAACTTGAAAATGGAAACTTAAATGGCATGAATAAGAACAAAAACATAAATCCAATTACACACTAGATATGACACACTAGCAATAATTGGAAGCAACTTAAGAAATATTGATATTACTTACAATAATCCTCAAGCCAAACTCGCATCAATTTCAATAATGAAATTGATAAGAGTGGATGCATGAAAAGCTAGCTTTCCACGGCATAAAATCAGATTTTCTAATGCTCAAAAGTCCCTTTACAAACCCTACTTTACAAGTATTTATACTTGTTCTACATAAGGAAAATTTAACAAAAGAAAATACAAGTAAAAATAAGATATGTGGCCGGTTTCTAATCAAAAAAAAAATATAAATAAAACCCTCATATGTAGCCGGTTTCTTTCACCTCCATGGATTAATGTAGGACCAGTTCTTCTTTGATTTATGTAGGTCCATGAATAACTTACAAACTGAGCATTAGTGAATTTACTCGTTATCCTGTAAAACCGTCAAATGTACCTACTGGAATGCACAACAATTATATAATGGAAAAGAAGATACTAAACAAATATCCTTGGGGTCTAATTGTTTAAGGAGGATCCTCATCGCGAAATTTTGTAATCCTTTGGCTCTTGCCCTGATGATGGATCCTGTAGGTATATGATTCTTATCACTTATACTTAATCACGCGTATGTGTTTGTAGATTATATGTACTAGGCATTAGCTCATCTCTTGAGGATATATATATATATATATTAGCTAAAGGCATAGATTAATATACTACTCATGATGAGGTTCTAGGATCAAATGTTTAGGAAGAAGACAACATAGAATTCTACTATTATTATGAAGATTAAAGAAAGGAAGGAAGGGATTTGAGTTCTTTATTTGTATTGAATGGTGATTTCCTTTGGAAAATAATAAACTAGTAAACTTCTAGAAGTTCAATTGCTTTAAACTTTAATTAAGAAGGATTTACTAAGATTGGTTTTTAAGAGTTAAATGGTTGTGATGGGATTTACTTGAATCATTTTGATTGTTGATAGAGGAATTATTCCAATTGTGAATATCAAATACTACAGGTTATAGGAATTAATAGATTTAAACATCTTAATGTGTCCTCATCCTATAGGAAGATGTAGTGAGCCGTGGTGTCATAAGTTCCAAGGCATTACAACCTACCACTTTAAGTAGAGGTCTTTAATGTTTGCATAGACTAGAGGTTGACCTTAGCCATCACCTTGGATTCCTGGTATCACCCTTCGGTTAAATTGCCATTTGAGGAGTTCATACTCAGTTAAGGAGTTTTCACTTGATCATCCAGTATACTTCAGGTGTCATCTTTATAATAAGAAAATGCACAAAGGAGGCATCACTCATAGCAAGTATCATCAAACTTGGGCCTTGTACTTTCATGAGTACTAACTTTGCATAAAGAATCCCATTCTCATTAAGCTTGAGATACACTGTCGAGTGAGAATCAAACTTTTCAAGAAGTTGATGTTGGCCAAATTTCCTCCAGGTGCAAGTAAATTCAAAGTGGTAGACCTGCTTACATATCTTAAGCATCATTAGAGGAGAACACTGCTGAGAGATACATGACTTCATCCATACACAAATTTGACAAATGTAAGGCTCATGTTATAGAGCACTAAGCATCAATCAAAGCATGCTATCTAAGAGGATCAATTTCATCCATCAATCTCAATGATGCATTCACCTTGAGGAGTTTGGAGTAATAGTTAAATCTAGATGAGGAGATCCAATCGAGACTCAAGAGTTAAGCATTTCTTTAAGTGCTCCATTATCAAGAAGTCAGGATTCACCTTACTAAAGAGAATTAAGTTTCCCCCAGTTCTCATCATAAATACTAGACGTAAAGTTGGTGTTCAAGAGTGTAGTAACACTAGAGTCTCAACTTTACTCCAACCACCAAACTCATGAGCAAATTAGAAAGGATTGCTCAAGGAGAGCATGCATCGCTTGGGTATTCCACATGCACAGGTCAATGTTTAGAATTGTTAACCTCCTTCGCTACATAATTAAGGGACTATTGCTCAGAGTCATTCTTATGTCATTCGAATGTCCATGTTTATATGAGATAAGGAGATAAAGTATTCACATTATAGAGTGATTTCCAGTCACGTGTCTTCATCAAGTGCTCGATCAAGCATCATCTAAAAGGACTTTCTAATGTCGTGAGTTAGAGTGACAAACAAGATCAATCGATGATTGATTTAAAAGAAGCACAAGAAAGTGGTAGAGTCTCGCTCTCAAACAAGTTTCAATTTATAATATGTGGTTGACGATCTGATCGTTCTAACAAGTTAAATCCTATACTCAATCCTAGCTTACGATCAGTTCTCAGGCAAGTATACCTATCAATTAGCAATATAGCATTGGAGTACAGGTATCGATCCCACGAAGACTTATAAGTACTAGTACTAACGATTATCCTACTATTTAACTTCTCACTATTGATGAACTCAATTACCCTACTTACTGATTAAATCTAAAAGGAACGAATTAAATGATCAGATTGAAGATATTTAAATACTCCTTTAGTTAATTCAATTATCTGAACATACCCTACCCAAGTTCTACCCCTAATTATCATGCAACTTTTATTCAATTACAAACTTTCCAATGATTAATACACAACATCTCTGATCTGCGGAGTTTCTTACACTAGATTAAGGTCTTTCTCAAGATCAATAATCCCTAATCCTAATTAAGTCAATTAAGATCTCTCTTTAATTAACATAATTAAGATTGCAATAAAATCCTAGGACTCTCAATTGAACCAGACCACCATGACCTCATTCAATACAGAAAACCTCCTATAACCTATCTTTAGGATTACAAGTAGTCTTTTTATTCATGCCAGATCTACTCTATTAAGCGATTTCTCAATCTTATTAACAACGATCTAATTCAATCCTAATACTACGCACATATCAAGATAAACAAACCATGATTGCAACATGAATAAACTCAAAGATCAGGATTAATCATTGAAACATTAACAAATCCGTTACATAACAATTGGGGGTTTCTCGAGGGATCAAGTATAAAATAATTAACTACTCATGGTTCTAATGAAAAGAAAAAAAGAGAAAATATTAGAATCCATAAATAAACCCAAACACAAAGATCTTGACTTCGATTCTGGAAACTCTTCTAACTTCTCTTCTCTAGGGTTGTTATCGTGTCGCCTCTTTCTCCTTCTTTAGGGTTGGTTGTATTTATACTCTTAAGGGAATGGCCCAGGATCTTCAGTTAGAAAGATACAGATATATCTTTCCTTTTCCAAGTAAATCTCGAAAAGTGAATAACATACGCCTGACACGCCCACCAACACGGCCATATTTCAAACCGTGTCTCCCTCTAGTCGATAATTTGCAATTCCTCATCCTTGTTCAGTGTGTGGCACGGCTAGAAACACGACTAGATTACAAACCGTGCCAGGTTCTGGACTCTTCCATTTCTCCTTAGCATCTGCCACGGCTTCAAGCACACCCATATCACAAGCCGTGCTTCCTTTCCAAGTGACAAATTTCATCCTCAGGCGTGCACACGGTTCATGACACGAGCGTGGCTTTCCCTATGTTGTCCATAAGTAGCTTTAACTTGATCTTTTGAGCTTCAATCATGCTCCTTTTGTTATCTTCCCACTTCTCTTTAGTATTATACCCTGAAACTGATATATTTATCTGTTAAGTATTGAATCCGCATTGATTTTATTCAAAAGATTACACAAATTCATCATTAACGCCCGTGATTTATAAGGATTAATTTACTCTTATCAAATTTCCCCACACTTAAGCTTTTTCTTGTCCTCAAGCAAACACGGATTAAAAAAAAACCCAAAGGACAAGTTCTCATAATTTCCAACAATCCAGAAGATATTCCAACATCATCGATTTCATGCTACACCTCAATCAATGATAATCTTCACTCAATCTTACCATTAGTTGTATACAAAATACAAATACTAAAATTCCTAAAGCTAATCCAAGTAAATTAAACTATTACCCTTATCATTTAAACTAAAATTCCCAAAGTCAAAATTGCCACAAGATCGAGACTAGTAAAGTAAAGTATACAATCCTTTTAACCACTGTTATAAGTAACACAACAGGGACTAAAGGCATGTTGTATCCACTCGTCCCCTAGCTCTTCCTTTTCTGTTTCATCCAATTCTTAAGTTAATCTTAGGAGTTTACCATTAAAGCACTTAACTAAGTTAACCGACCCATGTAATGAACTTTCGATCGATAATCCCGAGTTCATCACTCAAGTTAACTGATGTTATTCCCTTAGCGTAGAAGGTGTCCTTAGGATTTACTTGTTCGAGTCCAATTAACTCATTTAATTAATTAATTAATTAATTAAGATGGTTTCATTGGTCAGTAAGTCCCATACCAGATGATCTTAAACTACGAGGTTTTAAGATACCCCTTCGAACCTCTACCATCTCAATCAATCAACTATCATTCATATAAGCTCATTTAAGTTCAGTTTTCTCAAACTTTTTTCACGACCCTTGTAGCGAGCTTTTAGCCATTGATCCCAAGTTCGTCACCCGAGTCAATAGATGTTATTCCTTGAAAAGGGCATCTCTCAAGCTTAATTACTCGAGTCTGTGAGGCCCACTTCTGAACTATTTACATATTATTATATTCTTCAATTACTCCCAACAATTTTTTTTTTCCAGAAACTTCTTCGAAAAGGAATCACCAAGTTACAAGTATCTTTTACTCCTTCACTCCAAGTTACATAGCTCACCTACTAAGCAAAAAGAAGAGCATACTAAACTCACTAGTGACCTTAATCCAATCTCAACTCTCGAAAGTAAAGATTAAATAACAAGTAAGTTCACTTCACTTGGATTTCATCTTGTAATTTTAGCAACGTATCTCTAATACAAAATAAGAGAATAATTTTTTTTTTAAATTTTCCACATGGGTATGAACAAATCTCAGTAGTCCTTGATTGTCAAAAGTCATCATCGAATATACCTTAAATAAGAGGAATTTACATTTTTTATTGCACAATTGATAGAGCCATTTTATACTCAATCCTTATAGCATAAATGGTGTTAATTCATTATTGATTTTATAGAAATCATAAGGAAATGGTACTTAATTCTATTATGGTGATAAATCAGGTTAAATGGAGTCAAGGATGCTAATTCAAGTAAATTAGAGAAGTCATCTACAACTTGGATCAAGACAAGGATTTACACCGTCGGAGGGAAGTACATGGGCGTGTAATTGAAGTACACGGCCGTGTACTTGGTTTTGAATCAACAGGAAGATACACGGTTGAAGTACACGACTGTGTATCGGAAGCACGGTTTGAGGCACGCCCATGGCGTAAACCGTGTTACACACTGGACAAGAAGGCGGAAATGTGGACTTTCAACAGAGAGAGACACGGTTTAGGGCACGGCCGTGGTGGAAGCCGTGGGAGAAACCATGCTTAGAGCCGTGGTGGAAGCTAGACGTGCCAAGGAGAAGAACTTGTAGATCATGCACAGAGGAAGGCTGATGGACTTGTAGATCTCCATTATGGCTGCTAATTCACAACAATTTGGGTATAGGCACGATACGTCTTCAAGGAAGGTAAATGAGGTAAGTGTGTCTAACCTTGAACATCAAATTTCTAATCTAACCTCCCTTGTGCAGCAGCTAGCTCTTGGAAAAACACAGCAGGTGAAGGCTTGTGGAATTTGTGCTGCTCCTAAACATCCGACCGACATGTGCCCCACATTGCAAGATGACAACCATGAACACGCCAATGCTGTAGGCGGATTTCCAGGACAACCGCAAAGGAAGCATGACCCCTACTCGAATACTTACAATCCTGGATGGAGGGATCATCCTAACTTCCGATATGGCAATGACCCACAACAATTCCAACAATTCCAGCCTAAGCCATCACACCAAGTACCCCAAGCTCCTTCCACTTCAGGTATGTCTCTTGAGGATATTGTTAAGTCTCTCGCTGTTAATACCAAATAATTTCAGGAGGAAACAAAGCAAAGCATTCAAAACTTGGAGAATCAGGTAAGCCAACTTGCTTCTGTTGTCAATAGGTTAGAAACTCAAGGTAAGTTACCTTCTCAGACTATCACAAATCCGAAGCAAAGCGTTAATGCAATTACCTTGAGGAGTAGAACAGCATTGCAGGGATCAATTAAGAAAGGACACTCATATACTCTTGGGGAAGAGACCAAGAAAGAGATTTCGACTCTGAGCCAGCAGGGCAACCAGATTAGCAAGTCTCTAGTTGAGCCATCAAAGGTCACATTGATACCACCTCCTTTCCCCTCCAGATTGGCAAAATCTAAGAATGAAGCGGAAGAAAAAGAGATTTTGGAAACTTTTCGCAAAGTTGAGGTAAATATTCCTTTGCTTGATGCAATTAAGCAAATACCACGCTATGCTAGATTTCTCAAAGACTTATGCACTAACAAAAGGAAGCTGAAAGGCAATGAAAAGATTAGTGTGAGTGAAAATGTTTCATCTATTATTCAGAAGAAGCTTCCTCCTAAATGCAAGGATCCAGGTATGTTTACTATTCCTTGCAAAATAGGTAATCTTGGAATCGCTAAAGCCATGTGTGATCTAGGAGCTTCTATCAATGTCATGCCTTTGTCTATTTATCAACGTTTAAATGTTGGTCCTTTGAAGGAAACGGGTGTCATTGTTCAACTTGCTGACAGGTCCAATGTTTATCCTGAGGGAGTTCTAGAGGATGTTTTAGTTCAAGTCAATGGGTTGGTTTTTCGTGCTGATTTTTATGTGCTTGATATGGACGATAGTGATTCTCATACTTCATCACTGATATTATTAGGGCGACCATTCCTTAAGACTTCTAAAATGAAAATCGATGTAAATGATGGCACCCTCACTATGGAATTTGATGGTGAAGTGATTAAATTTAACATTTATGATGCCATGAAACATCCTAACGATATTTCCACTGTTTTTGTTGCGGATGTTATTAACCCATCACCACAGGCACCCAAGTTGGTATCAAAATCCTTATCCGAACATCTAGCCAGGAACGTCTAGCCAAAGACGTTAAAGAAAGGCGCTTCATGGGAGGCAACCCATGTCAAAAAAAAAAAAAAATCTTTTAGTTTTGTTTTGCTTTAGTTTTGTTTTGTTTTAGTTTAGTTTGTTTTGATTTTAGTGTAGTTTTGAACTCTTTGGATCAGCTGCAGCAAGGATACATATCATTAGATGACACTTTCCAGAGCTTAAGGGGAAAACTCCAATACCAGGGAAGTACCGGTATTTCCTTTCTCTTATTCTCTAATGTTCCTTGAGTTGTTAATTCCTTTTCAATTGTGCTAAATTAGGAATAGTGAGGACACTGTTCAAGCTAAGTGTGGGGGAGAGGATAATAAAATATAGAGAATAAAGAACTAACTTATACTCTGAATGTTTGTCCTTAAGCAATTTTAAGCTAAATTTTTTTCAACATTATCATGACATCCGGAGATTGTACTAAATGTTGTAACAAGCATCTACAAAATGTGAAATTGACTTGTTCAAATGTTTTACTCACCCACTGCTGTGATTAGAGTACATGGTTAAAATTAAGTAGTGAAATCTTTAAGAAACAAATTTACCTTGTATTTAGCTTTAGAATTAGAAGTCTAAGAGTAAGTCGAGTCCCTAAGTGAAAAATAAACAAGTTTACTTCTAGGTTATATTAGCTACTGTATACTCTTTGAAGTTGTTTGTAAAGCAATCATAACACTTAGTGAAAAAAAAAAGAAAAGAAAAGAAAAGAATCAAGCATAGCCATTACTCCAATGATTCAACTAATTGAGTTAAGAGTATTCAAACTTGAATGTTAGAGTGAGGAAGAGTCCATAGCGGTATCTCAAAACTCGGTCACTTGAGTGATGAGCTCGGGATGTGCCGACTCAATGAACTCACTATAACAATAAGGTTGAAAAAGGCAAAAGTTCATGAAAAGAAGCGGGAAAAAACCCGTCAAAATAGATGCTTGAATAGATCAAAAGAACATGAATGTAAACATTCATTGAATAAAACAAGACGTATAAAAGAGAGAATATCTAGCAAAGAGCTTATACCATATGCTTTTACTTTATGCTGCAAGGATTATATGCTTGATAATATCCAATGAAGTTTAATTGGGTGTTTTTCCTTAGTGGATTAAGTATTTACTTTTGGAATAAAAATTCTTTTGCTAAACATGAGGATTAAAGTTTGTTTTGTTTAGATTAGCTATCGAATTTTGTCCATAGTAATTTGATCACAGGAAACCAATTTGGTTGAAGTAGTAGACATCAAATTACAAGTCATGAATTACAAATGAATAGATGCTTGGAATGATGAAAAACAATCCTTATATCCTAGTTTCGTTTTCCTAACCCCCTTCCCCACACTTATAATAGACATTGTCCCCAATGTCCTCATGAAACGCATAAAGGGAAGCAAAGAATAAAAGCAAAAAGAAAACAAAAGGAAAACGAAAACTTCCCTAAACTCTCCTACAACGTGGATCTTTAACAGAAAGTCAGGCAACGCACAAGTAAAGTCATGAGAACCCCTGCTACACGTAACGGGTTAGTGTACTTTGAAAGCCTGTATCTCACAAAAAAAAAACAAAATAAAAGAAAATAATAATCAACTGAAAATAAAACTAACTATCATCAACAATTTCTGTTACAAACATTAGTGGTTGGTCAGTCTTCCAGAATCAAACAAATTAGGACAATTAAAACAAAAGTAAAAGCAAGACTTCTTAAAATGGTTGTTCTACACAACAGTCCAAATCTCCAAGGTCCAACTTCCATCTATCAACCCGCGAGATCAGCTACTGAAGTCATCATCAAATGGCAACGGTACAGTGCCCGATTGGCGAGAAGAATCAGATCCAATCACCTCAGTATCCTGTTGATTGCTTGCTTCAGCAGTAGCAACTACTGGATTCTCATGTCGTACTATGAAAGCTGCACTCGAGGATTCTCCAAAATGAAAACTTGGATCATATGCACCGCTCGAGTGACGATCTCCTCCACAAACAACCGGAGTAGCTTGTGATATGCCATCCTCATCACCAAAGCCACCACATGGGGGAAGATCTACCCCCAACTTCTCACCAATACGTGATAAACACGTGACCAAATAACGCTTCAAGCCCTTAACCTGCTTTGACTGCCTGGCTTGTTCTCTCTTAATTTCTTCCAAATCCACAGTCAATCTCCTTACAGAATCTGCAAACTCCTGGTTCGGTACGGCCTGCTCTTGAGCTTGCTCTTGCTCCTCAACCTGCTCGGGTTCTATCTCCTGCTCTTGTTGTTTTTTAGCTGCATCCAGTAAACGAAACCTCCACCTCCGCAAAACACCCTCAGGGAGAGAGGTACTCCTTCCACAATTGTCCCTTGGAACCCATGTTGGAAAGACACCATAGTTCTTCATAATACGAGTAATCTAAGAGCCAACAAAAACCCTATGATGCCCTAGATCGCACTGCTTTTTCAAACACCAAACAACTGCCAATCCAACATTAACCCGGGTACTTGTGATCATACTCCACAGCTGGTACAAATCCGAAGCATTCACAACACCTTGAGAATCACCCCTACCAGTGGTTGAACAGGCTAAAATGTAATGAAGCACATGCACAGTGGGATCTCGTAAATGGCTTCCCTTAGATTTGGATGGATCATACCTGCCATCTCCCATACTGTTCCACACTCTATACTGCAATAAGCCCCTAGGAAAAGCATCTGGAAGCTGAGAGAACTCATTGGAGTCGATAAACTCATTGTCATAAATGCCCAGGCGCTTGATAAATTCTCTCATTTCAAAACGGTGGTAACTCCTTTGGTAGTAGAAGGAAACCACGTTATCAAGCTAGGTATGACGGCCAAAACTAAGCTTGAATGTGGCGACGAAGTCATAGCTCAGCGAAGCATAAACGTCCTCCTCAATGCTCAGAAGTGCTCTCCAAGTTGGATCTTTCAAGAATTGATCAAATTGTTCCACCAACCCATACCGAACAAGCACTTCCCAATCGATTACCACATTAGGCGTGAACAACTTCTGTTCTCGCACCGTGTCATACATAGCTTCATCCTCCCTCCTCAAGTTAGGAGGATAGCGTCTCGAAGCTCTAGATGAACCCCTAGCTGAACTAAGCTGAGCATTCTTACGTGCTACTATTTTAGTCCTAGGCATCTTGGATACAACACGCTCAAGAAATCTTTGAAGATCAATAAAGGATGTCCTTCACCCAGTGGAACCAACAAAGAGGAGAAAAAACGAAAATGTAGAGAGGAGTGGTGTGTAAATGAGGAAATAAGTGTAGGGAAAGGCATCTTATATATGAAAATCTCAAACCCTAGGGGTTATTGATGATACGGGTGCAAACCTAGGAGTGTTCGAAGCCATGTCAAGCACTGCTCTTGTAAAAAAACTTGTGAAAAATCTTACCTTGTGGCACGGCTTGTAACTTGGCCGTGCTTGTACCCGTGTCATCCCTTGGAATGAGACACCTTTCACAATTGCCCACACACTTGGGTGTGGCTTAGACCATGTCTTGTCCTCTTCGTTAAAGTCTCACCTGCAAAACCACAAATCACAAATATATTGATGATGATAGTAAAAGGAAAACTAACCTAGTAGATGCATGGGTTGCCTCCCAGCCCGCGCTTTTGTTTACTGTCGTTGGCTCGACCAAATGAATAGAGGGAGATCAGTTATGGATTTGAATGAGGGTCAGCTCTGCTCTTTCTTCAAAGACCTTCTTGTCTCCTAAGTAATGTTTAAGTCTTTGTCCATTGACCTTGAAAATACACTTTTTAGGGTGTTCTAACTCCACCGTTCCATAAGGGAAAATGTTCTTGACCCGAAAAGGACCTGACCATTTTGATTTGAGTTTCCCAGGAAAAAGTTTCAACCTGGAGTTGAAAAGTAGTACCATATCCCCTTCCTCAAATTGCTTGTGCTGGCGTAACCTTGTGTCATGATATGCTTTGGCTCTCTCCTTGTAGATATTAGCGTTTTTATAGGCCATAAGTCTTAACTCATCAAGCTCATTAATTTGCCTTTCCTGTGAGCCCCTGACTTGTTGAGATCGAGATTGATAGTCTTGATTGCCTAGAACGCCCTATGCTGAATCTCAACCGGTAAGTGACACGCTTTCCCATATACTAACCAGAAAGGAGTTGTATCAAGTGGTGTTTTGTAGGCCATCCTGTAAGCCTATAACGCATCGTTTAACTTATCTGCCCAATCTCGCCCATGCTGGAGAGTTGATCTCATTAAGATGCGCTTTAGCACTCTATTTGTCAACTCTACTTGCCCACTTGTCTGTGGATGATAAGGAGTGGCAAGACGGTGTGTCACTCCATATCTTTTTAAGACTTTTTCAACCTGAGAGTTGTAGAAATGTGTACCCCGATCATTGATGAGTGCTCGAGGCACCCCAAAGCGGCAAAAGAGCTTCTTAAGGAACTTGACAACCACCCTAGCGTCATTTGTCAGTAGAGCTTGCGCTTCTGCCTACTTAGATACATAGTCCACTGCTACCAATATATACTTGTTTCCATATGAAGGAGGAAATGGCCCCATAAAATCAATACCCCATGCATCAAACACTTCACACTTTAGAATATAGTGCTGTGGCATTTTGTCCCTCCTTGAAATGTTGCCGTCTTTCTGGCATCGATCGCATTGAGCCATAAAACTTTGGGCATCCTTGAATACCGACAGCCAATAAAAACTAGCCTTTAGCACTTTGTGGGCCATCCTGTTTACACCATGGTGTCCCCTAGTGGGTCCACTATGGCAATGGCTTAAGATCTCCCATCCTTCCTCATGTGAGACACAATGCCTGATCATTTGGTCTGAGTAATACCTGAACAAGTAGGGGTCTTCCCAATAGTAATACTTCAGGTCGGTAAAGAACTTCTTTTTCTGTTGCTTCGAAATATCCTGTGGAAGGACCCTAGCCACTAGATAGTTGGCCATGTCCGCAAACCATGGGGACTCCGAACTGCTAACTTTGTTGACGGAATACAAATTCTCCTTAGGAAATCTATCGTTGATATCTTCTTCCTTCAGCTGCTCAACACATGGGTTCTCCAATCGAGATAGATGATCCACTACAAGATTTTTTGCTCCCTTCTTGTCTCTAATCTCAAGGTTAAATTCTTCCAATAGGAGTATCCACCTGATGAGGCGGGGTTTTGCATCCGTCTTGGTCATTAAGTATCTCAATGTAGAGTGGGCAATATACACTATTACCTTAGAAAGAACAAGATAGGATCGGAATTTGTCAAAAGTGAACACTACTGCCAATAACTCCTTCTCAGTAGTGGTATAATTCTCTTGAGCATCGGTTAGAGTTTTGCTGGCATAGTATATCGGGTGGAAATACTTATCCTTTCTTTGACCCAAGACAACTCCTACAACATAGTCGCTGGCATCGCACATTAGTTCAAATGGTAGGTTCCAATCTAGAGCCACCATAATAGGAGCCTTGGTCAGTTTCTCCTTCAGTGCCTCAAAAGCTTGGAGACATTCATCATTGAAATCAAAGGCGATGTCCTTCTCCAACAACCTAGTGAGAGGATGAGCAATTTTGGCGAAATGCTTGATGAATCGTCTATAGAATCCAGCATGTCCCAAAAAACTCTGAATAGCTTTAACTGAAGAAGGTGGGGGAAGTTTGGCTATAGTATCAACTTTGGTGTCATCTACTTCGATCCCCTGTTGAGATATTTTATGTCCCAAGACAATACCTTCAGTCACCATGAAGTGACACTTCTCCCAATTCAGAACTAAGTTGGTTTCTTCACAACGTATGAGCACCCTTTCAAAATTCTGCAGGCAAGAATCAAGTGAATCCCTAAACATGGAAAAGTCATCCATGAATATCTCCATGATATCTTCAACCAGATCTTCGAAAATTGCTAACATGCACCACTGAAAAGTGGCCGGTGTATTACATAACCCAAAGGGCATCCTCCTATAAGCAAACGTGCCATAGGGACATGTGAAAGTAGTTTTCTCTTGATCTTCAGGGGCAATTTGGATATGGTAATATCCCGACATCCTATCTAGAAAAAGTAGAACATATGTCCTGCAAGCCTCTCTAACATCTGATCGACAAAAGGCAAAGGAAAATGGTCCTTGCAAGTGGCTTCATTTAATTTGTGATAGTCAATGTAGACTCACCATCCTATTACCGTCCTCATTGGTATGAGCTCATTATTCTCATTTGGGACCACCGTCATTCCCCCCTTCTTTGGCACCACCTGGACGGGGCTTACCCATGAACTATCAGAAATAGGATAAATTAGCCCAGCGTCTAACAACTTGATTACCTCTTTCTTAACGACTTCTTTCATGTTTGGATTAAGTCGTCTTTGAGCTTGCACCACTGGTTTGAAATTGTCTTCCATCAGGATTTTGTGTGCGCAAAAAGATGGACTAGCCCCTTGTATATTTGATATTTTCCATGCCAAGGCACGCTTATGCTCCTTCAAGATCTTTAAGAGCTTTTCCTTCTAAACAATGGTTAGCCCGATTGCAATGATGACCAACAGCCGAGAGTCCTTCTCTAAGAAAGCATACTCTAGATAGTCAGGGAGTTGCTTCAGTTCCAGAATTGGAGGATCTTCAATAAAGGGCTTCAATCTGGTAACATCTCTTGCATCAATATTCTCCCTTTCTGTTTTTAACTCAAGTTCTTCCCTACCATCAAGATGAGTCAACATTTCTTGTACTGCACAATCATCTGTCTCTTCAATATCGCATACTCTCAAACTCAACTCTAATGGATCCTTGCATAAGATATCTTCTACAACGATATCAGTCAAATCAATTACATAACAAGTATCATTAGAACTCATCGATTTCTTCATCACAACTGGTATCTGTATCACTAACTCATCTTCCCCAATGCGTAGCACTAATCGGCCCTCAGCCACATTAATGATTGCTCGGGCTGTATCTAAAAAGGGATGTCCCAAGATCAGAGGAACTTCAGTGTCAACATCCATATCCATGTCCAGGATCACAAAATCAACCGGGAAGATGAAAGTCTCTACTTTCACTAATACATCTTCAATAACCCCTCTAGGAAATTTCACTGATCGGTCTGCTAATTAAAGACTCATTCGTGTGGGCTTTAACTCCCCTAATCCCAGCTTTTGAAAAAGTGAATATGGCATCAGGTTTATACTAGCCCCCAAATCTGCTAATGCTTTTTCTACGGGTAGATTACCAATGAAACATGGTATGGTGAAACTCCCTGGATCTTTCAATTTCTTTGGAAGCTTGTTCAGTAAAATCGCAGAACAACCTGCACCAATTGTTACCGTGGATATCTCTTCCATCTTCTTCTTATTAGATAGCAAATCTTTCAGGAACTTGGCATACTTGGGCATCAGAGAAAGGGCTTCCACAAGTGGTAAGTTGATGTGTAACTATTTGAACAAATCCAGAAACTTACCGAAATGTTCCCGATCTTTGTCGTTCTGTAGCCTTGCAGGATATGGCAATGGGGGTTTATAGGGCTGGACGATAGGTGTCTTCTTAGCTTCCGAGTCTTTTTTTCTTTCCTCTATAATTCTGCCTTTTTCTGCTTTATTAGTGGTCTCGCCCTTATCAACAGTCTCATTCCCCTTCCAAACAACAGGAGTTTCCCCACACTTATATGATTTCACTTCCTTTCCACTCCTAAGAATTACTGCCTTCACGTGTTACCTTGGGTTGATCTCTGTATTTCCAGGGAGAGACCCTTGTGGTCGCTCAGCAAGCGCTTTGGAGATCTGTCTCACATGGTTTTCCAAGTTGTGGATTGAAGCTTCATGATTTCTTAGAGCTGCCTCTGTGGACTGCTGGCATTGCTCCGATGTTTGAATGAACTTCGCAATCATATCCTCAAGACTAGATTTCTTTTCTTGGAAAGGAGGTGGAGCTGGTCTTTGGAATCCTGGAGTAGGTGCATTACCCCTTGGAAATTGCTGATTACTTCATGAGAAATTGGGATGATTGCGCCACCCTAGATTATATGTGTTGCTATAGGGATTTTTCTGTGGCCTTGTGGGGTTCCCCACATACTCAACATGCTCTTGCACTTCAGATACCACATTGTTGGAATGAGGTTCAGTTGAGCAGTATTGGCATGGTAGAGATACAACCATCTCTGTAACTTTTGAAGCGAGTGCATCCACTTTTGCTGCTATTGCTATCATCAAATCGACCTCATAAATACCCACCGCCCTATGCTTTTGTCTACCATGGCTCCACTGGTGATTATTTTTTGCCATGTTCTCAAACAAACTCAACGACTCTTCCGGTGTCTTCACATTCAGAGTACCCCTAGCTGCAGCATCAATTGTCTGTCGAGTTGCATAGTCAAGCTCATTATAGAAGGTAGAAACTTGTAGCCAGTTAGGCATTTGGTGATGTGGACAACGCCTAAGAAGATCCTTGCATTCGATCCATGCTTTATGCAGGGGCTCGTGGTCTAGTTTGGTGAATGATGTGATATCATTTCTCAACTTGGCAGTTTTCGATTGTGGGAAATAATAGTCCAGGAAAGTCTCTGCCATCTGGGTCTAAGTGGTTATGGAATCCCGGTTTAGTGAACTAAACCACTGCCTTGATTTCCCTCAGAGAGTGAAAGGGAAAAGTCGTAATTTCAGCACTTCCTCAGATACCCCGTTTTGCTTGACAGTTGTGCAAATATCCAAGAACATCTGGATGTGCGTATGAGGGTCCTCATCAGACAAACCATCAAACTGGCATTGATTGTGAATCATGTGCATTGTAGAGGCCTTGATTTCGAAGTTGTTGGCCTCTATTGCCGGTTGCACAATACACGAACCAGTGCTACCCAGAGTAGGTCGGGCATATTCAACCATCGTCCTTCGTTCATCTGCCATTGGTTCACCTTGTATGTTACCATGGGTGATAGAAGCTTCCTTGTCAGCCACTGATGTTGCTTCTTCACTTTCCAAAGGTTCGTCGAAATTCAAATTCCTTACTATCTCCTCAGCACTTTTCAATCGCCTTCTAAAAATTCGGTCAATCTCAGGATCAAGGTCAAGAAGCTTAGATGAAGAGCTCCTTGTCATAAACTGCGAAAAACAAACGATGAACTTAGTTTCCTCAACAAATTTGAATGAGAGCACGAATGAAACTAAGAGAAATAATTAACAACAAAAAAGAAAAATTATAGTTAAAGTAGTAGGCATCAAGTTTTCCTAATATTAAAAGTCCCCGGCAACGGCGCCAAAAACTTGGTTGACGATCTGATCGTTCTAACAAGTTAAATCCTATACTCAATCCTAGCTTACGATCAGTTCTCAGGCAAGTATACCTATCAATTAGCAATATAGCATTGGTGATATGAACCATGCCAACCCGTGACGAAACCCAATACCAATACGTTCGGAAATTCGTTACCTACGATGCCAAACACCTAAAGTGGAAACCGCGACCCGTTGTCTATAAGCGAGACAAGAACCTTAGTATAATGTAAAGACGCTACAATCGGGATGAAAGACCGATTGATAAGTCGGGTTGAATGCCACGGAAATAAAATCTGATAAGTTCTAGTTAGTTCTTAAAGAACCATGAGAGGAGCCTCCCAAAGATGCTTAATGTTCTAAGATGTATGTTCTATCTCTATTCTAAACCCTAGGAGCTTTATACTAGGGTTACAATTCGTAAAAATACAAGTCCAAAACGACGTCACTTCAATAAGTGCGTAAAATAACAAAACAACACAAAAGGCCGGCGTCGGGGAGATACACGGCCATGTACACGACCGTGTACTTTTCTGTGCAAATTCGGGCAATATACACGACCGTGTACTTCTAGCCGTATATCTTTCTGTGGATTTTCTTGACTCCATACACGGCCGTGCCTTTGGCCGTGTATATGACCGTGTATGATTATGTGTAACTTTGAGATTCTTACACGGCCGTGCCTTGTAAATACACGCCCTCTTCACCCCGTATCCGGTATAACTTGTATAAGAGTAAGGGTCTTCCCATGGTTGTTCCAATCCGTTCCAACTTCATGATTGCTCCAATCCTTTCCGGCTTCATGGACAACCTTTATCAACCCGTTAAGTGCTTCCTCGAATCGTTTCGCTCGATTTCTTGTGATCGATCCAGGCGGCACTTCAAGAGGATCCACATTTCTTCTTCCGGCTTGGCTCTCATCATGGATCTCATCATTCCCCTCCTCTTGAAAAGGATTTGTCCTCAAATCATTGCCTGCATCAAATGGACTCAGATCAGTAACATTAAACGTGACACTTACTGGATACTCACCTGGTAAATCTTTCTTGTATGCATTATCATTGATTCTTTCAAGCATCGGAAATGGACCGTCTCCCCGAGGGTTCAACTTGGATCTCCTCTGCAATGGAAACCTCTCCTTGCGAAAATGCACCCAAACCTAGTCTCCAGGCTGAAAAATCTTGGGTCTCCTGCCCTTGTTCACCCTTGAAGCGACCTTACCATTTTGTTTTTCAATCCTACTCTTTACCTGTGCATGTAGCTTTCTCACGAAATCTGTCTTAGAATCAGCATCAAAACTCACAAACTTGTTAGGTGGCAATAGCAATAAATAATTAGGATTTAGTGGGTTAAAACCATACATAATCTCAAATAGTGAACATTGAGTAGTGCTATGTAAAGCCCTATTATATGTAAACTCCACAAATGGTAGGCAATCATTCCAAGTCCTAATGTTCGTCTCTATGATTGCCCCTAACAATTGAATTAAAGTCCTGTTAACCACCTCAATTTGCCCATCAGTTTATGGGTGATAGATAGTTGAAAACATCCGTTTAATTCCCAACCTTTCCCACAATACTCTCCAACAATGACTCGAAATTTTTACATCCCGATCACTAACAATGCTACTAGGTTTACCATGCGGACGCACTACCTCTCTAAAGAACACATCAACAATGTGTATAGCATCATCAGTTTTATGACAAGGAATGAAATGAACCATTTTAGGATTCCTATCCATAACCACAAAAATATAATCTCGACTATGCCTAGGCCTAAATAATCCTAACACAAAATCTATGGAAGTGTCTATCCAAGGCTCATGAGGAATGACACTATACTCATATAACCCATCTAAGAAGTCTTCTAAACAATGAATGAGATGACGATACTTTACCGTAATGTTGTTGATAGCGCGGTAGTCAACACACATTCTCCATGTCCCATCCTTCTTAGGCACTAAAATCACAAGCACTGCACATGGACTCATGCTTTCTCTCACGTACCCCTTCTCCATTAATTCTTCAACCTGCCTTTGGAGTTCCTTGGTCTCCTCTGGATTGCTCCTATAAGCTGGCTTGTTTAGAATCGAGGCTAAGGTATAAGGTCAATCTGGTGCTCAATACCACGAATAGGTGGTAATCCCTTTGGAATCTCCTCAAGGAAGACATCTTCAAAGTCCTGCACAAGAGACACAACCATACTAGGCAAAGAGTTAGATAGTTCGTTAGTAGTCAAACATGTTTCTTTAAAAACCAGCAACAACATAGGTTGCCTCATCACTAATGCTCTCCTTACTACACTCGCTCTTGCCACATAACTCTCCTTTTGCAAGGCTGCCCTCTCCTTTTCACTTACCACCAAAGTTGATCCCCCTTCAACTTGGCCTCTCACACTCTTTCCAGCCTTCCTCTCTTTTTCCTTTTGATCTTAACTTTTATATTCCTTTTCTTTCTCATTGTCTTTTGCTCTCTCACTCTCCCTCTGCTTTTCACTCACCTTATGTTTTGCAAAAGACTGTTGTAGCTGCAACTGGTCCTCATAGGAGGGAGGTGATTTATATTTATCTGCTAATGTACTGTGCCAAGTGACTTCATTTCCTACCATTAATGATGAGTAGAGAGAAAACTTGTTTCACACCTCTTGTAGAGTATAAGGTAATCTATGTGCTATTATTATTGATGGTAGTAGTTGTACTAATGTGGGAGCTGCATCATTAGTATCGAAATTGAAACTTGTAACTATTTCACATCCAAAACCCTATAAATTACATTGGCTAAGTGAGCAAGGTAGTCTCCATGTTACTTAGAGGGTTAGGGTACCTTTTAGTATAAGGGATAAATATCATGATGAGATTGTATGTATTATCCTTCCCATATGTGCATCCCATATATTACTTGGCAAGCCTGGGTTGTATGATAGGAGGGTTTTGCATGATGGCTATAGAAATACTTATATGCTTCAGCAGGAGGGTAAACGTATAATGTTGAACCCAATGTCACCATTAGAGGTCCAAAAGGTTCAGAGGCAGATCAGTAAACGTTTAGAGGACCAAGAGGTTCAAAGGAAAATAAATAAACCTTTAGAGGTCCAAGAAGTTCAGAGGCAGATGAGTAATCCTTCAAAGGACAAAGAGGTTCAGAGATATATAAGTAAAACAAGGAAGAAGAAGAAGACCTTAATGGGGGAACAACTTGAGTTAAGGAAGGACATAGTAGATGATAGACCATCATATTTATTGCAGATGAGGTATATCCTAGAGATGGAGAGGTGAGAGCAATTACCCCCTATGGTATCTCAAGTACTAGGTGACTATAGTGATATTTTTATAGATAACTTGCTAGGAAGATACAGAGTCTCTGCTACATGTAATGTTACAGACCTATCACTCTATTTACCCAGTGATGTTTATGAAGACCTATTAGATTTGAAGGCAAATCTTCTTGAGGCCTGAGGAGATGATATGAATCAAATTCCCATAGGACCTATCACCAGAGCAAGAGCCAAGGGATTAAAAAATTTTGCGATGAGGGTCTTCTTTGAACAATCAAACCCCGAGAATAGTTTTTTAGTATTTTCTTTTCTATTTCATATTTGTTGTGCATTCCAGTAGGTACACTTGTCATTTTTTATAGGACAATAGATAGATTCGCTAAAGCTTAGTTTGTAGGTTATTCATGGACCTACATAAATCAAAGAAGAAATGTATGTTCAATTGAAGTGAAGAACTGGCCACTTGAAGATCATTTGTACTTGTAATTTGTTACTTTTGGAACTGACCACTTAAGTGGCTTATTTGTAATTTAATGGAGTTTTTTTTTTTTTTGACATTTTGAAAAACACTTTGTTACCGTAAGGGCTTTCCTTTGCATGCAATAGATCTCTTATCAATTTCTTAGTGAAATTGTGGCGAGACCAATTAGAGTGGATTGTGAGTAATATCAATCTTACTCTTCTATCCTTTGTATGCAATAGATCTCTTATCGATTTCTTAGTGAAATTGTGGCGGGACCAATTAGAGTGGATTGTGAGTAATATCAATCTTACTCTTCTTATTTTTAAAAATTGTGTTTAGTGAGTAATATCTAAGTACAATTTGTTGGTAACTTATCCATGTCCACATGAATTAGGGTTCTCATTTTTAGATTTGAATCATTTAAAAATAAGTTGAATACTAGTTCATTTCCATTATTTTCTATTGGTATTTATACAATTGGTTGTTCTTTATATCAATTTATCTTCAATCTCATGAACTGGGGTTCAATTGTGAAGTAAGTGATCACGCCATTTGTTGTTCACGCCACTTGATTGAGAGTTTGTTATCCAATTAGTGAGGCACATCATTTATGATCCTATAACTCCGATGTGAATTGAGTACTATGAGATTGCATGCTAATGATAGTAATAGTTATAGTGGTTATAGTGAGTGTCAAAAATTCTATTTTTTTAGGCTAACACACTATCTAACATGGCCGTGCTTTGAGTTGTGTCAAATTCATAAATAAAAAACTTAGAAATTTGGATATTGTAGCAGACACGACCTATAAATAGTTGTGGCTAGAGGTTGTGTCTAAGTTGTGCTTTAAACTTAATTATCTCCAAGAGATACATGATCAATAAACATGGTTGCGTCTAGCCTCCAGCTAACTCTTTGTTTTATGCTTCAAATTCAACATGATCTAGACATGGTCATGTTTAGGTCATGTCTATCTTCAAAACTTTATAACTTCTTCTATTTTTCTTTAAATTGAGTAAAATTGAATTCATTTTCTTCATTTTTAATTGAATTATCCATTAAAGCCTTAAAATCAAAATATTACTCAATTTAAATTCAAATTCTTCAAAAAAAATGCCAAAATAAAGGAAAAATACTTTCAATCTCACTTAATATATATATATATAATTAAGCACTTATCAAACTTCTCCAAACTTAAGAATTTACTTGTCCTTAAGAAAATTAATAAATTTAAACAGAAGAAATACTTAATTAACTTACTACTATTTAAAAGAATTCTTATTTAATTCTGTGATAGCTTAAGAAATAAACTCTTAATTAACTTGCAGTTTAAAAAGAAGATTAACTATAACTCTTATACTTTTCACTTAACCAATTATCATAAACATATGGAAGATTTGAAACTTAAATTATCATCTCCTTAATCAAGAAGAAATCATAGACATTTTGCTAACTTTACTAAAATGTATGCTCCTCCCTACTTCAAATTTTGCTAAATACTATAATTCAAGATAAATACGTCAAATTATCCCTTAATTTCCTCTAGTATATTACTTTTATGAAAGAGTTTTTTTTTTTTAATAATTTAAAAGTAGTTTCATTGGTCAGTAAGTTTCAAACAAGACGATCTCAGGCTATTAAGTTTTAAGATACCCTTTCAAACCACCTACTACCTTTATTTAATAGAGTTTATTTACTTACGTTTAGCCTTTATATAGACTTTTCTCTTGACCCTTTTAGCAAGCTTTCAACCAATAATCCTAAGCTTGTCACTTAATTTAACGGGTATTATTTCACATAAAGGGGGTACCCTGCAAGCTTAATTACTTGAGTCACCAATGCAGATAGCTAAACTTCAATTCAATTTATTTATTTTGTCTCTAAAAATATTAAATTTTCAAGAATTTTCAAAGGACGAATATCAACTATTTACTTTTCAAGGATTATAGTACTCTAAAAATATCTAAGGGAAAAATATACATCAAAGTAGGTTTAAAAGAAATTCATGATTAGTTCTTAACTAGTGATGTTATTCAAATTTCTAAATCTTAAAGTTCAAAACTAAATAATAAGTAACTCTACTTTACAAAGATTTTAATATTCAAATTAAGTAAAGCATCATTAAAGCACTTATTGATTAGGTGTTCTACACTATCTAAAGAGTTATCATATACTAAATTACAAGTTAACTTAATGATTTCCAAATGAAATAAACAAAATTGACTTATTAAATAACCACAAATTTTATAATCCCCTTTCCTACACTTAGAATCATACATTGTCCTTAATGTACAAATAGAAAGAAAAATAAAAATCAAAGAAAACAAAAGGTTGAGGAAGGTAGTAGGGGAAAAGAAGTAGTACTCTCATGAATATGGCATCTATTCCATTGCAAAATGTGTTCAACATATAAAGTGGTTGATCATGAAAGCTTTAAACATGTAAAAGCTGTAAAAGGAAAAAAGGAATAGAAACTAAAATAGTAGTTAAAAGAAAGAAAAAATTTAGTATAGTATAATTCAGCAAGCCACATTAGTCTCGTTAGTTACAGTAAAGAAAACAAAGAGAAAAGAAAGTAGTCACTGTAATCATGATTAGAATCTCCTCATCTCCTTATGTTCGTGCCTAGAAAATAAAAATAGGTAAGTTATAGATAACATGGTTGAGACACGACTATGTTTAAAGACTATGTATCTCATAGAAAAAAATTAAAACAGGGCACACTTGACACGACCTTAGATACAGTTTTATCTAAAGTTTGTGTAACTCTCATAAATAATTAATATTCTTTGAATATTCTAACATGATCGTGTCTATGAGTTTTGTTTCTCTCATAAAAGATTAAATTCAAAATCCCATTAGACATGACTTAAACATGACCATATCAAAAAGTCATGTAACTTTTGGTTTTTTTTTTTCTATAAAAAATCTTGACACGACTTCAACATGTTCGTGTTTAATGGTCATGTCACATCTGAAGAATGTCATGATTTTCTACATATCCTTGATATGGTCGTGTTACACTTGCAAAAAAAAATTGGCTTGCTTTTTTTTTTTTTAAATGAAAATAAATCTAATCAAATTATACTAAAATAAGAATAGCTAAAAAAAAAAAAAAACTAAACTTTGGTTACCTCCTAAAAAGCACTTTTGTTTAATGTCGTTGGCTCAACGCATTTCTCTTTTGCTAGTCAAGTGGATAACCATGAAAATTTTGGCATTCAAATTGTTTAAATTTATCCAAATTCTTTTTCTTTCCATGAATGAGATGTTTCTGAATTGGTTTTGCGTAAATGGCATCTTGCACACAAGTGGAACTAAGCAGGTTAAATGTATTTAGAAAATAACAAGTATCGTTACTTTTAGGGGGCTGTTAAATTATGTTAGACATCTTAAAGATTTTTTCTTCATCCCTAACTTTTAGAGTTAATGTTTGATTTCCTACATCTATAACTGCCTTAGTAGTAGCTAGGAAAGGGTAGCCTAAAATCAATGGTGCTTCAATGTCCTCATTTATATCTAGGATTACAAAATCCTTTGGAAAAATGAGTGCACCTATCTTAACTAATACATCTTCAATAATGCTGATGGGGTACTTTACAGATCTATCAACTAATTAAATGCTCATATGTGTTGGTTTAGGGTTCTTTAATCCTAACTTTTTAAATATATGATGTGGTATTAGATTTATACTTGCACCTAAGTTAGCTAGAGCTCCATTTATTGATCAATTGCCAATAAGACAAGGAAGAGTAAAACTCCTTTGATCATTCAATTTTCATGGTAGATTATTTTACATCAATGTGGAGCATTCCTCACTCAATGCCTCAATTGATATCTCTTCTAGCTTCCTCTTGTTTGAGAGTAGTTCCTTCAAGTATTTGGCGTACTTAGGCATTTGTGATAAGGCATTAACAAAAGGTAAGTTAATGTATAGTTGTTTAAAAATTTCATGGAACTTACTAAATTTTTCATTGGAGTAATCCTTCTTTAAGCATTGATGATAAGGTATAGGTGGTTTGCATTCCTTTACTTTTCGTGGCTCCTTACTCTCTTTTTCCTTGACTTGCATGTCTTTCTTTTTTGATTCCCTACTAGTTTTCTATTCAACTTGCAATTCCTTTCCACTTTTAAAGGTTACCACTCTTATATGCTCTATAAGATTTTTCTTGGTGGTTCCTAATAGTGCCCCTTGCTATCTTTCAGCCATCATCTTAGCAAGTTGTCCCACTTGATTTTCTAAGTTGCGAATGAAGGCTTCTTGATTCCTTAAAGAAGTTTCAATGTTATGCAATCTAGCCTCATTAGTTTGAATATATTTAGTTAAAAGTTCTTCTAAACCTAATTTCTTTTCTTGTGGTAAGGGTCATCGGAATCTTGGAGGATGCAAATTCATCCTCTATTGATTTTGATTTTGATTGCTTTAAGAGAAATTTGGATGATTTCTCCATCCTAGATTGTAGGTGTTACTATATGGATTGTTTTGTAGTCTAGAGGGGTTTTCTAAATAATCCGCTTGCTCACAATGATGATGAGTTTCGATTCCCTCTACATCAAACTCTCTCGAGTTACATTAAGGGTTAACAGAGAGCATATCTAACTTCCTGCTAATGGCATCAACCTTATTGGCTAAAGTTTTCACTGCATCTAATTCATAGATACTCACTACTCACTTCCTCACCATGGCACCTTCCCATTAAGAGCTATTCATAGCCATGTCTTCAATTAAAGACTGGACTTCTTCGAGTGTTTTAATGTTCAACGTTCCTCCAGTAGTGACATATATCATTTGAATAGTTGATAAATTCAAACCATTATAGAAGTTTGAATCTAAATCCATAGGGGTAGGCCATGATGTGGGCATTTCCTTAACAACTCTTTATATCTCTCCCAAGTGTCATATGAGTTCTTGGCCTCTAATTAAGCATAAGATGATATGTCCTTTTGAAGTTTAGCGATTTTAGCAAGTTGAAAATATTTTCCAAGGAACTTTTGAGCCATACCATCTCAAGTAGTGATAGATCCCCGTAAAAGTGAATTTAGCCATTGTTTTGCTTGACCCCTTAATGAGAAAGGAAAGAGTCGCAATTTGATTGCATCATTTGAAGTCTCATTGATCTTAAAGGTATCACAGATCTCTAAGAAATTAGATATGTGTGCATTGGGATCCTCATCTTATAATCCATCAAATTGGATGAATTGTTGCACCATTTGTATGATATAAGGTTGAATTTGAATGTTGTTGGTAGCAACAAGTGGCCTAACAATACTCGAGTTAGTTCCAACTAAAAAGGGTTGACAGCAATTAGACATAGTCCGTTGTTGGTTCTAGTTTTTATCACTCATGATTTCCAACTCATCCTCTTCTTCTTCTTCCTTAATTCTTAGAGAAAACCCTTGATTTAATTCTTGAACTGTTTTACATAGATGCTTGATTGTTCTTTCAATCTCTAGATCAAAGATTAATGTGTTCGATGGAATATTTTTGGTCATGCACTACTGCAAAAGAAAAGAAACCAAAAACAAAAATAAGAAAAAATGGTTAAATTAATAAAGTAATTAGTATTCTTAATATTGAAATCCTTAGTAACAGTACCAAAAACTTGATGGAAGGCAAGTATACTTATCAAATTTTATAATATAGTATATTAAATACGAATATTGTCCTATAAGGATTATAAGTACTAATACTAACCTACACCTTATTATCTAATAGTAAATTATCATATTAATTGATCTAAACTCTGTAACCAAGTATTAATTCATGAACTAGAGATTAAATTGGATGAAAGAAGAGCAAAACATATTATAATTAACTTTAAAATGGTAAAACTAGTATCTAGACTATGTTTCTCCTGGAAATTATTATGTGATATCAACAAAATTCATTCAAATCTTTCTTAATTTCATTGATTAAGGGAATTTCTAAATTAATTTAATAAATTTCTCAAGCTTATTAGCCCTAAGCTTAAAAATGTCTATTTAAATCTCTTCATAATAGCATATTTCAAAGATCACATTAAAAATAATGAATTCCTTTAAATAAATTAATCAATTCTAAAAGAATTATGTAACTTATCTCTAAGATTACATTAATTCTCTTCAAACATGTTAGATTTAATTACACATTAGATTTCTCAATCCTAATGTATAATATCAAATAGATAGAATAATACTTTAGAAATATTAATCTAAACAAAATCAAGAATACACGTGTGAATCAAGAAATCTAAGAATTCATTGAATAACAATTAATCCGGTAACATAATAATCCTAGGATCTACAAGTCTAGATACTAAGGAAATTTAAGCTCTAATCATATTGAATACAAAAATCCTCAATGAAGTACAGAAATATAGCCTTCTAGTTTCTAAAAAAAAACCTAGAACAAATAAAAACATCTTCTCTTCTTTACTAGTTGAGTCCCCCATGTCCTTTATATAGTGAACGTCAAAAATTCTATTTTTTTAGGCTAATACGCTATCTAATATGGTCATGCTTCAAGTCGTGTCAAATTTGTTGGTAAAAAACTTAGAAAACTAGATGTTATAGCAGATACGACCTAGATATAGTTGTGTCTAGAGGTCATGTCTAAGTCATTCTTTAAAATTAATTATCTTCAAGTGATACACAACTAATAAACATGGTCGTGTCTAGCCCTTATGTAACTCTTTGTTTTATGCTTTAAATTCAAGACGATTTAGACATATTCATGTCTAGGCTGTATCTATCTTCAAAACTTTATAACTTCTTTTATTTAGCTCTAAATTGAGTAGAATAGGATTCCTTTTCTTCCTTTTTAATTCAATTATCTGTCAAAGTCCTAAAATTAAAACATTACTCAATTAAAATTCAATTTTTTCAAAAACATGTCAAAATAAGGGTAAAATATTTTAAATCTCACTTAATATATATATATAATTAAGCACCTATCATTATTGATATGCCTAATTCCTATTTAGAACCAAGTAATCACAATTCCAATCAACGTGTCACAATAAGTAATCCAAACAAAGAACAATAATAAGTTAAAACCCTAAACCCTTACCAAATATTATGCACTAGTAAGAGAATAGTCCTAGTATAGTCTTGTTGATATGATGCACAACAATCTTGATACCATTACTTGCTACAATCTATAGGATTGATAAGAGTATAAGAAGAATGAGCAAACCCAAACTTGTGTATTTCTCAAAATGTCAAAAGTCTATCTTATCTTTCTATTCCTTAAAGTATATAAAGGAAGCAAATGTTCTATTACAAGACAATTGGTTTCAAAACAACATAAGTAGCCAACTTAAATTGGAAGTCTATTAATCTAGGTCACTGGCCTAGATGGTTATGTCATCGACCTTTATAGCCGGCCTTCATTTTACGCCGTCGGCCTTTATGGCTGGCCTTCACTTACATCGTCGACCTTTATGGCCGGCTTAAATGGTGCATCACCGTCTTTGAAATTTCATGCTTGCTTGAGTCATCACTTGTTGTCTTGAGACAATTGATAGATGCATTTGTAGTCGAGATGATTTGATTCCCATCATCTTCTTGGACTTGTGGAAGATTTGCCCTCAAATCTGATGGTTCTTCTATTTTAGGTGAAAATTTCTAAGAGTCACTTGGATTGAAAATCTTGGTCTGCCTATGTTTGTTTGCCCTGAAGTTATGGCTGCTCTTGTGTCTTCTTAAGGTGTTTAGAAGCCTTTTGATAAAGCTTCTGAATCTCCTGGGACTATTCCACTTTACTTAAATTTCTTATTGTTCCTTTTGCCCCATGAATAAAGACTTCTTTCCAGTGGTTTTATTGATCTATCCTTAGGCTTCTTGCACATCAATTGGTGACATAGGAGTTAAAACAACCCGCTTACCATCCTTTTGAAACACATAGGTGTTCCTAAACCATGGTATACTAAGTAGCATATGTGATGTGCACATAGGAAGAACATCGCAAACAATCTCATCATGGTACTTTTCTCCTATGATGAATGGAACCTTAGCTCTCTGAATGACATGCAGACTGTCTAGTTCACATAACCAGTATAGTTTATATGGCTTAGGGTGTGGGGTAATGACTAGTTTTAATTTATTCACTAGTGAAGCAGCTACTACATTAGTGCAACTACCACCATCAATAAGAAGATCACAAAGGTTACCTTGGACCTTACAAGAAATATGGAATAGGTTTTCCCTCTATTCTTCCTCAATAGTTGGAAAGGTAGTTATTACCTTGTGCAACATGTTGATAGCCAAATACTAATCATTTCCCTTGTCTTCATGTGACTTAGCATCAACATCCTCATAATACTCATTTAACACTATTAGCAAATCTGTTGGCTCATGTATCTCTTCCTCGCCATCTTTACTTTCCACCTCTATAGTAGTCATCACTCTTTTGTTTGGACATTAAGCAGCTATATGTCCAAAACCCAAACATTTGAAGCGTTGGATTTTACGAGTTTTCCCACTTGATGATCCAACCACTGTTTACCTAATGTTAACCCCAGCAACTGCTTTCCCTTTCCAGAAAATTCTTCTCCCCTCCATTGTAAGTAACAGCTGCATTCTCTTCCACATTCTTATCAACTCCCCCTTTGTCAACCCGTTTACTATCTAACCCATATAGTTTAATAAAGGATCCATACTTGTTGCTTGCTGCTCTATACCGATTAGCACACGTCTGTCTCTTAACTTTTAAAGCCAACTGGATGGCCTCATTAAGTGTATCATATCACTGTAGCTCTACTATACAAGCGATCTCATATTTTAGATCGAACATAAGTTTTGACATAGTTTGTTCAGGAGGCTCAATGGTCCCACATTAAATCATAAGTGTCTCAAACTCTTGAACATACTCATCCACAGTTTTACATCCTTGTCTCAATGTTTGGAGATGCATGAATAGCTCCTGTCTATGATGCTCTGGTATAAACCTCTTCCTCATAACCCGTTTCATCTTCTGCTAAGTACGTATCTCAGCATCTCCATCTCTCCTCCTATTAGCCACAATATTCTTCCACCATAAGGTGGCATATCCTGTAAACTCAACTGCTATTAAATGTACTCAAGTGTTGTCATTGATTTTATAACACTCAAAAAGTCCTTCCACCTTCCAGCAAATGAAGGCTTCTGCAATTTCACATATTCCAGACCTTTAAGCGGTTTGAACTTACAGTTACGATAAACTTCATCCTCAAAGTTATCATCCCTTTCTTCCTGGTAAGCGTGATAATCTCCTCCAACTTGCCTATCTTTATTTACTCCTAATACTTGTGGTGGGGCTACTAGTGGATTTGCCACTGGCTGTTAGGGTAACATCATTTGATCGACCCGTGTTGCTAAATTAGCAACAATAGTGGTTAGGTCCTGCAACTGTTCTTCCAAAGTTTTCTTACCACCTACAACATAGCATCCCTAACCTCCTCCTCTAACTTCATTATTGGCCTCATTCCCAATTCCTCTATTTACATTGTCATTCGACATTATTCACTGAATTGCAGTCTCAACACAAATTCCCTAAATTACAATAACACACCATAACAACCCTAACGACACAATCGTTAATTTTCAACCTCCACTCAATTCCTAATTTAATTTTAATCAAACCACAACACAATTGATAGTATAAACCTTAACTTCAATTCACATTCGATAACTACGTCACAAACCTAATCATAATCACACAAACCACAACACAACCACGATATAAACCCTAATTTTCAATTTATAATATTCAATTAATCACAGCACAAATCATGTAATAATCCTAACTTTGATTCACAATCAAATAATTCAAGAGGCTCATGGTATAAACCCTAATTAATCAATTCAAAATCAACACTTCTACGTTACAATTCCCTTCTCTCGACCAATACTCTGATACCAAAATATGATATGCCTGATTCCTATTCAGATTCAAGCAATCACAATTCCAATCAATAAGTCACAACAAGTAATATAAACAAAGAACAATAACAAGATAAAACCCTAAACCTTTATTAGATATTACGCATTAGCAAGAGAATAGTCCTAGCATGGTCTTACTGATATGATGCACAACAATCCCGATACCGTCACTCGCCAAAAATCCATAGGATTGAAAAGAGTATAAGAAGAATGAGCAAACTTGAATTTATGTATTTCTCAAAATGTCAAAAGTCTATCTTATCTTTCTATTCCCTAAAGTATATAAAGGAAGAAAATGTTCTATTACATGACAATTGGTTTGAAAACAACATAAACAGCGGGCCTAATTGGAAGTCTATTAATCTAGCCTACCGACCTAAATGGTTAAGTTGTCGACCTGTATAGCCGACCTTCATTTTACGCCGCCAGCCTTTATGGCTAGCCTTCACTTACACCGCTGACCTTTATGGCCGGCCTAAATGGTGCATTGCCATCCTTGAAATTTCATGCCTGCTTAAGTCATCACTTGTTGTCCTAAAACAATTGATAGATGCATTTGTAGTCGAGATGATTTGATTCCCATCAATTATTCATAAGGATAAGTAGCTAACTTGTATTAGTGTATTAAATTCATATCTTATTTTGTATTGAATTTATATAAATGTAAAAAAATATATAAAATTAAATAGAGATTAGACAACTGGTCCCTTTATCTTAGATTTGTGTTTATTTGTGATATAATCATGTTTTTCATGTTATTTGTCACATGTCATATGGTAGATTCGTATTTTATCACTATAATCATTTTCCTAATTGTGTTGGTCATGTACTCATATTATGATATCTTATTGGAAATCACCAATTCATAATGGTGTTCACCATTGTATAATGGGATACCCATCTGGTGTTCATGTTAATACTAGGATTATTCTTAAAACTGCAACTATTAGGAAATATAATACCTACATGTAGGGAAAACATGTGAAGATGATATTGTATTCAAGATAGGGAAATTTACTTTACATATATAGTTTTTACTATTTAACACTTTGCATGCTTTTGGTTTTGGTGTTTGATACTTCACATATATGCTTTATGTTTATGTCAATTTCGATAAATGGATATGCATCAACTTTTGATTGGTCAATAATAATTAAATTAGTAAAAAATATTATTATAAATATTAATTAAATAAATACTAAAAATATAAAAAAATAGGAAAGATAGAGAAAGTGAAAATTGTAGGAAAAAAGCTTAGCTATAGGGCACCTAACAAGCAACATTGTGACAAATCTAGGTTCTATCCCCCCCCCCCCGCTCTCTCTCTCTCTCTCTCTTCTAGGCTTGATATGCCCTCTCTCTTTTAGGATTTTTTTAAAGCATTTTTTGAAGTTTAAACTTCTAGGTCTCTCAATAGTGAATGATTTTTGAAGATTGTAGTACTTTGGAGACAAATTGGATAGATTTACACTAACACTACGTTTGGACATTTTAAGTAATGGAAATAGAAAGAAATAAGCAAAAAAATAAGAGGAAAAAAAAAAAGGGAAACAATGCAAATATAATGTTTATCTTTATTTAGATATGAAGAATGGAAATGGAGGGAAATTGGTAGACATATTTTTATTCCCTATTTTGGCTAATGCAAAAGAAATGAGAACAATAATTGGTTTAGATATCCTTCAAATCATATATTTTTTTAACCTTTCCACCAATTTCCTCTAATTTGCCTCCATATTCGGAGAGAAACAAAAAATGGGTAGAGTGAAAAAAATTCTACTTATTTCTATCTATTTCATTCATTTCAATCCTTTATAAAAAAACAACTAACTAGATTCCATCCATTTCTATTCCTTTACTTATATTCCTATCCATTTCCGACCATCTAAATACACTATAATTCATCATTTACACTATGTTAAGAATGAGGGATGTGGAGGGAATGAACAAGGAGGGGAGGAAATGGGGAGTAAATATGTGAATTAGAGAAACTTTTTACTTGGGCCCACTCAATTTGGCCTCGTCCCCCTACATTTCCCCTTGGTGAGAGAAAGTGAAGGGAAAAGGGGGAGGGTAGGATTTGTAATCACTAATTTGCCCATACTTTTAACAAACCTTTTGCTACTCCTTTCCTATATAGTACTAAAGAGAAATAATGTTACTTTTGTCATTCTTCTCATAACTCCATTAACTTGTTTGGAGCTAACTGTTCAAAAAGAAAATTTCAAGTAAGAGAATTTGTATAGGTTTATTTTACCTATTTCTTCTACATCATGACTTGATGTTGATTTTGTTCAAAGTATTTATTTTTTTTATTTTCTATAAAAATCTATTTATAGAAATATGAAATGAAATCTAATGGTTTAAAGGCTTAAATATATAATCTTTTTATATGGTTTTAGTATTAAACCTTATGTTGCGTATGAATTTTTAGATTATTTGTGTTGAATGTGCTATTGACACGGTGTTTTGTGATGTTGTTGATGGAAGCATGTTTTATAAATAAGGTTCTGTTACATTATTGGCCTATTTTTAAGCAGTTGTCTTCCCTTAATTCTCATGGGAGTTGTTGTTTATGTTGTTCTATTGCGGCAAGACATATTGTATTGGACTCTTCTTTTTTCATATAGCTTTTGTTTTTATTGAATTGTGATAAAAGAATGGATTATCCAACTTGAGGCTGAAGGTGCCTCAACTTGTAGAAAATTTTGTGTATAGTTTTTGTCACTAAATAACTATGAAAATTTATGGAATTATTCAATTGAAAAAAAAAATGTAGTTTTTACCTATAAATATGGAAATTTCGTAAACTATGTGGAAATTTTTATTGTAGTAGCTATTATTGGAAGATTTTTAGGTTATATATTTCACTGACCTACACACAAGCACACATATTTATTATATTTACATGTGTAATTTTTATAAAGAAATTTCATTGCTCAAATATAAAATGCTTAAAATGCACATGGACTTTTTTCATGTCACATTCATTTTCCAAAAAGTGGAGAATGATGCATTTGAATTACTAGAAGAGGAGATAGCACCTACATAATAGTACATGGAAGAGGTCAATTGAGCTTCGCAAATAATCCACCATTGTTGTGTGTATATCTAACAATGATAATATAAGATATTCAACTAGTCTTTTGTACTCACTTAACATGCATGTTGATTTTGTAATTCAATTTAGTGTTGGGAATTTCCATTGTCTTATATAAAATACAAGTGCTTTCACATCTATAAAGGTCATTTAAGAAATGATCCTTTGGTATAACATAAATAGCTTTGAGTTGTCTTAGTAAGAATTAAGCTACCTTATGTTATCTTATTGAGATTTTACTAAAAAAAAAGAGAATTTCCTAATCTTTTATAAGCTAATTTTTTTAAGGGAATTTAATGTACCTAAGAAGAATAGTCACTAGAATATCAACCACATCACAAATCAATGGGGGAATAGGTCCTTCCAATTATGGAAGAAAAATAGTAGTGAGCGTGATGAGGGTTAACAATGTGCATTGCTCACATGGATATTAGTCACCATGATGCAATATCACAACCTAATTCCTACTTTGATATGATGCACAAAGAAGATGGCTAAGGTTTCTCACTATGACCTTGCTAAAGGGTTAATAAGAGAAGAATAATTTGAGAGAAAACTTGCAATTCAAGGTTTAAGTATTCAATATGCATTAATTAATGTTATAACTACATTTTACATGGGTATTTAGAGCATCCCCATTAGGGTATAGAACAAAAAATGTAAGGAAATTAAGTTTGTGCCTAAAGCAGTAAAAATAGTACGTTTCTGTACAAGAGTAGAACTATCTAAAATTTATCTTATAGTGGTTGGCGATGCTGACATAATACTGTGTTAGATTAAGCTTATTGATTAGGTTAATTGGGCTATTAAGTAGCTTGCATTCAAGTGGCATATTTAGAACCCAAGCTTAGAGACTGGCGTGCTAGAGTGAAACAAGTTAGGTTATAGGATGTTGGTTGGTATTCTAAATTTGGTAGGTTAGACTCTTGAACAAGTTAATTGATGCCACTTGTGTATCCTTAGAGACTGCCTTTGCTTAGTAAGTTACTCTAACTTAGTCCATTAAAGTCTTCTTCAACTTGACTAATCATTAGAAGAGTATCATGGCTTAACAAGTGATGAGATTGCAGGACTATATAAGGGTAGCTTCATCTTCGGTCAGTTGATTAGATAGGATACTTTGTGTGATATTCTAGAGTCTGCACATCCTGGCTGTTGTGATGGGACCTAAGGTTAGATTCCTATCATCTCCTTAGGGTTGTTAATGATTTTCCCTCAAATCAATTGGGTCTTGAAGATGATCCTCTTCTTTTAAGATATAAGGTGTCAAATCACTATTGTTAAAGGTCGAGCAAGTGTCATAGCTTTTAAGGAGTTCAAGCTTATAAGGATTTTTTTTTTCGAAGGATCTTGAATGAGTTGTCTGCTAGGGAGGATAAATTATTAGCTTTACGATTTAGAAATCTATCTTTACTTAGGTGAATCTACACTAAGTATATAGGCTTAAATCTCATAGCCTTCCTTCCTTGATTTCCTTATTGTTGCTACTTGGTAGTGGCTTTGGTAAGGTTCTTAGAAACCTTTTAATGCAATTTTTGAATCTCTTATGCTCTATTAACACTACTTAAACTTTCAACCTTTGAGGAAGATCATATCTATAAGTGAGGTTAGATTATACCTATATACGACCTCAAATGGAGACTTACCAGTTGAACTATGTGTTAACTTGTTGTAAGCGAACTTAACAATAGGTAGACATAAGCCCTAATTGATAAAGTTTTTACTAACTATCTCTTTAAGTTAAGCACCTAGAGCTTGGTTGGAAACTTTGGTTTGGCTATTAGTTTGGGGTAGTAGGAGGTGCTAAATGTCAACCTTATGCTTAATATCTCCTATAGCAATCTTCAAAAGAAACTAAAAAAATTTGAATCTCAGTTTGAGATGATGATATTGGGTACTTTATGTGGTCTCATGATCTCCTACACAATGAAGTTAACAACAAATAAAGCACCATCCATTTTATGGTAAGTCATCTTTCTACACTAATTTTTTATAATCATTGTGATAGAGTCTCTTTTTCTAGCTACCTTTGGTAATCCTAGAACAAAGTCCATGCTTAAATTGGTTATGGCCAAGCAGGTATTAGTAATGGCATGCATTCTTCAAAAGCTTCCTTTTGTCCTTTTACCTTCTTACACACCATACATCTCTCTAGCACTCGATGAACATCCTTCATTATTCCTAACCAAAAGAAATGGTCTTTTAATAGCTCATAGGACTTCTTTTCGCAAAAATGTCTTGACAAACCCCCAATATGAGCTTCTAGGACTAATAGCTCGTGTACTGAGCTAGTTAGTATAAATAGTTGACCCTTCTTGAATAAATATTCTTTAATAACATAGAATCTATTATGGTTGTACTAAAGTTACATCTAGCTATAATGGGTCTAAAATAAGTATCTCACTTGTACAACTTGGTTAATAGTTTGAAGCTAAGCAACTTAGAATGTAACATAGTGATCAACACATGTTTATGTGATAAGGTATCAGCCACAACATTTATACTTCACTTCTTGTACTTGAGATCATGTAGGTAAAACTTTCCAAGAGCTCAACTCACTTTATTTGTCTCCATGATAGTTTCTATTAACCTCTTAAATTTTTAAGTGACTCATGGTTAGCAAAGATGATGAACTTGCAAGGTAACATGTAGTGTTGCCACACAATAAGTGCTTAGATTAGGAATAAAACTCCTTGTTATATATGGAATGGTTTAGAGGAGCTCCATGGAGTTTCTTATTGAAGTATTATTTAATTGGTCTCCTTTCCTACATCAGTATTGCTCTTATGCTAACACTAGATACATCACACTTTAGCTTAAAGACAATCAAAGTCTAGTAAAGATAGGATTGGAGTGATGGTAAGCTTCTTCTTGATCTCTCCAAAGCTTTTCTGAGATCGACCATTCCACCAAAACTCTATACCCCTCTTGTTCAAATTAGTCAGAGGGTCTGCATTTATGCTGAAGTTGCAAATGAATTGCCTATAAAAAGAATCAAGCTTGTCAAAACTTTAGACCTTGACCATATCCTATAGGGCTGGCTAACTAAGCATAGCCTTAAATTTCCGTTTATTTACCTGAGCTTCATCTATTGTCACTATAAACCTTAAGAATATAACCCCAGGTTAACAAAACATACACTTCTTTAGGTTGTTGAAAAGATTATTAACTCTTATGAGTCCAAACATCGATCTTAGATGCACGGTATGCTTGATGAGGTTTCTACTATAGATCACAATGTTGTCAAAGTAGACTACTACACTTTTTCCTAATAGATTGCACATTATATGACGTTTGAGCCTCATAAACATGCTTGGTGCATTGGTTAGTCCAAATGGCATGACCGTCTATTCATATAATCCATGGCACATCTTAAAGGCTATCTTCCATTCATCAGCTAGCATCATGTGAATTTCATGGTAACCACACTTCAAATTAATATTGGAGAATGGACAAGCTTCATACATTTTATCTAGCATGTTGATACGCTTAGAACATATATATAAAATGGGAGCGTAAATTGCAGCAAGTGCATTGGTCGTATAAAGTAATAGAGTGGTGAAAAGTAAGGTTGTCGATTCCTCGAGGAACCAATAGAGTACTAGATCTATGGCAATTCTTATCAATATCTAGGACATTAAAAAGGGGTTTTGAAATGTCGAAGCTAAAAATTTAACTTAAAGCAAACAAGGAGAATTTTATGAAGAATCTATCAATTATGAACGCAGGAAATTAGAATTCACCATAGATCCATTAATCAAACTGCTACCATGTTATATCAACTAGTGGTTATAAGGTTATTCAAGTGAGTTTAGAAAATCCTTTTTAAGGATGTTAACCTTAAATCAATTAGTCGGCTTCCGCATCTCTAATTAACCAAGGAATCAAAATTATGTTCATACACCTCCCGATGTTACAAACAACTAATGCCCTAAATCAATTAACCCTAATCCCTTAGTGATTAAATAACAAGAAACATTGCATTGCACCTACCATAAACTCTAATTAAACCAATTATCTCAACACCCGTATTGATAATCAATCTAATTAAGAATTCCTAACAAATCCTAATCAACTCCCGTATCAAAAGGATTTCTAACAATTATAATGAAAGACCAATTATAATTGAAATCAAAGGAATTGCAATCATGAATAATCCTAATAATTCCTAATCATATAACATGGCTACAATTATCCTTTTAACATTCTAGGGTTTCATCCAATTTCCTAAGGAAAAGACTTAGCAATTCATGGAGATAAAGACATGATTATGATTCAAGGAGATTCGTGTAAAAGAAATCATATTCAATGGTTGGATCAAATGCTTGAATTGCATATCAGAAATAAAGTTCAGAAATCACCAATTCAACAATACAAGTAATACCTTAATTGAAAGAAACTCCACAAATCCTTCACAAAGGATGATAATCTTCACGAATATCACAAAGTTTTCTCCAAGATTTGATCTCCACAATTCTCCCTTAAAACTAGGTTAAAACTACTCTAAGAACACTAAAATTTGACAAAAGTTCCTCCACAAATCGACCTAGGACCTATATATATGCAAGGGGAGGCGAGAAGATGCAATTAAAACAAGACCGGCCCAAGGTCGGCAGCCTTTATTTAAGCCGGCCATAAAGGCCAGCGGCGTTTCATGGAAGGCCGGCCATAAAGGCCAGCGGCTTTGCTTTTTTTTCCTTTGCCATCCTTCAATCTTTTCATGCTTCAATTTGTATGCAATCTCTCCAAATTGATTAAGCTTTGAACTCAAAGTCCTCCAACATCTGAAATGTAAAAATAAACATGATTAAGTACCATTTCCTTGTGATTTCTCTAAAATCAATAATGAATACTCGCAAATTGCTTAATGAATTATGAGTAAAATATGCCTTTATCAAATCCCCCACACTTAAACTTTTGCTTGTCCTCAAGCAAAATAAAACCAGAAAGAAATCCATCCTGTAAAGTACAAAATTTTTTTTATTATCATACGAATTTGAACATCTGTCATCTCTACTTCTGACTCACCACTTTGTGATGCCCACCACTCAAACCAAACTGGGAATATGTGATTAGAGTACTATACTCAAAATTAACCAACTAATCTAGAGAAAACAAAATTTAACCCAAGCGTTTAACCTAAGAATTCTTATTCCAAAAGTAGATATTCAGTCCTAAAGGAAAAACACCCATTTAAACTTCACTGGCAATTAGCAAGCATATGATCCTTCACATCACTTCTTTAAACAGGTCAACATAAAATGAAAGCATATGTTATCAATTCCTTTCCTTTTTTTATAAGTCCTGTAACTTATTGATGAGCATTCACTAAAACTCTACTTTTTTTCTTTTTTTTTTCTTTTTCTTTTTTATAAAATAAGTTCATGTATTGAACTTTTGCTTCTCCGCCCTTATCACTATAGTGAGATCATTGATTCGGCACATCCCGGGCTCATCACCCAAGTGACCAGGTTTTAAAGGGACCCCATCGAACTCTCCCTCACACTAGCATTCAAGTTTGGATACTCTTAACTCAATTACCTGAGTCATTGGAGTAATGCAACTTATTTCATTTGAATGCTATACAGAATTAAGACTTTTTTATAAGGGATCACTAAGTGAGGAGTTTCCCTTACCTCTTTCATTAGATGTTGAAAAGCTTTCAAAGCAACTTCCAAGAAGATATACTAGCTAGAGAAGAGACCCGAAGTAGACATGTTTATCTTTCACAAGAGGACTCAATAGACTCTTAAACTTCAAATTATAAGGCTAAAAACATGGTAAATTTGATTTCTAAAGATTTTATTCATTAATTTTAACTAAGTACAAGAATCACAATAGTGGTGAGTAGGGCATAATAATGAGTTATTATTTTTAATAAATCATAAACAGATGCAAAAGGCTATTGTTTTTTTTTTTTTTCATCGAAATTTTTGAAAAAAATTGGCCTAAAAATTGTCAAATAACTCAGGGACAAATACAGTTTAAGATAATGGAAGAGTATGATCATCAAAGCACAGAACAGGCAATACTCATCTCAACTTTAATACCTACATTCCCTTCCCCACACTTAAGAATAGATAGTGTCCACACTGTCTCACATCAATGCAAATAACAAAATAGGAAGAAAATAAGAAAAAAGGAACTAGTACTCCCCTGGTATAACATGTAGAAGCCATATTTAAATCCCATCAAAGCTGAACTTGGAGAGATTGGTCCTTCTGAACATTCACCTTGCATTTTCCTAAAAACAATTAAAAGAAAACCAACGAAACACAATAAAGTAAACATAAATATGGGCTGCCTCCCATAGAGCGCTTGTTTTATAGTCATTAGCCTGACTATCAGGGTTTGTCACCTCAGCTTAAATCAAGGAGTTTAAATAACTCCTCCAACACCATCGTCTTCAGATTCGGATTCCAAGCTTCCTTCCATGGTATGGTGCCCTTCTTTTCAGCTTCCACCAATGTTTTGTAGGTGGATATCAACAAACTTACCTGCTGGATGTCTACCCTTGACCACCCTAGGATTTCCCTATGTTCATCCAACTGGCCTTGAATCTGCTACTGCAATTCTCTTGTCATAGGCGTTGGATTAATGTGAGGCCATGGATTTCCTGAATTCAAACACTCATAATCAAACAATTGATTAGAAAAGACATTAGGTTCAAGTGTCTGCATGGGCATTAGTGTCGGCATTGGTGGCTTCTCATAGTGGTCTGTCTTCTCAAAAGCAACAATATTTTCAGTCTGGGGTACTTGCTCACAGCCTTTGTTTTCTTGCTCATCCCCATTCCCCCAACCATCTATCTTATTCAAGACAGCTTCAAGAGTGGTTTGCCCTACATCTTCCTCCACATCATTGTTAGTAATTTCACCCTCAACAGATATGTCATAATACATTGCTTTCTCATTAGACAAAAACACAGGATCATACATATCAAATGTTACCTGGTCATCTAGTGCTCTAAGGGTGAGCTTACCTTGTCCTAGATCAATTAGAGCTTGACCTGTGGCTAGGAATGGTCTACCCAAAATGAGTGGAATGTCCTCATCTTCTTCTACATCTAGTATGACAAAGTCCACTGGAAATATGAATTTATCGACCTTGACTAAGACATCCTCCACTGTACCCTTGGAAAACCTTAAGCTCTTATCAGCTAGCTGCACAGTGATTGGTCTCCTCTTGCACTTTTGTGGCTCTATTCCAAGCTTCCTAAAAACTGAAAGTGGCATTAAATTAATACTTGCACCAGAATCAATCAAAACATTCTCAAAATCAATATTACCAATGGTGCAAGGGATATTGAAACTTCCCTGATCTTTCAGCTTTCTAGGTAGCTGAGCAGATTTCTTCTCCATGATAGCTGAACTCTCGCCAAGAAGCATTATTTTCTCAACACTCTCCATGGATCTTTTGTTAGAGAGCAGCTCTTTCATGAATTTGGCATAGGAAGGAATTTGCTTCAAGGCCTCTAAGAGAGGTATATTGATTTGAAGCCCTTTAAATATGTCACAAAACCTGGCAAACTGGGCTTCCAACTCCCTCTGCTTGAGTCTTCCTAGGAAAGGGATAGGTGGAACATAAGGCTGCAACACTGGTGCTTTGGATGTGAGTTCCTCCTCCTTCTGCTTACCTTTCTCTAGATCTTTCTCTTGAATTTTTACCTATCTTTCAGCTTTCTTCACCTCCTTACCACTCCTTAGCATGATGGCATTGACATGATGGGTGTTTTCCTCAGTTTTGCTAGGCAAAGACCCTGAGGGTCTAGTACTTAGCTGCTATGCAATTTGACCGAGCTGACCCTCCAAGTTTCTGATAGAAGCTTGTTGGTTTTGCAAGAGGGTGTCAATCTTTTGCATGTAGCTCCTCATGAGCTCTTCCATCTGAGTAGGTTGCTGTTGAGAATAGGCATTCTGAGTAGAGGCTTGTTTAGGAAATCCAGGGGGCGGGTTAAGTTCTTGATTCTCATTCCTCCATGAGAAGTTTGGATGATTGCGCCACCTAGGATTGTATGTATTCGAATATGGTCCTTGAGTGCCTCTTTGGAGGTTGCCTACAAAGTTTACCTGCTCTCCACTAGATGGAGCTGACAACTTTCTAACCATGCACTCACTAGCTGAGTAAGGTCCTGAGCAAATTTCACAACTAGAAGATGGATTAGCATTAAAAGAATTTGAATAGGCGAGTCTACTTACTTGAGTGGTGAGGGCAGCTATCTAAGCAGACAATTGAGCCATACTGACATTGTCATTCACTGAAGCTACTCTTGTACCACTTCTCTCAGTTTGCCAATTGTGTGCACTAGAGGCCATCTCTTCTATCAATGCACTGGCCTCTAAGTAAGTTTTTCCCATTAGTGCACCCCCAGCTGCAGCATCTACAAGAGACCTCAATGTCTCATCCAGACTCAAGTAAAAGATCTCAATGAGGAGATTGTCTGGTAAACCATGATGTGGGCATTTTCTAGTTGCTTCCTTGAATCTCTCCCATGCCTCATAAAGTGATTCACCACTAAACTTTGTAAAGTTAGTGATGTCACTTCTTAGTTTGGCAGTCCTAGTTGGTGGGAAGAATCTCCTCAAGAACTTGATTGAAAGGTCTTCCCAGGTAGTGACAGATCCCTGGGGCAATGAATAAAACCAAGCTCTATATCCCTCAATGAAAAAGGGAAAAGTTGTAGTCTTATGGCATCATCAGTGACACCATTCTGCTTGACAGTGTTGGCGTATTGAAGAAACCCAGCAAGATGATCATCAGGGCTCTCATTTGAATACCCTCCAAACTGACTCGATTGCACCATTTGAATGAGTGCCGATTTAAGCTCAAAATTATTAGCTTGTATAGTTGGTCTAACAATGGGTGGTTCCTGAATCCTAGGAACAGAGAAATCTCTAAGTGCTCGCTGAACACCCTGAATCTGGCGATTATCCTCATTCGCCATCTCTTCTACTTGTTCTCTATACTTGTTGTCTCTTCTAATCTGGCGTAGAGTACACTTAATCTCAATATCGAAAGGTAGGAGATCAGCACTCCTACTCTTGCGCATGTAACACTTGCAAAGAGACCAAAAGCCAAGAAAAACATAAAATTGCACCTAGAATACCAATAGAATTACAAAATCTAATATCTAGTAGTTCCCCGGCAACGGCGCCAAAAACTTGATACGCTCAGAACATATATATAAAATGGGAGCGTAAATTGCAGCAAATGCACTGGTCGTATCAAGTAATAGAGTGGTGAAAAGTAAGGTTGTCGATTCCTCGAGGAAACAATTGAGTACTAGATCTATGGCAATTCTTATCAATATCTAGGACATTAAAAAGGGGTTTTGAAATGTCTAAGCTAAAAATTTAACTTAAAGCAAACAAGGAGAATTTTATGAAGAATGTAACAATTATGAACGCGGGAAATTAGAATTCACCCTAGATCCATTAATCAAACTGCTACCATGTTATATCAACTAGTGGTTATAAGGTTATTTAAGTGAGTTTAGAAAATCCTTTTTAAGGATGTTAACCTTAAATTAATTAGTCGGCTTCCGCGTCTCTAATTAACCAAGGAATCAAAATTATGTTCATACACCTCCCGATGTTACAAACAACTAATGCCCTAAATCAATTAACCCTAATCCCTTAGTGATTAATTAACAAGAAACATTGCATTACGCCTACCATAAACTCTAATTAAACCAATTATCTCAACTCCCGTATTGATAATCAATCTAATTAAGAATTCCTAACAAATCCTAATCAACTCCCGTATCAAAAGGATTTCTAACAATTATAATGAAAGACCAATTATAATTGAAATCAAAGGAATTGCAATCATGAATAATCCTAATAATTCCTAATCATATAACATGGCTACAATTATCCTTTTAACATTCTAGGGTTTCATCCAATTTCCCAAGGAAAAAACTTAGCAATTCATGGAGATAAAGACATGATTATGATTCAAGGAGATTCATGTAAAAGAAATCATATTCAATGGTTGGATCAAATGCTTGAATTGCATATCAGAACTAAAGTTCAGAAATCACCAATTCAACAATACAAATAATACCTTAATTGAAAGAAACTCCACAAATCCTTCACAAAGGATGATAATCTCCATGAATATCAAAAAGTTTTCTCTAAGATTTGATCTCCACAATTCTCCCTTAAAACTAGGTTAAAACTACTCTAAGAACACTAAAATTTGACAAAAGTTCCTCCACAAATCGACCTAGGACCTATATATATGCAAGGGGAGGCGAGAAGATGCAATTAAAACAAGACCGACCCAAGGCCGGGAGCCTTTATTTAAGCTGGCCATAAAGGTCGGCGGCCTTCATTTAAGCCGGCCATAGAGGCCAGCGGCTTTGCTTCTTTTTTTTTCCTTTGCCATCCTTCAATCTTTTCATGCTTCAATTTGTATGCAATCTCTCCAAATTGATTAAGCTTTGAACTCAAAGTCCTCCAACATCTGGAATGTAAAAATAAACATGATTAAGTACCATTTCCTTGTGATTTCTCTAAAATCAATAATGAATACTCGCAAATCGCTTAATGAATTATGAGTAAAATATGCCTTTATCACATGTCATCTAGTCTATAGATTAGATATCAATACTTGATCATAATCTAATTAATAGATCAGTTATCAAGGCACATTCTCCATGATCTATCCTTCTTAAGTACTAATAGTGAGGGTACAACGTACGAACTCTTATTTTCCCTTACATAACTTCAATTAATTTGTTCGTCAACTTGTTTCAATTCTTTTAACTCCTTAGGGTTCATGCAATAGGCAAGGTGGTTAGGTAAAGATGCTCTTGGTTGCAAGTCAATATTATGTTTGATTCCTTGAAGTCGTAGTAATCCACTTGGTGACTCCTCTACAAATAAATCTTGGAATTCTTTCAATAGTTATTTCACCTCCTTAGGTAAGATCATCTTCCATTGGTTTGGACAGTAAGAAGTAATAGGCTAAATGCTAAGCTCTAAAAAAAGTTAATTTGGCTTGTCTTCTAACTTGAGCTCTACTCGATTTCCTTCTTCTATATAGGGCTTGTAGCCACTATTTTTCTACGTTGGTCATCTTTTGTTCATTATATCTCTCCAAATTAGTGTCATGCCGGTCACCTTCTCGAATAACCAATCCTTTTTTAAGTTACCTATTGAGAGGTTGGTTCAAATTTACTACCCTTGAAATTAGAGCTCTAGTTAGAGTGCCTTTGTCATTCAACCCTCAAGGCCATTCGGATAGTATCATTCAGAGTTTTCAAATAATGCAACTCAACTATAGATGCAATTTCATACTTTAGTCCTACTATAAACCAAGAATAGTTTTGTCCTCAGGTTTTTCCACTTCATAGTAGATCATTAGCATTTAAAACTCCTTCGCATAGTCAATCACACACATTCCTCTTTGCCTTAAGGTTTGTAACTTCTTGAATGTCTCCTATATATTATACTTGGTAACAAATCTTATCAGAATTTGCTTCATCTCTAGCCATAATTGAATGTCTTGTTCAACATTTATCCTTCAATTGCTCAACAAATTCTTCCACCATTGGGTGGCATGCCTAGTGAACTTCAAGACGGCTAATTGTACCTTCATAGCTTCATCATACCCTTAACATTTGAATAGTTTATCCATTTTATCTTCCCAATCAAGGTAATCATCTACATCTACTCATCTTGCAAATGAAGGTATCTACATCTTAATATTATTTAACACTCTAGGAACTTGTACTTCCTATATACCATACTCCTCATCAAAATTATGCCTTGCTTGTCCATCAACCACCTTTAGCTCCATTTGTCTCCTAACTCTCTTGTTTCTCCTATACCTAGCGTAGTTTCTAATATTTTAAGGTAGGTTCACTCTTTCTTCTTCTACTACTCTCTATGAACCATGTTGAGCTAGTATATGTCCCTGTATTGTAGTGTGTAGTTGTTCCAAATTGGTGGTAAGTTCCTATAATTATTTCTTAGTAGACCTCATGGAGGTATCTATTGTTGTTCGTCTCCCATGAGTGTCACTTTTGAGGTCCTTAAATTCCTTATAAGCACTATTGATTAGCATTTTAGGGAAAAAATAAAAAAGAAAAGATCAACCACTAAAGAATTTCTTCGAGCATTTGGAACACTAAAGTTGTTAGTTTTGGCACTTACACATGCATTAACCCACAACTTGACTTCACTCAACTTATTGCCTCTCCTTTTATAAGCCTAATGCTCTAATTCTAAAATAAAGATGATGCACCTAGAAAGAATAGTCACTAAGACATCAATCTCATCATAAATCATTGGGGGAATGGGTCCTTCCAAGTGTGGAAGAAAAAGAGTAGTGAGCACAATATGACTTTAGCAAATATACACTATCCATGTAGATATTACTCACCATATATAGTAACATAACCTAATTACTTCTATCAAATGACATATAAAGGAAATAACTAGGGTTTCTCCCCACAACCTTGTTAAAGGGTTGATAAAAGAAGGATATATTGAGAGAAGACTCATAATTTTGGGTTTAAGTGTTAAATATGCATTAATTGGTCTTGCAGCTACATTTTACATGGGTATTTATAGCATCCCTTTTAGGAAAAATGATAAAAAAGGAAAAGAAATAAAGTTCATGCGAAATAAAGTTCATGCCTAATGTAGTAAAAATAGTACATTTCTATACAAGAATAGAACCATCTAGTATTTTTCTTGTAGTGGTTGGTGGCATTGATGTCATGGTAATTCAGGTTGAGTTAATTGATTAGGTTGATTAGGTTATCAAGTAGCTCACATTCAAGCTTGGCATTAACTAGCTTGTTCAATATCTAAGCTTAAAGACTAGCATAGTAGAGTGGAACAAGTTGGATCACAAGATAAAGGTTGTTATTTTAGATCTAGTACATTGGATTCTTGATTAGCTTGGTCACTACCACTTGTGTATCTTTAGAGATTACCTTTAATTAGTAAGTTACTTTAAGTTAGTCCATTAAGGTCTTTTTAGACTTAAGTAACCATCAAGAGAGTAACACGGCTTGGCAGGTGATATAAGTTGTATGATAATACGAGGGTAGCTTGTTCTCAGTTAGTTGGTTAGTTAGACAGGATCATTCATGTGAAATTTTGGAGTCTGCACATTTTGGCTCTCATGTTGGGACCTAAGGTTAGAATCTTATCATAAGTGTTTCTAGTGTATAGCCAAATTATTAGGAATCTAAACTTAAGGTTCATTTCTTAAATATTTGAGATTAATTGATTTTGAAGGCATATGATTTATAATTGTATATACATTTGATTATTTTTATATTTTGTGTAAGCATTTGATAGTGGTCTCTATAAAAATGATTGTCTATTTAGATACTAAGGTAAGAAGAAGATCGGACGCAATCACTATAATAGTTTTGGCTTCTTCTTTTTTTTTTATTAATCAACATTTTGGTGTTTGATTCTTTAAGGCATTGTAGCTCATCATGTTTACTTGTAAAATTGCCAATTTAGTGAAAATTACTTTGTCCAATAATTTGTATTTCTTTTTTTTCTTTTTTAATTTGTACATATTTTGGAAAATTGTAGTTTGATTTTAAGTTTAGATAGAGTTTTTATAATTTGTTGTGATAAAAAATAAACAAACTTTATACATAAAATGATGATTAATTCATGATTCTTGTAGTTAGGAGATTATGGTTTCATTCTTAGCATGTGTAGTGGTTTCTTGGTATAATGTCAAGGCAACAAGTTTTGTGCTATAGAACTAAAAAAATTTTACTTATAATTTTATTGTACATAGCATGGAAAATGAGGAGAATAATAGAAGAGATTTGATTGAAAATTATGAAGAAACATAAGAAGATTACAATTTAGGAAGTGGAAGATGGTGCTTAAGGTGGCATTATTCCTTGTATTTATAGTATAATTTCTTTAAAAATGGGAGCAAGAACAATAGATAGTGTTGGAAATAGGTTAATAGTTTTTTTTATACTAATAAAAGATATGAATAAGAGATTAAAAAATAAACTTACATATCAAAAGGTTAGAGAAAGGTATGAATTTGTTATAAATTATTGATATATTTTTTAGTATGCAGAATTAAGTTGTTTGAAATAGGAATCTTTGGTTGAATAGGTGATTGGTTTTGAAAAGAAATTGTTTCAAGTGGCAGAAGAAGGAAGAATTACAGTCAAAATGTTCACTTTAATGAGCAATGATGAAATAAGTGAATTTCAAAGAAAAGGAGAGAAGATATACAATGGAATGAGAATTTTCAAGAAAAATGCAATTTTATGGAATAAAAAGATAATAAAGGAAATAAGTTATTATAGGTCAAGATCCTCCTCTATAGGTTAAATATATTTGGGTCACATATTTGACCTATTTTAGTAAAGCAGGATTTATTATCATGGGATAACTTTTTTTTTTAATTAGTTAGAAAGACATATATACATGAAAAGCCAATTATTAACTTGAAGACCATTTGAAGCATTTATAGGATATTAGCAACATTCAATTCAAATTATTATCCAAGATCTAATGTATAAAGAATTTAAATGAAGAAATTAAACACAAAAAGTACTAATGGCTAAGATCAAGGAGAAAATCAAGATTTGAATGTCGGTATATCATCTATAAATATAAAGAAAGATGGATATGATAAAGACGGAACATAATAGAACAAAACACATAATAGAGAACATTGAATGGTATTTTTAATTTTATGCTTAAGCTAATATTGTAGAGTACTGGTAATTGTTAAATTTTCAAAGGAAGAAAAGTTCATTTTGAAGTTGATTGTTTTTCTTTGTAGCTTTTGTGATTTAGCTTGTGTGTAAAGTAAGTGATACAAAGTAGATGAACTACTTTAAAGCTATATTAGAGTGATTGTAGAATGGTTGACTATTGTAACACTCATTAAGATTTTTCTTTGATATAGTAAAGCGAACTAGTAATGACAACTAAGATTCTAATAGTGGAGGCTAGAAGAGTGGATTGACACATAAGGCGAAACCATTTCATATTGTTGCATAATCTTCTAAACCTCACTTTATTTTTTTTTTTTTGCAATTTATTTATTAATTATAGAATTGTAATTTTTTCTACCAATTCAATATCTACTGATAGTAATCAAAAGGAATTTTATTTAGAATTTTTTTTTATACATAACCAATTTAGCCCCCTCTTCATTACTAACAAAGACAACAATTGCTATTAAAGCTGAGCTTGATATTGATTGAGTTTAAAGATCAATGGTGGAGAATCTGATAGTTCAAATGAGTAAAGCACCTTATTATGATTGTTTTAATTTTTCTTACTAGGAAAAACAAGTTAGAAACTTTTATAAAAAATATCAGACTATGAGACTTGGGACATTATTGCTAAGGGAAGGACTATGGGGTAAGCTTAGTTGGCTAGCTTACCCAACCTGCATTTTTTTATGGGTTAGGCTAAAAAAAAAATTTAGCTAGTAGGATTTGCGGGCTTTTTGGCCCCCTTTACTTAGCCTACGAGTTGGTGTGAGCCAACTTACCGCAAGCGTGGGTTAGCCCACCTAAATTAAAAATAAAAAAAAAGAAAATATGATGAGAGCCATGATGGGAGCCAAGCCAGAAGATGGAATGTGGATCCTCTTGAAGTGCCACCAAGACCGATCACAAGAACTCGAGCGAAACGATTAAAGGAAGCACTTAACGGGTTGATAAAGGATGTCCATGAAGTCGGAAAGGATTGGAGCAATCATGAAGTCGGAAAGGATTGGAACAACCATGGGAATGCCCTTACTCTTGTACAAGTCATAACGGATACAGGTTGAAGAGGGTGTGTCTTTACAAGGCACGGCCGTGTAGGAGTCTGGAGGTTACATAGAATCATACACGGTCGTATATACGGTTCAAAGGCACGGTCGTGTATGGTGTCAAGAATTTCTACATAAAGATACACGACTAGAAGTATATGGTCGTATATGGTGTTAAGAATTTCCACAGAAAGATACACGATTAGAAGTATACGATCGTGTACATCTCCAACGCCGGCTCTAAGGCTGCCGGCCTTTAAGTCATTGTTTTGTTATTTTACGCAACTTATTGAAGCTATGTCGTTTTGGGGCATCATTGTTACGAATTGTAAACCCTAATATAAAGCTCCTAGGGTTTAGATACAACATAGAATATAGAATATACAACATACAAGTTTGAAAACACTTTGGAAAGAATTCCTCTCTTGGTTCTTTAAAGAACTACTTTAGAACTTATCGGACTTTCTTCCGTAGCATTCATCCCGACTTATCAATCGGTTTTTCATCCCGATTGTGGCGTCTACATAATATACCAAGGTTCTTGTCTCACTTATAGGCAACAGGTCGCAGTTTCCACTCGATTGTTTGGCATCTTGGGTAGCAATTCCGAACGTATTGGTATTGGGTTTCGTCACACGTTGGCATGGTTCGTATCAGTTTGGTATCAGAGCCTAGGTTTGTTAAAACATCAGTTCGATTTGAGGAAGGTAACATCAAAACCCTAACTCCAATCATTCATATCAATTGTTTGTATTCAATTTCATAGTGTTAATTGTCTATTGAAAGTGTACTACCTACTATTCAATTTTGTTACGACAAAAAAAAAGGAACGTGATCAAGAGCAACAAATAAAGGCGACAAAAAAAAAAATCTGAAAGAAAAAGAGGAAAATTTCGTGCCCTAGAGTTGTATTCTCTAGTTGAATTCTACAGAAGGGAATTGGTGTAGTTTGGGTTAGTTCCAAGAGAATTGAGAAGAGGAATTGGTGAGTTGATATCATCATTGCTTGTGAGAATACATGAGTGACTGTGTGATATCATCCTTTGAGCGAAACACATAAGGGAGTGCATCGTGAGGCTTAATTATATATATTTGTGTTAGTACTAATCTTTTTCTATAGGAATGATGTCGAGGCAACATTTTCCTGAAGGTGAGAGGGGAAGGTTTGATGCTAGGTTAGTGATTGAGGTGTTGAGGGGTGAGATGAAGAGAATGTTTCAAGAGGGCATGGAACAAATTCATGAGACGGTGGAACAAAGACTAGAGCAATCTAAAAACGTCTTCCAAGGGCGTAGGAGGGAGAGTTGTTCTAGGAGAGTACAAAAGGGTGGAGATGGAATGTCTGACGATGAATTTGATGAACCTTCTGTCGGGAGTTATAGAGGTTATAGTGGTAAGAATAGAGGAACTAGGGATTGGGAAGATAGAGGAGATAGGAATAGAGAGGATAATTAACTGAGTAGTATAAAGATGAAGATTCCTCCTTTCCAAGGGAAGAATGATCCCGAGGCGTACTTAGAGTGGGAGAAGAAGGTAGAGATGGTGTTTGATTATCACAACTATAGTGGGAGAAAGAAAGTGAAACTTGCTGCCATTGAATTTTCGGATTATGCCATAGTGTGGTGGGATTAACTAATGTTAAATCAAAGAAGGAATGGCGAACCACCTATTGAGTCGTGGGAAGAGATGAAGAGGGTGATGAAGAAGCGGTTTGTGCCAGCGTATTACTATCGTGAATTACACAACAAATTGAAAACTCTTAGGCAGGGAAGCTGAAGTGTGGATGAGCATTTCAACGAGATGGAAGTTACTATGATTAGGGCGAATGTAGAGGAGGATAGAGAGGCTACCATCGCTAGGTTTCTTGCTGGATTGAATAAAGAAATTCAAAATGTCGTGGAATTGCAGCATTATGTAGAATTGGAAGATATGGTTCATATGGCTATAAAGGTTGAGAACCAACACAGGAGGAAAGGTAGTAGTACTGCACGGTTTCAACAAGGTGCTGGTTCATCCACCTGGAAGACTAACCAATGGAAGAAAGAAGAAAAGCCTTTACCCACCAAACCAAAAGGAGAGCAAAGGCAAGCGGGTTCTACTCTTGGTAACCAAGGTAAACCTGATTCTTCTACTCCTAGAAATCGTGACATTAGATGTTTTAAATGCCAAGGTAGAGGCCATATTGCTAGTCAATGTCCGAATAGGCGTGTTATGATTCTGCGTGATGATGGTGAGTATGAGACTGAGGGGGATAGTGAAGAGGATGATATGCCTCCATTAGAGGACGTTAGTGATGATGAGGAGCCTGCAATAGGGAGGTTAGTGGCAGAAGTGAAGCGAGCTTTGAATGTGCAGGTGAAGGAAGAAGAGGAGGTGCAACGAGAGAATATATTTCATACTAGATGTTATTTAGGTGATCATATTTGCAGTTTGATCATTGATGGAGGAAGTTGCACTAATGTGGTGAGTAATTTTATTGTCGAAAGGCTGAGACTCAAGACTACTAAACACCCTAGTCCATATAAATTGTAGTGGCTGAATGATAGTGGCGAGACTAAGGTGAGTAAGCAAGCCTTGATTGCTTTTCGCATTGGTAGGTATGAGGATGAG
>JBBMOL010000075.1:3650654-3667227 GCA_037954665.1 Laguncularia racemosa
TAATTTAATGAGTAAAGTAGTGAGTCAACTCACTTAAACAATTACCAATTATGCATGAAAAATGGATGAATATTAAATTGCAAAATTTCTAGATTTATCATTCACTTTACTCAACATTTAAACTTCATTAAATTAGCTACAATTTAGCATTCATTAACAAAATTTCAAATTTCAATTTCCATGCATAAGCCTTACTAATACAAGCATAACTCACTCCTTTGAAGTCCAAATCATGTCAAACAAAAGTCATTTAATTCCTAATTCATCACTCTATCAATTTCTTCAAAAATTTTCAGATTTTATGCAAGTTAAATATTGTTTAGCTACTGTCAAATTTCAATTAAGAATTGAAATTTTAAAACACCATATGTAACTCATTTGAACTTACAATCACTTCAAACAAAAGCCAAAATTTTCTAAATTTCTTCCTCCTTCCAAATCAGCACTTAAACTTCATTTTAGCATCAAATTATAAAATCATATTTCCATATCATTTTCATAAATGAATTAAAATTTTAACTCATCCATTTCTTATTCATTTCTTCACAATTATCATCATTCCAATCCTATACTTATTATCATTCTCAAATCAAATTTCACCAATTGTCTCTTATTCCCAATCATCAAAACATTATTTTTCATATACCAAATACCCATTTAACATTGGTCAATTTGGCCATAACATGAATCACATCTAAATCATGAATTTTCTTTCAATAACACATTTCAATTAACTATATTTCTTATAAAAATATCAATTACACATTTCCTATCAACATTTATCCAAAATTAATCAAGAGCACACTCAAATGCACAATTAAAACCCACAATTAACACATATTCTTTATAATCATCAACTTAAAACTGGAAACATTCATTAACTTCCATTAGGGAAAAGTACAATTTTAATTATTTACGTTTATTTACTTTTCTATTTGACTTATCAACCTTTTCTTCTTCTATTTAAGTCTTCAATATTTTCAAAACCTTATAAGAAAAAGGACTTTTGCTAAATGTGTTAAGTTTTCCATCAATCCGTAAACTGTATTAATTTTAAAATGGTCTATAATAATTAGATTAACAAAATGATAATATTAAATATATTTATTTACATAATATAGTGAAAATAATATTAAATATATTTAAAATATAAGAAGATATAGAAATAATAATTAAAATTAACAACAATGGTTGAAAAAATTTGCGTGTACCCTTATTACCCTGGGCAACTAATCTAAGTCCAATTGGAAGCCAATACATGCTTAATATGAATAGAAAATTTAACATATTTAATAAAAGTCCTACTTTTATAGAATTTTAAAAATGTTGAGGACTAAAATAGAAGAAGAAAAAGGTTGAGGACTCAAGTAAAAAAGTAGGTAAATGTTAAGGGCTAAAATTGTACTTCCCCCCTTCTATTACAACCTCAGCCACTTATTTAATTATCACTAAAATATAATAATTCACTAAATCAAACATTTCTCATATACTAGCATAAATCCACACTGTACATATATGCATTCATACCTAATTCCACTTCAATTCATCATTCACACTCCAAACTTTAAATTAAATAAGTAATTGAGCACTTGCTTTGCTGCTTAACTTCTATAATCTTTCAATATCACTTGAACTTTAAGATTACTCTTCCAACTCCAAATTCACCTTCATAAACAAAAAATTACCCATTAACATTTTTATAAATCTTACAAATTGAGTGATACTCTATAATATATCTTAATATCAAATAGCATTAGCCTACTCACTTAAAATCTAACACTCCAATAGGACTTCCACATTGCAAAATAATAATTAAATGCCTAAATTAACATTCTGACCTATAGATTGAAAGATTTTAACTTGTATATCTAAAATCTATATTCAAATTCAAACTCTTACCACTATGTATATTTTGGCTAAGCTTGTAATGGGACTCCACCACTTATTTCCTCAACTTCTTGATTCAATTCCTTATATAATTCAATTATTAACTTGACATTAGACCAATTGAGCTCTGAAATCAAAATTCAACTTAATTTAAATCAATTATTTACCTAAATAAGCTTTAATTTCACTTGAATTGAGTTCAATTTCACCTTCTAATGATGTGTAGATATAGTGTAGGAAAGAGCAATATTGATTCGAGATAGTTTGAGATAGAAAGATAGAAGGAGATAAGAGGAATTGAGAGAGAGGGTGAAGACAAGAGAGAGATAAGGAGAGTTATGATGGTTATGAGAGAGATTGAATGAAAGAGAAAGAAAATGAGAGGAAAAAAAATGAAAGTTTTAGAAATTATTTGCCCTTAAATATTAACACTTATTAGCTACTAATATTGATTAACGCTAATTACCCTTGTACCCTTCCTTCACTCTTTAGTACTTGAGGGCAATTTAGATAATTGATCTTAAAATAATTAACCTCTACTAGGTTCTCTTTTACTTATGCCAAGTAATATCATGTGTACACTTTCAAAATTTTTGTTTACCTTGTAATTTAACTTAATTAAATCCTTTGAATTTAATTACTATTTATTTATTTATTTATTTTTGTTGACTTTGGGATATTTTTAAAGGTGTTGTCAATGTGGTTAAGCTGGGAATGTGGCTAAATAGTGCTAGTGACCAAAGGGTTCACATAATTAAAATTGTCATAATTATGGACATACGGAGGTGGATTGTTGTGTGCAACAAGAAGCGCATACAATACTTGATTAAGAAGATTTGTAAATATGTTTATGGTTAGATATAAGGTAATAGAAATGAAGGTGAGAAAAAGGAAAGTACTTTTGCATGTAAAGATTATTTTGTCAATCATACAACCTTATCAAATGGACTTACCTTTGTCTATGGATGTCTAGTGTTATTGGCCTATCTTACAATCTTAGACCTATAGAAAAGTATAACTATCAATTCTATAATATAGTGGATAATAATATTGCGTGTCGTTTCCACAAAAACTATGATTACAAGTAATTACCTTTTTTATTATTATCTAATTGTAAAAATTAAATAAAATAAAAAATAAGTAAATCTTAAGGAAATAATTATCACTAAAAGCATATCCAGATATTGTATCCCCATAGAACTAATAATGCAATTAACTAATTATTATTCAATTCCATTTTGTATTTTTAGACCATGGTAATTCTTATATTCAACTAATAGCTCTCTTAAGTCTACTAATTCCTCATTCCAAGTTGATTAACTATAATCCCTTCTTAATTAAAACCTTTGGAATCACAGTACTTGCATCATGTGAATTCCATTATTAGTTTTGACTATAATCTGAAAGATTTATGTTGTCCTATTTCTAGGATTGCATGCAACTCCTTCAAATTATACTAGATTTATTTAAACATAGGATCTCCTGACCTCCTTGTAAGAAATCAGACTTTAAACTTGTAGCACCCTAAAATTTAGGTTGCGCTATTGCTGATTAAATGTCCTCATCTCACAAGAACATGTTAAGGCTCTAAATCAACTCTAATACATTTTAACCTGTAAATCTTATATAAAAACATTTCATACATCCCCAAAATTTCAAATAATTTCATAAACCATATCAAACATTTAACGCTATGGAAGTCTTTTCACACTAAAATAACATTCTTCCAAAGATAATGTCTACTACAATCTAATAACATAATTCTTCAAATCCGAATCACCATAATAGTAATGGTAATCTTTATCTTCCTCTCTCTGTGGTTCACAAAAACTCAAGTTATCTTCTGGGTTATTCTCTCCCTCGAAACCTGCTTTAAAAAATATTCCCTGAAGGGTGAGCTAATGCCCAGTATGTATAACACAAACACACATGCATGAATAAACATGAACAAGTATCACACACATCATGTAGTACTTAAACAAAGACAACCATTTCATTATACAATTTGTCCACAAGAAACAACAGGGTACTCATGACCCCCTTAATACACTTAACACACTGGAACATGATTTGGTGATGAGAACTGCTACTACGGGCCCCACACTTATGTCCACTTAGACCCCCTAACTAACATTTAGCCTATATCATTTCCAAGCATGACTCCACTAAGGACAACGTCACATAAGGATCATCGGGATGCTCCTTAGGGATCTGCCACTACAGGCCCTTAGGTCAAGCTAAGCACATCCAGCATACAACTTAAACACTTAAGCCAATTCATCCAGTTAAATGAAGTTCAATGCATAAACTAACTTAAATAAGCACAAATCAACACATAAGTTACACATATCTTGAATCTTAGCCTTAAGTACTTCTGGTCTTAGACTTAAGCTAAATTAAAATCTGTATGTTAAAAAACTCTTCTTAGTACTTAATCTTATATTATTATCATCTCTTAATTCTCTTAATCCTATTCATTTAAATTCTCTAAGGGCTTACTAGCTATCTAGGTTATGTGGAAATTAGCTTAATTAGAAGTTAAATGGATATATAATTGAATTATATCTTATTCAACATGGCCATGTTGGAGGTCGTGTAGCTCAACATGGCCATGTTGGAGATCGTGTATCTTTTAATGTAAAGTTTGGCTTCAACACGGTTGGAACACGACTATGTTGGGAGGCCGTGTTTCTCTTGATTCAACATAGTCGAAACACGATTGTGTTAGGAGGCCGTGTATCTATTAGTGTAACCTTCAAACTCAATACAGTCAAAAAATGACCATGTTAGGAGGTCGTGTTACCCTTGATTCAACACGGTCGAAACACTACTGTGTTAGGAGGCCATGTATCTCTTGGTGTGACCTTTAAACTCAACACAATCGAAACACGACCGTGTTGGGAAGCTATGTTACCCTTGGCAATCTCCACAAACTCCTAATTCTTCATTCCAATTTCTCTTAACCCAATTCTCTCTATCCTTAGACTTAATTAAATCTCTAAAACATGTAATTACAAATAAATTACACGAATTAGATTACTTACTTCTAAAATTCCACAAATCATATCCTTGAGTCGTTGATTCCCCGTTCTCGTGTCGTCCTCTCTCAAATTTCGAGTTCTGGATGAACAAAGTAATGTAACTATATTAGATTATCCATTATCTACGAAAATTCTTGTATAAAAACCTTTACCTCTCGTTCTTGGAATTAGGTAGCGTTGTTTTTCCTTTTGTCGTCTTAGGGTTTGTTTCAAGAGAGCCTCTCCTTTGTCTACTGTTTTTACTGTGAGGGGTGAACAAGGAGAAGTGTTAGGTTATCTAGGGCTAAATACTCTATTTTGTGAAAAGTCTAAATTACCCCTCGAATTTTATAAAATTCGTATCCTTTTCCATAGCTCTTTGTGACAATATACATATTAAAATAAATAAAAATTTAGGTATTATAAAACCAATACACGAGAATATTAATTTGAAAATAATGAAGAACATATAATTGGATCACAAGAATAATAGTAATTTTATTAAATAATAAATAAGAAAATTACATATTCATTCTAGAGTTTATCATACTCGAGCACAAAATAAAATTAAGCTAGCAACACATTAGGATTAAAAATGAAAATATAAAAATACTACATAAAGAAGATCATTAATAAGACATAAATAAGGGTAAAATCTATAATTACGCTATTTCCAATCTAAAACTCTATATCCGGTACTTAAACTCTATACTCCTTTTATAGATATCAAATATATTTTGAAAAAGAAAGTTGTATCTTAAAGGAATGAAAAGTTGAATCTCCCTAAAATAGAAAAGTTGTCTTTAGCAGGTAGGAATCACATTTTCAATATTGTATATTAATTAGGAATGTAATTTTTAGCAACAATGATTTAACAGAGAAGTGATATTCACACATAACATATCCTTAGACATAGCTTCATGCATGGTCATAAATCTTGATTTGTTAGTAAATTCCTTTTCTATAGATACGTGAACACTAACATGGACATGCTGGTGACCATGTTGAAGCTTTTCTTATAAACTACTTCAACATGGTCATGTACTTTTCAAAATTGCGTAACCTGTTTATATTAGCTCCAAATCTTGTGCAATTTCTTTAAATGACCTAAAATCAAAATCTAAGCCAATTAAGTATAATATCTAATAAATGTGTTAATAAAATAGATTGAAACCAAATAAAAATTAATTAAATATAAGTCTTTTTCACCACATATCAGCTAAGCTACTACAAAAGTAGTGAGTGTGGCTAATTAGTATACATGGCTAGCATAACCAATTGATGTGAGCTTGAACATTAACCTAAACACTAGGAGAATGGACCAAGATGGGCTAAGGATAATAACTATTTTCCCTATTTTGAAGATGGATTTTTGAGTTAGGTGTGCAAGCTTTCACTCTACCATTTGGTTGAGAAAATTTACCATTTGATCAATAGACATAATTTAGGGCTACTACCACCTTGGTAGGTCTACTAAATTTGATAAATAAAAAAAAAAAAATCAGAAAATCCAACTTACCTGGGTCCGGATACGGTGCACGGGTCGGATCGAATCGAGTCAGACTACAGCAGCTGGAGCTTCCTTGTCGGTGGCATTTCAACGGCATTTGAAGGCGGCTTCCGAGCATTTAAAGGATGGGGATCCTAATCGTGGCAGTGGTTTTCTTCAAGATCGCCTCTTGGTGGTGGTTTCGAGCTCAATCGGTGGTCGCGGGTTGGAGAATTCCGGTGAGGCTTTGATCTCTATTATTTTCTCTCTTTTTCTCACTTTTGATCCGTGCTTTGGCTTCCTCCCCTTGATTTTTATTTGATAAGTTCGGATTTTCTCCGATTGAGATGAATCAGATTTGCGGTTAAAACCTTCCTCCGATTTGCCTTTGATTTGTGTAAATCTTGGATTTTTTTGTGATTTGATTCTAATTGGATAATGTTTATCTCATTTTAGTTAAAGATCTGTTAGATTTGTGTAAAAAATCGAATCAAAACGGCCAAAATTCGATTTTTTCCTTGTCGGCGACGATCTCAGATGAAGGAAGGAGAAGATCACGCGCTTGGCGCATGCGTTTGTGTCGTCCAATCGCGAGCTAACACGTGTCTTGGGCAAGGAAAAAAATTGCAAAACATGGAATCTGCTTCCCCCGCATTTTGAACCCATGATCGAATAATTCCAGGGTCAATTTGCTCAAAATGGGCCCTTATTGCCAATATTCGAAATCCTTTGGTTCTTGCTCTAATGATAGGTCTGGTCGGATTTTGATTCCTATCACTAGAGTCTAAAATAGCTAGAGGCATTACCAAAGGATGACTCTCAAAAGAATTTGATGGTAATAAACTTCTATAAGAAACTCCCCTTCAACTTTTTTTTCAAAATTGAAATATGGAAAATATGATGAAACTTTGAATCTTAAGGCAACCCTATTTTATAGGCTAATATCCTAACTTTAGCAAGCATTTTAAAAGGGCCATAATATCATGGAGATAACTTAAAAGATAACCTTTGAGCCACTATTTCCTATTGATATGGCTATAATCTTACATAAGCATAATCTCCAACTTGTAAAGACTTGTCAACATTATGCTTATTAGCCAAAACTCCCTTTCAATGATACAAATATCTCTAGATAAGCTATGTGAAGGAGTTTTATGGCTAGCTAAACAATAGAGATTGTTCCTTTCTTCACCTTCAGTAATAGATTTAAGTAAAGGTGGGTACAATTCAACTTTAGATGGTCCATCCCTTAAATCAAATTGAGTCATATTTTACAGGTGGTCGCGGCTTAAGGAACTTTGGCGTGGCTTCGATTTCTTTTATTTTCTCTCTTTTTCCCACTTTTAATCCATGCTTTGGCATCCTCCCCTCGATTCCTATTTATAGATGCAAGAAATCAAGTTGCATAAGCTCAGATTTCCTTCGATTGAGTCAAATCGGATTTCGGTTGAAAAACCCATCTCCGATTTGAGTAAATTCTTCGATTTGTTGCAATTTGATTCCAATTGGATGACGTTTATCCTATTTCAGTTAAAGATTTGTTGGATTTGTGCAAAAAATCGAATGAAAACGGTTGAAATTCGACTTTTCCCCCGCCGGCGACGATCTCGGACAAAGGAAGAAGAAGATCACCGGGTAGATCATATGTAATTTGGATGATAAGAGAAATCATTCAAACAAGAAGCAAGAGTTAGTTGATCATAAAATGTCCTAGGTTACGTTTTAGAAGGTAACAACTTACCATTTAGATGATAATGTATTTCAAACCAATTTTTAATTATGTGTTTTTATTTTACGAATTGTTTTTTCCTTTTTTTTTTCTTTGCCCTTCTCCCCCTTGTAATGCCTTAAACATTATTAGAGGGCTATGTATGTCATTTGTGAACACGAGACTTCATTTTTAAACATATGATTGAAGGTTTATCCTCTTAGTTTTTCATTCATATCAATCTTACATTAAGATTATGGTGAACAATGTTCTTATCAATCTTTCACAGGATTGTAGTGAGCATCCCCTATTACTTCTAGAAACTCGTGAGTCATATCAATCCTTAGATTTAAGTATCCTAGTTCGATTCCAATGAGTTATAAGTGATGTCAGGTTGTTTGAATCAACCATGTCTTTTTTTTTTTTTTTTGCACATTAATATATAAAAACGAATAAAACAAATATATTTTCTCCAATTTTCTCATTAGCCCAAATTCCCCTTGTGTCACCACCGTTTAATTGTGCTTAAAACCTAATTCAAAGGATTTTAGTCAAATTACTAAGCTATGGTGATGGGTGACATGACTCACTTAGGGTGATGGTCACCACCCATCACTAGCCATTTTTATTTTTTTAGGATGGTAAACACTACTTAAAGGAGCAAAAAGTTCACATAAATTACTAGAGTCATATTAAGGGAAGAGATTTTGATTGTTTAGGGTGGTAAGTGCTAACCCTTTGCTCTAGGTGAGATGCACCATATACGTCGTGGTGGTCACAGTGGCTAATACCAAAGATAAGATTTAAATAAGCTCCCTACTTCGATGGCTCAAACTTCTCATATTGGAAGATGCGTATGGAAACTTACATCAAAGCTAATGATTATGATTCATGGCTGGTCATTTCACATGGAGACAGTTTGATCACCTTGAACGGAGATTCAACCTTGTCAGATTCGGAGAAGAAAATTATCGAGAAGAACAACAAAGCAAAAAATTTATTACTGACTACTATTGCTCCATCAGAGTTCTATTTAATATCATCGTGTGCTAGTGCAAAGGAGATTTAGGATATCCTATCCGATATATATGAAGGGACGGATACCATCAAGGAAACTAAGATAAATGCTTTAATTCAACAGTATGAATTATTTAAGTTTAAGTATAATGAAGATGTCAAAGATGCTTTTAACAGGTTTACAGCTATCACAAATGAGCTTGCATCACTTGGAAAGAAACTTCCAGATCCAGATCTTGTGAGGAAAATGTTGAGGATATTGCCACCATCTTGGGATGCAAAGAAAACTGCTATAGAGGAAGCTCAAGACCTGAACAAGCTAACTCTCAGTCAATTGAGAGAAAAGCTCATGGCATATGAGTCACACATAAAGACCACACAAAGAGGAGAAGACAGTACCAAAGGAATTGCATTTAAAGTCAAGGAAATAAAGCAAAATGAAACTGAAACAGATGATAGCAACGATGAGAAAAGAGGGACATCAGTCTTCTAGCACATAGACTCAACAGGCTGCTCAAGAAGCAAAGAGGTAAGAAGTTTAATGTTTTCAAGAAAAGTACTGAATATAAGCATAATGAAGCAGGAAAAGCGTACAAGGAGAAAGAAAAGAAGAAAGAGAAAAGGGAGATTCAATGTTATGAATGCAAAAAGCCAGGACACATAAAATACGAATGTCCAACACTGATCAAGAAAATGGAAAATTATAAAAAGAAAAGTCGAGCAATGCTAGCAACATGGAGTGATTTAGAGGATACAGAGACAAATTCAGAGGATTCAGAAGAAGAAGAGGATGAGGCAAATTTGTGCTTAATGGCTAGTTCTGAGGTACATTCTGAATCTGATGAAGATGTAACTGAAACTGACATGCTAGTAGAAATGAGTAAGCTACTAAAGGCACTAAAAAGGGCTGATACAAAATTAGCTAAGTATGAAAATGAAATAAACGCTCTTAAGAATGAAAAGGAGGTAGTAAAGCAAACAAATTCGTTACTTGCGGATGAAAATGATATCTTGAAATAAGAAAATGAATCCATGCATGTGAGTATAGAGAAACTAAGAATAGAAAATCAACTACTTGAAGCAGAAACAAGTAACATGAAGGTAAAGATTGATGAACTGTCCAGTTCGTTGAAAACTACTTTTAAGAAATTTGATGAAAGTGATAAAAAATTGACTATGTTAATTTCTTCACAAAGAGTTTCGAATGAAAAACATGGGTTAGTATATGAGCATGGTTCGAGTTCAAAATTGAATCAAAATACATTTTTTGTTAAAGCTAAGCAAGTCTTAACTGATAAATTCAAAAGTAAAGAGTACATTTCGAATACAAATATTGTTAAAAGAGGAAATACTAGAGGCTGTTACAGAAGTTATTCTGACAAGAAGTATCCACACAATGGGTACTACAGAAGCAATACCAGAAGGTATAACAGAAGTTATACAAACCAGAATTTCCAGAAATAGGTAAATGACAGGTATAGGAATGTTAATTCTTATGCATGCTTCTTCTGTAATAAATTTGGTCATATTGAGAAATTTTGCTATTATAAAAGGAATAAGCTCAGTAGTCAACAAGTAAATCGAAGAAATCAAATGAGCTTATCTTTTAAAGGGACCAAACTTGCTTAGGTTCCTAAAAGGACTTAATTCTTTTTATTTGTACAGGGACATGATGCTAAAATAAGAGGAACATGGTATTTGGATAGTGGATGTTCTAGACATATGACTGGAGATGCTTCATTGTTCAATAGCATAACTTAGGAAGAAAAGGATATGTAAAGTTTGGAGATGATAGTAGAGGTAAAATAATTGCCACTGGAACGACTGGTATGCCTACGTTTCTTATTGAAAATGTATATCTTGTGCAAGGTTTAAAACATAATTTACTTAGTATTAGTCAGTTATGTGATAAAGGTTATAGAATGATTTTTGATCAAGATAAGTGCTATGCTTTTAATGAAAATGATAAAAGATTATTTGAAGGAATTAAGAAAAGAAATATCTATCTTATAAAACCAGATGAAATCAATAATGATTGTTGTTTAATTTCTTTGAATGATCATGTTTTTGCTTGGCATAAACGACTAGGACACGTTAATTTCAATCACTTAGAAAAATTATCTAAAAAGGATATTATTAAAGGATTACCTAAGATAAATATTAAACAAGATATGAAATGTGATACTTGCTTAAAGAATAAAATGGTTTTTGTTTCTCATAAAAGTAAAAATGTAATCTCAACTAAGAGACCACTTAAATTATTGCATCTTGATCTTTTTGGACCTACTAGAGTCTTAAGCATGGGTGGAAGCAAATATGGATTTGTTATTGTTGATGATTTTTCAAGATACACTTGGGTTATTTTCTTGCGACACAAAAGAGATACCTTTGATTCTTTTCAAAATTTTGCAAAACAAATACAAAATGAAAAAGGAGTTTCCATAACTAGTCTTTGAACTGATCATGGAATAGAATTTCAAAATGCAAGTTTTTTAAATTTTTGTGAAGAACATGGTATATCTCATAATTTCTCAGCTCCATACACTCCTCAACAAAATGGAGTAGTGGAACGCAAGAATAGAACTTTACAAGAGATGACTAGATCTATGTTAAATGAGAGTAGAATTGCTAAGTATTTCTGGGCAGAAGCAATTTCTACAGCTTGCTATATCATCAATAGAGTTTTCATTCGACCTATGACATCAAAGATTGCTTATGAGATGTTTCGAGGTAAGAAACCTAACGTTTCATATTTTCATATCTTTGGATCTAAATGTTTTGTGAAGAAGAACCCACTCAACCTTGGTAAGTTTGATGAAAGATCTGAAGAAGCTATTTTCTTAGGATATTCTTTAAATAGTCGTGCTTATCATGTTTTCAATAAGTCATCAAACACTATTGAAGAATCTATAAATGTTAAGTTTATTGAGGATTTAAAGGATGTTGATTCTGATGAAGAAAAGGACTCCAATTTTAAAGCAGAAGTTAGTTCAGAACCTAAGTCCGAAGCACTTGCTGTTAACATTCGAGGATCTGATCATCCCGAACCTATTTCAGAGGCAAATACAGAAGGTACTTCAGAAGTTGTAAGATCTGAACAAGAGGCTTCTAAAGCTTGGAGGTATAAGTCCGCACATCCTTCTGATCAAATAATAGGAAATATACAATCGGGTGTTAAAACAAGAGCTAAATTACAAAATCTTGAAAATCATTTTGTGTTGTTATCTGAAATTGAACCTAGTAAGATTGAAAAAGCTCTGAATGATGCTAATTGGATTATATCTATGCAAGAAGAATTAAATCAACTTCAAAGAAACAATGTATGGAATTTAGTTCCTAGACCTAGAGGGAAGTCTACAATCGGAACTAAATGGGTGTTTAAAAATAAATTAGATGAAGACGGTAAAATTATAAGAAATAAAGAAAGATTAGTAGCTAAAGGTTATTCACAAGAAGAAGGAATAGATTTTGATGAAACATATGCACCTGTTGCTAGACTAGAAGCAATACGGTTAATGCTTGCATATGCATCTTATAAGGATTTTAAAGTTTTTCAAATGGATGTAAAAAGTGCATTTTTAAATGGTTTTATAAAGGAAGAAGTTTATGTGGAACAACCACCTGGTTTTGAAGATCCTTTCAAAATCAGACTATGTTTTTAAATTAAATAAAGCACTATATGGTTTGAAACAAGCTCCAAGAGCTTAGTGAAGAAGCTAGAAAGACTCAACAGTGAGACTTTGCCTTAAAGAGGCTTGTGTTTTATATCTTCGATTTGTTGATATAGTGAAACACAACCGGTATAGACAACCGGGACCCCAGCGTGAAGCTGGAATAGAGGACTGACGCTCGAGGCGGAACCTCTATAAATATCTGAGCATTCTACCCTTCTCTACTTTTATTTACTGCACATTATTGTTCTTCATTATTGTTATTCACGTGATTTTATTAGTCAAGAGTTTTAGTTGATTTGCAAAAAAGTGAAATTTTAAGTAATTAATCAATTCACCCCCCTCTTGATTAATCTAATTGGGACCAACAAAGTTAAATGGATATATAATTGAATTATATCTTACTCAACGTGGCCATGTTGGAGGCTATGTAGCTCAACATGGTTGGAGTACGACCATGTTAAGGGTCGTGCATCTTTCAATGTGAAGTTTGGCTTCAATAAGGTTGGAACACGACCGTGTTGGGAGGCCGTGTTTCTCATGATTCAACATGGTCGAAACACGATTGTGTTAGGAGGCCATGTATCTATTAATGTAACCTTCAAACTCAACACAGTCGAAAAACGACCACGTTGGGAGGTCGTGTTACCCTTGATTCAACACGGTCGAAAGACGACTGTGTTAGGAGGCCTTGTATCTCTTGGTGTGAACTTTAAACTCAACATTGTCGAAACATGACCGTGTTAGAAGCCAATGTTACCCTTGGCAATCTCCATGAACTCCTAATTCTTTATTCCAATTTCTCTTGAACCAAGTTCTCTTTATCCTTAGACTTAATTAAATCTCTAAAACATGTAATTACAAATAAATTACAGAAATTAGATTACTTACTTCAAAATTTCCACAAAACATATCCTTGAGCAAAGTGATGTAACTATATTAGATTATCCATTCTCTACAAAAAATTTTGTATAAAAACCTTTACCTCTCGTTCTTGGAATTAGGTCGCATCGTTTTTCCTTTTGTCGTCTTAGGGTTTGTTTCAAGAGAGTCACTCCTTTGTCTGCTGTTTTTGCTATGAGGGGTGAACAAGGAGAAGCATTAGGTTATCTAGGACTAAATACTCCATTTTGTGAAAAGTCTAAATTGCCCTCTGAATTTTATGAAATTCCTATCATTTTGCTTAGCTCATTGTGACAAAATATATATTAAAATAAATAAAAATTTAGGTATTATAAAAATAATACATGAGAATATTAATTTGAAAATAATGAAGAACAAATAATTGGATCACAAGAATAATAGTAATTTTATTAAATAATAAATAAGAAAATTACATATTCAATCTAAAGTTTATCATACTCGAGCACAAAATAAAATTAAGCTAGCAACACATTAGGATTAAAAATGAAAATATAAAAATACTGCATAAAGATCATTAATAAGACATAAATAAGGGTAAAATCTATAATTACGCTATTTCCAATCTAAAACTCTATATCTAGTACTTGAACTCTATACTCCTTTTATAGATATCAAATATATTTTGAAAAAGAAAGATGTATCTTAATGGAATGAAAAGTTGAATCTCCCTAAAATAGAAAAGTTGTCTTCAGCAGGTAGGAATCACATTTTCAATATTGTTTATTAATTAGGAATGTAATTTTTAGCAACAATGATTGAATAGAGAAGTGATATTCACACATAACATATCCTTGGACATAGCTTCTTCATTGTCATAAATCCTGATTTGTTAGTAAAATTCCTTTTCTATAGATACATGAACACTAACATGGACATGCTGGTGACCATGTTAAAGCTTTTCTTAAAAACTACTTCAACATGGTCATGTACTTTTCAAAATTGCGTAACCTGTTTATATTAGCTCCAAATCTTGTGCAATTTCTTTAAATGACCTAAAATCAAAATCTAAGCCAATTAAGTACAATATCTAATAAATGTGCTAATAAAATAGACTGAAACCAAATAAAAATTAATTAATTATAAGTCTTTTTTACCACATATCAGCTAAGCCACTACAAAAGTAGTGAGTATGGCTAGTTAGTATACATGGCTAGCATAACCAATTGATGTGAGCTTGAACATTAACCCAAACACTAGGAGAATGGACCAAGATGGGCGAAGGATAATAACTATTTTCCCTATTTTGAAGATGGATTTTTGAGTTAGGTGTGCAAGATTTCACTCTACCATTTGGTTGAGAAAATTTACCATTTGATTAATAGACATAATTTAAGGCTACTTCCACCTTGGTAGGTTTACCATCTGGCTGGTAGATCATATGTAATTTGGATGATAAGAGAAATCATTCAAACAAGAAGCAAGAGTTAGTTGATCATAAAATGTCCTAGGTTACGTTTTAGAAGGTAAAAACTTACCATTTAGATGATAATGAATTTCAAACCAATTTTTAATTATGTGTTTTTATTTTACGAATTGTTTTTTCCTTTTTTTTTTCTTTGCCCCCCTCCCCCTCGTAATGCCTTAAACATTATTAGAGGGCTATGTATGTCATTTGTGAACACGAGACTTCATTTTTAAACATATGATTGAAGGTTTATCCTCTTAGTTTTTCATTCATATCAATCTTGCATTAAGATTATGGTGAACAATGTTCTTGTCAATCTTTCACATGATTGTAGTGAGCATCCCCTATTACTTCTAGAAACTCGTGAGTCATATCAATCCTTAGATTTAAGTATCCTAGTTCGATTCCAATGAATTATAAGTGATATCAAGTTGTTTGAATCAACCATGTCTTTTATTTTTTTTTTTGCACATTAATATATAAAAACGAATAAAACATATATATTTTCTCCAATTTTCTCATTAGCCCAAATTCCCCTTGTGTCACCACCGTTTAATTGTGCTTAAAACCTAATTCAAAGGATTCTAGTCAAATTACTAAGCTATGGTGATGGGTGACATGACTCACTTAGGGTGACGGTCACCACCCATCACTAGCCATTTTTATTTTTTTAGGATGGTAAACACTACTTAGAGGAGCAAAAAGTTCACATAAATTACTAGAGTCATATTAAGGGAAGAGATTTTGATTGTTTAGGGTGGTAAGTGCTAACCCTTTGCTCTAGGTGAGCTGCACCATATACTAACAAAAGTGGATGGCGCCAATTATCATGGATTACAATCCACTAATTGTTTCGTGGTGGTCACAGTGGCTAATACCAAAGTTTTTTTCTTCTTTTTTTTAATGATATTTTTCTCATTTTTTATTTTAATTATATTATTGAAGTTAATATATTTGATAAAAGTATTGTATACCAATCAAAAGTTGATGTGTAATAATGGAAGTGAGGAAAGTGGAAGGTAAATCAATTAAAAGTCATCCCACATCGTCCCGAAGTAGGTTGTTAGATGAGGAGAGCGAACTTTTAACATGCTTTTGCACCGTCATATAGAGACACATACGGGATGTAGAGGGTATACGACGGGGGTGGAAGAATAGCTGGAGCCATCATGGACAGTAGTCCCCCTTTTGCCTTCTTCGTCATTTATGGAGGCACCTATGTTCACCTTTATGTCACTTTTTGTCATCCCCATTTCAATTTCGTGGAAGTGTACACTCCACGGTCGTAGGTCATTCCCACATTATTAATTAATTACCGGCATCAAGTCCTTTTCTTTTTTATTTTTTTTTTTTGTTTTTCTGTTTTTTCTCTCTACATGGCAATAGCTAATTTCTTTCCGCTAGACTTTGCAATGACGATGATTAATACTTCAATTGTTTGAGCACCAATGC
>JBBMOL010000076.1:0-10218 GCA_037954665.1 Laguncularia racemosa
GTTTTTTGCGGCAGTAATGTTGTGAAGGAAGACACAGCGGCTGGAAGCACCGAGAAAAGGTAGGAAAATGAAGCAGAGGACTTAAATAATATATATTTTAAAAATTAAGTATAAAAAAAAGTATTTAAAAAACTTATTTTAAAAATAAATAATAAATGTATAGATTTATTTATTATTATTTTTTGGGGTCTCAATGTGCTTAGTTCTTAAATTTTATGTTTATTCATTATTTGTCTTATTAGAGTTATGTTATTATTTCATAACTCCTTAAAAAACTCATTGCAATTTTGGGTTTCACATCCTTCTCCCTTATTTAAGTTTTGTCCGGAAATTTGATGGTTGCAAATTTTTATCCTTATATTTTTTGTGATGTCTTTTAACTTTGTCTTGTGGAATCTCCATTCGTGGTTTCGAATGGGACTACAAAGTTTTAGGAGTTATCACACTTTGAGTAGTCTATGGTTCATAAGAAAATTCTATAGTGATAAATATATATTATTTGTATGTATAGACTATTGTTAAGTCTTTTATCTTTTTATTCTTAAGAAATTATGCAAGTTCTAAACTCATCTCACTATTGATAGGTTGGTTTTATCGTTGACAACCTAGAGCTTTGATACCACTTTTGTCACACTCCAAAAGGGAGGTAAAAAGTTTTTACTAAAGTTATCATGTTATATCTGCATCCTAAATAAATAATTATTTAATCGCTTTGCGAGTTAGAGATTATAAGATTCTAAATATTATTTAATCAATTACAACTAATTTATATAAAGAATATAACTATAGATTCTCATATTTCATGGTTGATCATGATCGCAGAGAATTGGAATTTCATACCAAAATAGTAAAATGAAAAAACACACCTAAATTTTATAAATTCCATTTCTATTTTGAGTTCCTAAAAATAAAATTTCATTTAAAAAATATATTAATATACATCTTATTATATTATTCTTGATTCCAGTAGCTCTTATTACATCCTATCTTATCCCATCTTAAGTTTTTGTGATTTTTTTAGAAAATAGTCTATGAAGAGGTGAGCACACATCACAGCTGAATGAGATGACAGTACAATACTCTTAATACTATATTTACACAAGAAAATTAAGCAAGTTTTCAATTATATGTTATGCATGAATAACCATATACAATGCAATATTATACGCGACTTTGGTAACCAACATGAAGTATAAGATTTAACGCCCTCTTTACCTTAGGTTAGAGATTCTCATTTACCATTAGTTCTTGAGTACTATATCTTATTTAATTCTTATCTTCTTACTTAATTCTTAAGGTTAAGGTGCCTAACTGCATATTGAGCACACAACACCCTTAAGGATGGGGCAAGACTCTCTCACTCAGTTTCGTTAACTCTCAAGTCACTTAGTTCACCAATAGAAGAACAATAATCCCTAAACAATTACTTCTTACATATCACTAGTAGTGATGGACTTCAACATAGTGCAATGTTTTGTGTAAATACATGTTAGATCTTATATTGGCCAAGTATCATTATATCAATTTAGATTTTGGTGATCAACTAGACAAAATAAATTAGATAAGGCAAACAAATCATAAGAAAATAAAGTTTCACTATAAATTAACATATAAGGCTAGATCACAATAACATATTACAATCCAATTTTATCAACCATTCCATTACTCAGGCTAGTAGACATCAAGCATCTATTACTGTATCAAAATGGAAATATAAGAAATATTACACCACTTTGAGACATTCTCATTCATCACAATTTAATTAACTAACACTTTAATACATGTCCACCATATTCACTACATAGTTATAACCACAAATGCTAAATCCACACTTTATCACTATGTTCCAATTCATGATTTCTTTTTCTTAATTTAAAACTTCTCTTTTATTTATTTTTATTATTTTTTATTATTATTATTATTTTTATTATTATTATTTTAAATCATTTAACTAACTAACATTTTAATACTGTCCCCAATATTCACTACATATTATCAACCACAAATCTAAATCCACACCGTATCATCTATGTTCCAATCATGTTTTCATTTTCTTAATTTTAAATAACTTCTCTATTATTATTAATTTTTATTATTATTATATTATTATTATTATTTTTAATTTCTAAGTGAAATCGTAAGTAATCTAATACTTTATATTACATTATACTCATATTTTGTCCTAAATCCTATGTACACTTTTTTCTATTTTATTTTTAAAGCATACAGATTAGGAAAAATATATATCGATATACATATAAACATTTAAGGGGGTTCAATTAAAAAAAAAGAAAAAAAATAAAAAAAAAGAAAATAAATAATAAATAAATTAGGCCAAGCTTATCTCTTAATTTTCTTGTATTATTTTTTTTTTTTTTTCTTTTTTGATTATAGGGGTTCAAAAATTTTTTAAAAATAAAAAATTTCCCAATCATAAAAAAAATATTTTAAAATATTAATTACAAACTTGGGTTTTATAAATAGGGATTATTATGTTGTATGATTTAAGTTTGGATTAACAATCTTTTTTTAATACAAATTTTCTTAAAAGTATTATTAATTTAAATAATCCCCAAATTTTTTAAAAAAAAATTTATATTAATTTAAATTTTAATTAAAAAAATTTTTTTTTTTTTCTATTAATTTATGGCCCTATTATATATTCAATCTAATTTAAAAATAAAAACATCTAATTATTATTTTTTTGTATTATTAATTATATTTTTGATTTTGAAATTTTTTTGGACTAAATAATTTTAAATTATTGATTTATTTTTTTTTTTGTGATCTTTTTTTAATATCAATATATTTTTTATTGTTTTTCTTTTCAAATTTTTTAAAATTTTAAAAAAGATTCCTCATATCCACCTAAAAATACTTTTTGCTTTGCTTATTTTTTTTAGTTTTAAAATAATTTTTCAAATTTTATAGGGCATTTCCCATTCGAGAACAAATTTTGGATCAGGAATACACTAATCAATATATTATATCCTAAATCTGTGAAAATGAAAACAAAGCAGGTGGGTAAAACATGCATAAGCTTTTTACCCAGACTAAACCCACTCCACAGACCTCTCATGACTCCTCCTGAAAAAAAAAAAAAAAAAAAAGCCCATCGACCCCAAGCCGTAAAAAAAGCCCCCCCCATTTCCTCTTTTGAAATTTCTACCAACAAACATCTGGGAAAGGTTCCGGCTTCCAAAAAACCGAATATATTCTGTATGCCCCATTCTCAAACAAATGTCTACGAGGGGAAAAATAAGGATCTTCTGTGAAGCACAGAGTGGGGAATTGATAGCCGGTTGGAGGGTTCATCTCAGTGCATGGGGTATTTTCATTTGGGAACTTTCCTGTTGGCTCGTGGACTAGCTCCTGTTCTGGGACGATACTGGTGATCTTGTGTCATGTGGGCTATTTGAAAACTGCGGGGGGGCAGCAACACCCGGTTGTGATTTTTATTGGGGGGTTTTTAAAAGTGAGACCTATTTTCATATGGATGAGCATACACTTAAATGCAAAAAGGAAAAATATAGAAAATATTTTTTAATAAGCATTCAGCGGCTAAGCGACATGATCAGAAAAAATTCATTTCCAAACAAATGATCAAACCCCCCTAAAGGGTTTCTTTGCTCTTATTTAAAATAGCTTCACAAACAGTAGAACTTTAAGTTTAATTTTTTAGATATGGTATGTGCTTTGTATATTTATTACTTCCACAGTTTTGAACACGTAATTTTTTTTTTGATGTTTGTTTTAATACCCCAAAATTAAGGGACATAGCCAAACGCAGAAATTTTTCTTAAGGATCTGTTAAAAAATAAAATGCTTTGACGAAATGTCTTACTCACCTCTTGAACTGGTACTGAACTTTGAAAGTTCATTGGGAGGTCAACAGAACAAGCAGACAAGCTTTGGTTAGCATTGGCGGAAAAGGGTCGGACTGAACTCTCTGACAAGATTCCAAATTTTTACACTGCTTTCACCAATTACCGCAAGCCTGTATAAATCAATTAATTTTTTGGAAATTGAAGTTTAAGGGCCATGTATTTAAATTTAAAAAATAAAAAATCACACTAAATCTAATAGGTCAAACTTTTAACTCAGTTGGTTATAAAGCTAATTCACCACCTGGTATCAGAGTTAGTTTCACCATAACCAACTTTTTTATTGTACTTCTTGAAAAAGCATTGCCATGTCTATTTGGGTCTGCTTTGGATAGTTAATCTGTTGCAGGGGGGTGTTAGAAGTTTTATATTGCTTTCCAAAAGATTCCATATAATGGTTATATGTCATTTTGGCCCTTCCCCCTTTACAAGCAAAATTTTCAGTAGGCTTAGGTTTTTTAACTCACTAACCAAGGCTACTGAATCTGTATTTTTTAATTATGTAAGCAGCTAAAAGCAGGAAGAAACCATGAAATGTCCTGAAAGAAGTTGTAATACTAAAAAATTTTGTCATATAAAATTGATGAACTATTAAGTGAGAAGTAAAAAAGGCCAAGACTATATGGCAAATTCCTACAAATTAAGCATATCACACTCTCAAAGATCTATCAGATCAGAAATGTGCAAACACCTAATTTTCCTGACACAAGAAAATTTTTCCTTTCACACTATCAACACAGTATTGTGTCAGGAAATGCATCAAAAAAAAAATTAAAAAAGGGTTTGGCAAGTTTTGAAGGAGGCCCATGTTCATAAAACTGCAAAATGACGTGAAAGTTTCATTAATATATTTTAAACAGAGAACTATATAGCTGCCTAAAATGTTTTTTAAAACAGTTGGGGGCGAGCGCTACTATCTAATTTAGGAATGTACCTTATCCTCTTGATCAAGTGCAGCATGAAAAGAGAGACTTTGGGGGTTTCAATATAATAAATTCCGCACCCTATGGGGTTTTTAAATTTAAAACCAAGTTGACAGATGTGGATACATGCATAATAGAAGTTAAATGGTGAAAAAAAAAAAAACGTTTTGAAGCATTGGTGGCACTCATAGATACCTTTTAAGGGCCATCCCTTTTTTGATTTATCAAGAGCTCATCTGCGGTTTGATAGACCTTGCGAGTAACGGGCCATTAAATTTTGACGGGATATTGCTGATCACAACACCAAAACCCTTCTTCTCTCACAATAGTATAGGGTAGCTTTTCCCATCTGGAACACATTTATTTGCATGATTTATAAGTGCATTCCACTTTTTACCCGGGCATCCCCTTTCCAAGAATCTAGATGGATAAGAGGCAAAAATGATATCAATAAATATTCCATGGGGGAAAGAAGGCCCATTAATGGATTGAACATATTACTTTCTTAGTTTTTTGGGAGTCTCCAACCAGATGTCGCACAAATTCTTCAACTGTATATATTCTTCTTTTTAAAAAAGCCTCTTGCAGAAATTCCCCCACCCTTTTGCAATTTTCCCCAATCTCCATTTCTCTAAAACTGATGAAAGGCTCTTTGGGCGCTTCTCATATGCTACAGATTGAATTGATTTATAAGGTGAGGAAACTGTAAAGCTCTTGCTTAAGGTTGGTTTAGATATAATATTTGATTATGTGACCCTTGATATTGTATACAATTTTTTTAAAAGTAGATGCAACCTGATTCTGACAGATAAAAAACCTGAAAGAAATAAAAGCAATGCTTTGGGTAATTTTACCCTAAACCCATTTCCCATGGACTAAATTTTTTTCCCCCCCTCAAATTTTGATGTTTTTTTTATGACTTTCCTTTTCCTCGATACTCCCTGACAGTGAATGCTTCTGTTATGGCTTCAGTACTCGAATTTCCCCCCACAAAAAAAACCCGATGCAACCTTTTACTCCCATTCTGAATTTTCTGCTATTAAATCCAACCCGCTATTTCAGTAAATTTCAAGTTCCCCCAAACCCCCCGTGCCTTCTTTAAAGCTTCACTTGCAGTTTTCCAGTCAGAAGGGGCCCCCCCTCTTCCCCCACGTTCTTTCAAACCCTGTACTGCTTTAAATTCTGTTACTGGGCCAGGTATCACAATTGTCTCTGTTAAAATCTCCTTTTAAACACAACAACATCCAACTTTTTTCAGAAGACTCAGCTCCTGATGTTCAACAATGCCTGTGTTTGCATCAATTAATTTGATTTGGGGTCGGACCATCCTGTCCTTTTAGTGGCAATCCAGTGAAAATAGGGAGGTACAAAACCCTTTAAGTAAAGCGCAGCTGCATGTTTCTTGTATCTGTAATTTTTTGGGACTTTTTGGGGGGGGGTCCTGCAACATGATTCACTGTGATTATTGCAAACTATTAAAAAAAAATACACACTTCTTTAGCGTGGCTCTCAAAACTATCATGGTAAATGGGATTTGAGGAATGTAGTAGATGCAGAGAAAGATATCAGGGAGCCCCTGAAACCTTAGTGATGAAAAAAAAATACGTGGTTTTGTTGAATAATATCAATCCAAAATAAAGTCAAAACCTTTGAACTGGCTTTAAGGGGAAAGGGGGGAAAAGCCTGACCATTTCCCTTTTCGAACCTGTTCAAAAGCCATCACCCCCTTTTAAATAAATAAGAAAAAGAAAAAAAGCAGGAATCACACAAGAAAAACTTTGAATTGATGAAAGGAAAAAATAAAAAGAAAAAAAGTAGTGAACAATAGAGATAGATTCCTCTATGTGTGATTTCTACACAATTTACATCTTTAGATTCACTGGGAAAGCACCCCTTTTAATTTTCTGTTTATAAACCCAACATTTCCTTTGCTTTGGAATGGGGAGTTCCAAAGCATTGACAAGTAGTTTAAAATTAACTAAAGTGCTAAAAAGTAGTATGATGTTAAATTTAGAAAAAAACTATTTAATAGTTCCTGCAGAAGCAATATTTTAACACCTTGCATCTTATTATACCAGTTGTGCTATTTTTTCTTTCATATCACATAGATCAACAGCAGCTAGTACTATATGCTACCTACTCCCAAAAAAAAGCATCAACGGGAAAAAGCACAACTTACAAGGGTTTCCCCAATTGGGGGATTCTAAATAAGGGAGGGGCCGGGGGGTTTTTGGAACAAAGGCCCCTTCAATCAAATTTGGAAAAACGGTCAATTTAAAATTTTATTTATAAGGGGGGAAAGGGGGGGGATTGTTTTTAACCATTTAAAAAAACACTTTTAAAAAAAATAATAATATCCAAAAGGGAAAACCGGAAGATGATAGAACAAAAAGGGGGTTTTATGTTAACAGGATGGGAAAAAAATTACATTCGTGCCACAATGTTGACAAAGTGTCAAGTATGTAGCGCTACATCTGGATATGAGACAACCACCTTAAGTCTGACACTGTTGATGGGAAAAGCTGAAGGATCTTGAAACATAATTTATGGACAAAGCAACCGACTTTAGCCAAGCAGCTTTCTGGAGTAAAAACCTTTTAGGAGGATGTGTCACATATAGGAATACAAAGGCAAAAGAACAAGAGTAAACCAGGGCAATTAAAAGAGCAGTACCAACCGATACTAACAAGACAAAAGATATGCTATGCTATAGACATGGGTAGGGAGTGAGCAAGTATAGGTGGGTAGGGTATATAGTTGTCAAAATCGCGATTTTACCTAAAATTAATAATATATAATCGGTAGAATCAGTAACTTGTAGAATTGTATATCTAAATTCATAATTATATTAAAAGTTTATACTTAAATGATTTTTCTTTTATTTTGATTATGAATAACTTCATAATATTGTAAACTCGTAGAATCGTACAATTAACTTGTGATTTTGACCATTAGGATGGATTCTAAATTTTGGAATTCAAGTTTACCCATAACACTTTATAACCACTCTAGACCAAACAATGGAAAGCATAAGATTGGAGAGGAAAATGGGGAAACATAGAAAACGTAAAGTGAGAAAGGTGGCATTAGTTTAATCGTTTAGGTTATTAACTTATGGGTTTATGCTCCTTTATTTTAAAATATTTTATTGGCTAAAAAATATAATATCATTATTATTATTTATGTATTGATATTATTTAATAATTTTTATAATGTAGGTATAAGATATTTTAAAACTTGTGTACTACATATCTTAGAGTATAGATTTCAAGGTGGATATAAGGTGAGAAGACTTTTACCAATATCCTATCATATAGATATAGGTTTTGAAAAATTTGTATTTAGAACTCATGTAAAACCCATCTGATCAAAAACTTTGAATTCAAAATTTATAAGTAGGTACTTTGTAAAATAAGATTACCTGCTCACCTTTAAACATGAGTATAGGGCATTCTTTAGTCTCAGTTTTCTAAGTTACAAGCGGAGGAGATGTCCATTGGCCATCCCTATCTTTAGCAGTTTCCAAGAAACACCAACACGAAAAATGTTGAACAGACACGAAATACTGATCAAGTATTTAGAATGGTTTTTCTACCAAAGCTACGCCCATAAATTTACCTATCCAATGTTTGGTTTACTTCCTTTCTAAACTTAAAATTTTTTTATCGATTATTTCAATAGATGAAGGATTAATACATCTCCTGGATGCCACAGCGAGTAGCAATTTCAATTATCTTTCTAAATTCGACCTCTTTGTCCACCGTCTGACTCCTTGGGGGCGATCATGATGCAACATCAGTCAAGTATACAAAAATTGCAAGTACACCCCATCTCATAATATATCTCAGTGGAAAACAGAACCATATATGCGCACCTGTCGACATGCTTTATCAGGTCAGAGTTGGCTTGCTCCCTTTCTTCTCTAACCTGTCCATCATCGTAAAGAGTGAGAAATCAAGCATTTTCTTTGATAGTATTTCACGATACAAGTTCTCTACCAAAAAGAAAGAGTCTGTACTACACTTTCATATTTCATTTACGTTAAAGCTATTAGATTTAAGTTTGCTTGCTGCACTCCTTCATCACTGCATTGACATGGCTGGAGCAAATCCTTGCCCGCATTATATACCTTAAAATATGAGCGAGTGATTTATTTATGCTAGACTTTGATTGAGACTCTACAAGTAGAGAGGGGTTAATTGACAGATGCAGGGGTTTGAACCTAGAACTTGCATCTCTGACATACAATAATACAATAATATAGGGAGTTGCACATATGGCATTTGGATCAAAAACTGACTCACCGGTGAAAAGATGCAATGGACCTTTAGAGACTATGCAACTCCAGTTGAAACTGTTAGATTTAACTATGCAATCAACCAATCTAAAAGTTTACGCTTCTAAATGTAAGTGTGCTTATATATTTATTAGTTAATAGAAACTACCCAAGTTGATGACTAACGACTAAACTGGAAACCATTCTTACCACTTGTCTAATATCATCCAAGGAGAAGTATCCTGGGGCACCATTAATCTCATGATTCTTCAAGTTTGATCTGCATGAAAACAAGCAGAAATATAGCTAATCATAGAAAACTAGAATCCAAATGACACAGGGACTAGTTTAAACCACGCAATAAAGCTCCATAAAATCCTTCTTTTGTTGTTTCACTGAGAATTTGGAGAGAATACAAAAGCAATCAAAATTAATGTGGTCCCGAGGCTAACTTTTCTTTGGATTTTGATTCTTCCTTTCCCTCAACTACTGAAATTCTAGAAAATCGAGGGCGGCAAAAATAAAACCGAAAACTAAGCTTCTGTGGATTCTGTTCTATGTTCTATAGAATTAACCTGAACAACTTCCATGAACTCCGACTACCATCCCGTGTATATAAAAACAACATGCAAGCCTTATTCTAACAGATGCAGCAACTATTTAAATCCTATACCAAACGAAATTGAAAATTAGAAAGAAAAATCACATAATTGGTCGATATACAAGTCATACTTCAGCAAGTTTTACGTACTTTCTGTATATTCAAGACAATCATGCAAAAATTTCAGAAAATAACGCCTAAATACGGCCAAGTTGTCAATCGAATGGTAAACCGAAAACTAATCATTAACAAGAATCAAATACATCGTAAAACGACTAAAACAAGCTCAAAACGAAGCAAAGAAGAAAGAGTTACGTGGTTGGAGCCGGGCGTTTACTACGGCGTTCATCTGTTTCTTCTCCGCTGCTAGTACTGGACTCAAGGGCCTCTTTATGCTTAGGCGAAGCCATGTTTGAGTGTTGTGATGATTTGTTTGCTGAGAAAGTGGAAGGACAAAGAACAAGATAAAACCAAGAAACTGTAAATGATAACATTTTCCCCATGCCCTACGGGGTTTTTATAAAAAAAGATTTT